>JAAWXA010000031.1:4668361-4715264 GCA_038090715.1 Florisuga fusca | reverse complement strand
GTGACCATCTTCGGATGGCTCCGCGGCAACTCCCGCCCGTGTCCCTGCCCTGGAGCTCCCCGCCCCCGGGGCAGGGGGTCAGGGGCTGACAGCGATGATGACAGAAGGCCCGGCCGCAGTAGGGAGGGAGGCAGACGCAGGGGAGAGCCACCAGCTTGGTGACATTCAGCCGCAGAACAAAGCCAGGGCGCTGGGGCTGCCGCTGAGGGTGATCCACAGCCGGGGGCTCGGAGCAGCCGTGCCGGGGCGGGCTCCGGGGGCCTCCCCGATCCGGGACTCGAGAAGCGGCGGCCGGAGCTCTCCTCGAAGAACTGAACCTGGCAGGGTTCAAAGGACAGTCACACTAGACTGGCAGACTCCGACTATAAGCAGATTATGCAGAAAGAAGTGGCTTTTACCACTTCTGAAAACGTAGATCACCATTGAAATAGTTTTCTTCTCTGCTAGCAAAACATTTTCTGCAATGGAGACCTTTAAAAGTGTTTGAAGCACAGCATCCTCCGGGTTTAAGCAGCTTTGCTTCCTCCTTCACCTGCAGCAGGGTTTGGATCCCCTGCATCCAGCAGTGCTGCTCTGCCCTGCCAGAGCTCTCCTGGACTGGAAGTATTGGCAGCCACCTCCCCTGCCAAGAGGAGCTGGGCATTTGTTACTGTCAGCTAAGTGCCAAAAGAGAAATTACCAAAACTTTTTCTCTACACAGATTAAAAATAATTTTTCTTTTTTTCCTTTTAATTAATGGCAGTACTTTCTCCATGATGACCATCAGAAGCATGGACTAAAGGAGGAATCTGAACTGGAAAGTGTACATGGACATGTATCAGCCATCCTTCCTCACATGCTAAATGTGCAACAGGACTCAAGCTTGCCCTTGGCCTTTACATAGTAACATGAGACAGAAATAAGCTGGTCCAAGCAAAAAACATCAAACCCTTTACACATCTTTGCCTTCAGGTTTTCAACCACTCTTTAATGTGTTGTTAGCCTATGAAATTGGAGATTTGTGGTATAACCCAGGAATTAGCAGTAGCTCTCTACCTCTGACCTGGGCCAGTCCCTCAGCTGCATAACTCCCTCTCTTTCTCTGGAACATTCCCTTGTATGGCCCTGAGTCTGTTTATATATCCCCATGCCAACAGCTTTGTTTTGCTGTGGCTTTGCACTTTCCATTTCATCAGCCTCCTATGGACAAGCAGAAACTTCTCCCAAGTGTTGGCCATCCTACTAGCACATAACACTATGGCCAAGTACTCTTCATGGTAGCTCGTGTACAATAGCAAATCTGTTACCATATAGAAAATTTCCCCCACACACATACACCTTCTTCATGGATTTATTTTCATAACATCTTTATCTAAGTCCTTTATCTCCTCCCCAGAGACCATGTTGACTTCAACTACCAGCAACTCTGGAGGCCAGCAGCACCAAGTACTAAACATGTGTTCCCTTCAACGACCTTCTCCCTTTCTCTTTTGGCTGGGTAAACAAACAAAAAAAAAACCAACAAAACACCCCAAACAGCTTCACCGTTTCAAGATAGTTATCTTCCTTCCCTTATACCCCAATGTGGAAAATTTGGTAATCGTGCTGCTTCAGAAAAGTTCTCTTTTATACAAAATAAAAAAACAAACCTAAGACATATTAGAATGGAAGGATTTCTTCTGTCTCCAATGTGCACCTTGTCTAGCAAATAGCATCAGCTCTGTCGTTTTCTTGAAGTGATTAGATCATAACTGCTAATATTTCAAATAGTCTACTTTGCTTAATCTACTCTCAACTCTCACTTCAGTGCTTTCATTAAAACCACAAAAAAACACACCCTTTTGAGCATGAAGATAGATTTCTCACTCTCACAGCAAGCTAAAAGGGAGGTTCCTTAAGGATAAAATAACATAGTTAATATAATCCAAAAAAAGCAAACTAAACAAACAAAAAACTCCCCAAACCAAATAATTATTTATATACTATTTTTGTCCTTTGTTTATAGGTAAGCAGTAACTGAGATCTGTGGAAAAACTGCAAGGAAGCTGTCTTCACAATTAAGTTCTGATAAGCTAAGAGACCAGCACAGAATCTGGAACATTCAGCAGCACATCTAGAATGAAGACAAAAATCTTAAAGAAAAAAAAAAACAACTTATAAAGTTGCACTATGCAACAGCCATTACCATTCCTTTGTATGAGCTGTAAATCAGACAACTTAAACCTGTCACAGCCTGAGGCCAAGCAGTTCTTCAGATGCTGTCTTCATGCCTGGCACAAGACAATAGGGTAAGAGCTCCCATAAAGACATCTCAACCATCTGTCAAATATCCATCATTAAAGCAATGCTCCTAAGAACCCGAGTTTATTTTTCTGGACATCTTTAGATAACAGACTGCTAAAAGACTTCTACAATTTATTCAGATAGGTAAAGAGCTAACACCAGGACCATTTACAATGAAGTAAACAAAGGAAATCTTCATTTATATACATTATCAGCCTGAAAACAGGCAGAACTACTTACAGCTGAGAAGAAGAAGGCAGTGGCATCATCAAATGTTGGTAAGAAAATGAGAACAATGCTGCACAGAAAACAGAGGACAGCTACAGCACTTGTGGGCTGCTGAACTATACCTCAGACTTTTTTAACCAAAGTACTGCTAAAGTTGGACTAATCTCTCAAGTTATTGAGGCACTTGAAAGCTAAAACAGACATCAGCTCAACAGCCTTTTGTGGGACTCCAAGAAGGAAAACATTTGGCATGAAAATACATTATTTAATGAGATCTATTTTTAATATGTCTATATGCACAGCACAACTCTCAGGGCTCATATCACTGAGTGGTAAAGACTGCATGTTCACTAAAAATTCCTTAAACTATTAAAAAGACAGAACACTTCTGCTAAAAAGTAGCACTTCCCTTCCAGCCCCAAGAGAGATATCGATGAGACTAAGTAAGTAGAATCAGTGTAAACATGATTTTATACATACAGACTATTCTGTGGGCCTGTGCATTGCAGCAGAAGCCCAGCAAGAAAAAGCACCAGGCTGACTGAGAGCTGTCAGCATGGAAGATCAAACCGTGTTATCTCTAGACACCAAGGCAGCAGCACTCTGTCAGGGCAGTAGTCAGAAAAATGGGCAAGTGACTTTTCTTTAAACAGAACAGCAAGTCCTTACTGCTCTCCAGAAAATAAGAGATCTGACTGACAAATCAAGGTGTTCTCAAAAGGTTGACACTTAAACTTGTGTTCACTCACCCCATGCCCTTACAAGAAAGTGCCTGATGACACAGCCCATCAGAATACATTACACAAATCAGGTGTGTTGCTTGGCACACCTGGCAGTAACTTTTATTGTCTTTACAATACAAGATAATACAAACTATTAAAAAGTTACTTTATTTGGTAAAATATTTCATATACTGAAAATATAAATGCATCTTCACAAACAAGATCACTAGCATACCAAATATTTTTTTTTAATTTTTATGTATCCTGATCTAAGAGGTAAAAATGCCAACAGTTCCAGAACCATGCTCCTAGCACCTAATGTTTTCTAAGTAAAGAGTTTCATTCTTTTGTATTCGAATTCTGCTCCTTCCTCTAAGCATGTGGAACAGAAAAGTCAGTAAAGGCTGGGAAGGGAGGAAGGAGACTCAGAATAAAGGCAGTGTCTCTTACAGTCCCCCTTCTCCACTTACGTTGGAATGTGTACTATGTTAGTAAATTCACTTTCCCACTGTTGTCAAGATTGAACCCAAATGGTTCAAGGTTGTGTTTAAAAAACATAAAACAGCCCAATTATACAATTTTGCACTTTTATACACACTGAGTTATTCTCTCCCAGGAAGATAAAATATATTACTTTCCTTTTATGATTTGTATTATTTCTTTATAAGCACTTTCAGATAAGACATAATGTCAATAGCAGATGACCAGACCAGGACAGAACACTCCACAGGACAGAGCTCTCGGGCCAGCTGAGAAATTTTCTTCTCCAAGGTATATCCCTTCCTGGGCATAGCAGTATCACCCTTCTTCAAAAACATGACTGGACATAAGTCATTCCCACCATCACCTACATATACAATTTGTGTATAACTTACTCCCTGCTCCAACTGTTTATCTAGAAATTCTTTTAAAACTTTCCTTTTGCAAAGGTTTTTAGGGCACCTCGCACAGTGGTGAGCATGGAAGTTCTGTACAGTAAGATAGCCAGTACTGCTGAATGCTGCAGGGTTTGTAAACACTTCATCAAACACCTTGTGGAAGTCAGCAGCTTTCAAAATCCAGTCAATAAATACTGTATTAGAATCTGAAACAATTATGCAGTCAAACAACTCTTTGTTCTCACCAATAAAACCCAGCAGATCTACCATTCCCACAGTGAAAGGAATTGTTGTCATAGTTTTTTTCATCTCATCTTCTTTGACACCATTGTCTCCCAAGTAGACAAAGACTCTGCCCATATAGTCTGTCCAGTGCCCTGGTTGGTAGGAGTTCCTTAATCCATTAGGAAGTTTTTTCTCAGGAGCACATTTCACAATCCAGGTATCACTATTTCCATCTATGATTGTATGGTCAAAATCAAAAACCAACAGCAATTTCATAGCTGTCAGAAACTAGTTTCCAACACAAGCAAACAAAACCAGAATCCTTTATGTAAACAGGACTAATGAATTCCTACCCTGATCTTGTGTTCAGGAGAGAAAAATTCTGCAGGAAAAGGAAGCATTAGGACAAATGTCTAAACAAAGTAAACTGTTTATGGCCATTACTACTATATGAAGTTGTGCTGAAGCTAAAAAACCCCACCATTCTGTAAAGGTCAAAGTTCTAGTTCAGTATCAAACCTTTGTTTAAAACAGACAAAACGTGAAACTACCTGGACTGATGCTGCAGAGTTATTGATACTTGATACCAGAATCAGTCTTCCAGTACTCTTGCACCATCAGTTTGACCAAAGGCTCTAAAAGTCTCCATTATCACCTGCCAGTGCAACCACACTGGGATTGTCCTGGCAGAACACCGTAAGAGGTATTGCAAAAGGAAACTACTACTGAAGAGCTGGAGCCAGTCTTTTTAACACGGACACACCAAGCCAACAAAAAGAAATATTGCCCTTGGCGGATCTGAAAAAAAACCAAACATAAATAAAAACTCGGTCTGCTTGCTGTACTCCTGCAGCTTCAGTACCGGCAGCCCACCTCTGGGCTACGGAAATCCCTGGAATCCCCAATCACCTCATCAGGGAGCTGCAGCCGTCTCTTCACGGAGAAGTCCTCACACACGAGCACCCCGGGCCGCCCGCAGGCCGCGCAGCCACGGCGTAGCCCCCCCTGCCAACCACCGCCGCCTCCCGCCGGGGGCTCAGCCACCGGGCCGCGGGGAGAGCAGAGCTGCCAGCCGGGCGGCGGCACCGGGGACTCAGGCGGAGCTGGTGGAGACGGGGGAAACCGGGAGGCGGCAACGCGAGGGCACGGGGATCTCGGCAGCGGGCCGAAGGCCCATGAGCTAAGGGGGTGAAGCGGAACGGAGCGGACCCAGTCGCGTCCGGACCGATACCCGCCCCAGACCCCCTCTCCGCCCGCCGCTTCCGGCTCCCGCCGCTCGCCACGTGACTCCAGGACGCGCCGTCACGTGACTCCCGCCCGCCGGGTTGCCCGGCAACGGCGCGTGTACACAATCCCGGTGTGCCGGGGCCATGGCTGCGGGCGGGCCCGGGGGCTCCCGCCGGACGCGGCAGCAGCTCGGACGTGAGTGGGGCGGCCCCGAGGGCACCGGGACGCGGGGTGGGGCGGCAGCGCTCGGCTGTATCCGCACCGCCTGCACAGGGCTCCGGGAGGCTGTAGGGCTGCGCCTCGTCACCGTCTCCAGGGGGACTCGCCCCGAACCTCTTCCCGGCTCTCCCACCCGCAGACTGCAAGGCAAACTGCTTCTCCCTATCAGTTGCCCAGAAATAACTAACCTGAAACCCGTGGAGGTACAGAATCCTCTAAGAGATGAAGTCAGAAAAAAACTGGGCAGCTGGCAGATGCCTCTCTCCAGGGAGCCCTCGTAGATTGACTTTTGACAGGGCTGTCCTCCACTTGGACAGAGGGACGAGATCAGGTCTGGTCCCCTCGATGAGACAAAAAGATTAGCAACTGCATCTGAAAAACAGACTTTGACATCAGTGTAGCTGTAAGAGAAATCTTTTTTCCATTTTAGACACGGAATGTCAGTCTGCTGCCAATTGGATGAACAATTTCTAACAGGACACCACTCCACAGTGCCATTTCCTTAACAAACACTGATGACAGTTTGAAGGGCGTTTCACAAAGCCCAGGGATCGCCTAGAAAAGTTGTATTTATGCATGCACGTGTGTATGCAAGTCTAATACAACAAAGAAACCCTGATCTTTCCAACAAAAAACTGTTTTACAAGCCAGATCCACTTCTGCTAAGGATGGCAAAGCAGCTTCAGTCTGTGCCCAAATTGCTGCCTCAACCAGCCAGTGGAATGGCTTTTCCAGTATTCCTCCTTCCCTTTTGGGAATGCTCCCTGGTCCCTGCTGATCTCAGAATCATGCCCAAGTACTGCCTGGAAAGTGTCCCCACAAGCCAAATCTGGGCACAGGCAAGCAGGCAAGGGGACATAAAAACCACTAAGTCAGATACAGCCCAAGTGCATGCACCAGCCATGGCTATAGATCTTAGCTCTGAGTAGCTAATACTAAGAACAGTAGTTATGTTACTATGCAAAAATTAAAATCCTGATACGGGTTTGAATATAGGATTTTCTGATATCAAATAACTTCAGTATCTCTTCTTCCCTCTGCATAGCACCACGTCATTTGGAAGAAAGTAACGTTCTAGATGGATATTTTCTTCCAATTGAAGTTGATCTTCATCAGGTAATTGTATTGCCAAAAGCAGAATGGGAAAGGATTCAGGACAGTCTTGGCAGCAGAACTAGGGAAGCAGCACGCATCCTCGCTGAGCAGAAAGAACGGGAAGAAATGCGCTTACGCTCCAAAGCTGCTGTGAAAGACTGGCCCAATACCATCACTGTAAGTGCAGGATAGATGTGTAAACTAAGGAATTAATTTCTCTATATATGCAAACCCACTCATGGTAGCATTTCTAGCTGTACTCCCTTTGTTTAACGCTTGTTTTTAAATATGTTTTTTTAACTAAACTCCATTTAAGTAATTTAACATCTAATATAAACTTTTTTTTAAATTAAAGCTAAAATGCAAAATTAAAAAAAAACCCCAAACATTGAGCACATCACCTTCAGATCTATGTCTTTAATCTATGTGCTTTAAATGAGTTTTCCAATTCTTTCTGCATTGTAGAACCTGGTACAACAGAAACTTAAAGCCAAACAGTTACGTGAAGAAAAGGAAGAGGAAAAAAGAAAGTTAATTGATTTGGAAGAAGCACAGTTCCAAGCAGGAAAACGGAAGGAGGTTCTTGATCGTGCGAAAACCTACCTATTCCATCAGAATGACAGAGTGAAAGGATTCCATGTTTGTTGACAACTTACAATTTTTAAATTCAAATTGTACTGAATTTCTTAAAATACTTTTGAACATGCAAATTACTTTAAATGTTATCTTGCAGAATGCACTTCTACTTGCTGAGGTCCTAAGAGAAAGAGATGCTCAAGTTGAATTTAAAAAGTTAAAGGCAGATGTTAACAAAAAGAAGAATAAAGAAATAGATCATAAAGATACAGAAGCTATTTCCAGGGAAAAAGAAAAGGCACATCAACATTACTTGAATGAACAGGCATTACGCAGAGATCAGCTAGAACAGTAAGCAATAATTAATCAAAAGTAATCCTACTTTATTATGCATTTAAACTTTCTTCTTCCAAATACATTCTATAAGGTTTTTACAGAACTTCATTAACAATTTGATTCACAAGTATGATGCTTAAAAAGAAAAATTCACAGTACCACAGAAGACCTTGCACGAAAGGGAAAAGCCATGATTTGCAATGTCTTCTATTTGCCAACAGTCTGCATGTAAAATTGCCTCTGGTAGGCATCAATTTTTAGTCAAATCACTATTCAAAAGTTGTTACTGAAAATATATTTTAACTCAGTTTTGTTCCCAGAAAAGGAAAAGGTTAAAACAGATTCTCCAATTGCTCATTATTAGATTCCAGAGAAGACATCATGAGAATGCATCACTGCCACCTCCATTCCTTCACTCAGCTCTCACTGAAACCTTATGAGGGGTCCCCAGTGGTATTTATAGGATTGACTCTGATGGTCTGATAGAAGAAATCAAATCTTCTGAAGCAGAGGAAGGGTTCAAAGTCTGGTCTGACATATTTCAGGTCTCACACATATGCTCTTGTTGAACTCAGTACACAGTCTACCAGCTTACACTGTTGCCTGTGTGCACAGAAAGGAGAAGCACAGATATGGTGGGGAAATTGTGTTCACTGAGACTGCTGTAGAGATAGACCAAAATGTTGAATGCAATGGTGCTTACAGGTCATCCAGATTAAACTTGGTACCACAGATCTCTTTGTTACTTCATGCAATCCCTAGCCCATTTGCTCAACTCCTTTTCTTGATTCAGAATAAAGGAGCACAAGCATCAGGCAGATCTGGCCAAGCTAGAAGACAAAAGAGAAGGGGAAGAAATACAGAGATTGTACCAGTTGTACCAAATGGAAATTCAGAGAAGAATGGAAAAGAAAAAGGAGGAAAAAGTTGAACACCAGAGGCTGCATCATGTAAGTAACTGAAAAGCAGAGAGTTCAAAATGCTTGTTCACCTTAGCTGCCTGGAATGAAATGCTGGATATAGCATTTGTATATCTAATGGGCCTACTGGCAACAGGAGGTTTGCTGACAGCTTCACTAGCATTGGATGATATGCCTACCTTGCCAGTTGCAGACCATGTCCTTCTTCTGTGCTTTTGCCTCTTGGAGGCAGATGCCTTCTCGTGTCTGAAGGGACACTGGCACTTGATGCTTTGACTGGTCTATGATTAAAAAGTCTGATATAGAAATCAGGGAATATTCTCCCTAAATTAAGAACTGGAATTAAGTTCTACATACCTGCTGGTTTAAGCCCATTTTAATTTGTTAGGAAGAGGGAATAGCCTGAGACAACAGTATCTTTTTAACTTGGCTTTCCTCTTCTGACTGGAGAGGTTTAGAAATGTAGTCAAGACCTGCTGCCTTTTCTCTTCGTCTTTAAAGGCATCTTGCTAAATGAAAACTAGAAATGCCTCAGAACAATTCTGGCCAGCATGCAAAAGACAGCTGTCAGTTTACATAAAATTATAGGAAACTTCTCTTCCACTATGACCTGGATTAAGCTCTCAGACTGGGGTAGTTTTGAATGATATTGGCCAGAAACAGCACAGCCCGTGAAAACATTGGTGGGTCCCATTTCTCTCAATGTCCTCCTCTCCCAGCTGTGTGAGTTAGAGCCAGGGATAATGCTCACTGCCTTGCAAAGCAATTTGTCTTGCTAGGGAAGCATCTGGTTGATGCTCAATTTCCTGTCTCCTTCCTTATATTTACTATCTCCTCTTCATGCATGTTTGAACAGGGAGACAGAAGTAAGTCAAAGTACTGAGAATCCCTTTGCTCTTTTCTCTCTTTGATGGAAACACAAAGTGATTCTTTTAAGTTGCTACCCCAGGCCCAGATTTCCTAAACTTCATTTGCTGTATCAGGACCACTTTGTCCATGCAGGAGCACTTAGCTAACCAGAAAATAATCAAAGCCATAGAGGAACAAAAACAAATGGAAGAAGAGGATCGGATTAACGCTTATTTTAAAGCGAAGGAAGGCATTGCCAAGCTGGTAAAAAAGAAAGAAGCCGAAATGCGTAGGTAGGTACACAGCTAGAATATAAACTGTAAATAAACTAAAAATTATTCTGTAGTCATTTTCAGATCATTTAGACTGATGATGTAACACAAGCCATAATTATTCTAAAAATGAAATTGTACTTACAGGGAGTAGGGAATTCAGGAGAAAAAGGGAAAGCTTTCAGCCGTTCCTTAGAAATAGGTGAGGGGTGGGAAGAAGAGATCTCTTTGCCTTTCAAGGTGCAAATACCTGCAGAGGTGCAAAGCTTCACACCACTGTGTTGAGAACAGTGATTTTCCACATGTCCTGCCAAGCCTCCATCTCCTCAACAATTAGACAATTAAAATCCTTCACAAAAATATTTTTGGGCATTTGCTGTATTTCCCTGAGTCAGATCAAAAAAAATAATTTGACTTCTAAACTGAACACCTGTATTACATCAGATTATTATTAAGGGAAGGTGCCTTATCAGTTTAACATTGAGGGTATAGCATGATGATACCATTGGTCCAGTGTAAGAGTTTCCTTCTCTTTCTCCTTCTGGCCAATTCTCCCAATGCTTCTACCCTGATGGCAAAATGCTGTGTAGACTCCCCCCCAAAGGATCCAGCTCATTATTGCAACAGAAAGCTAGTGTTACAAGAATGCAGAGAACATTTATTTGCTAAATCAGGTAATTTAAAAAAATAAATAAAGCAGGAGGAACACCAGGAGATCAAGGAGTTGGGTGAGTGGGCTAGCTTGTGTGGCAAGAGAAGACTAGGAGCAGGATTGCTGAGTTTGGTATCAGTAACGCTTCATGTAGAGCCAGGTGTGTACCCTGGTATCTTAGGGTAGCTCATGTTCCTCTGCAGAGTACGGCAGGAACGTCAGGACAAAATGGTTAGCAAGTTAGCTGCACAAATGAATGAGGTATTAAAGAGGGAAGATGACAGTTTTGCTAAAGATGTTGCAAAAAAAGAAGCCGAAGAAATAAAAAAACGCAAAGAGAAAGAAGCGAAAGAAAAAGCAGCCCTTGAATCTATTGCTGAATACAGAGCCACTGTGGTAAGAAACCCAGCCTGTTCTTATTCCTGCTTACTCCAGATGAAGAGCCTGGCCCAGATCCACAGCTGATGGCTCTGGTGCCTTACGTGGGCATGCTTCATCAGGCCTACTGACATCTTTCCTGGGGTTCTTTTTCCCTCTCCCACTTCTGTGTTGGGGACACATCTGCCAGGGCTGCTGAATACCCTGGGCTTGTACACTGGCCACCCACAATGACCATGCTTATCAGAGCACTGATACAGGGATGCTTCTGATGAGAGACAGGACTTCCAAGCTAGCAGGTTATCTCCTTTGCCAACTTTTTGTGTATTTTGTGAAATACAGATGAAGAAGAAAGAGGAAAAGGAGAGAGAGGAAAAAGCAGAGGGTAAAAAAGAACTTCATGAGTTAACGGAAAAGTACCGCATCTATCTGGAAATGGAAAAAGCCAAGAAACAAAGACAACACAATGCAAGCATGGAAGTACAGAAAATTCTGATCCAGCAAATGGTAAATAGAAACTGTCAATCCCTTCATAAACATGCATCTAAACCAACGGCCCTAACTCCTGCCTGGCAGGAGAGAAGGAGTTTGCTGTGTTTTGTTTGAGGTTTTTAGTTTGATTTTGGCTTTTTTTTTTTTTTTTTTTTTTTTTTTTTAAATTATGTATGCTCTGTGTATGCTGGTGTTACAGACTGGCCGCCTCTTAGAACACTGCTGGAAGTCAAGGGTGGTTTGCAATGACAAATCAGATCCTGTTCGGTGTCATTACGTACCACTGCTGCCCTCTGGTGGGGTTACCCAGTAGTAGCATCTGATGCTGATTTTCCCTCATATTTAAAGTTCTGTTTTGTGGAAGGGGAGAGAAGCGGGGAGGATGGTATTTGCCAAGTATCACCTAACATCACTGCAGATCTCCTGTAAACTTTTACCCTCTCTAAGCTTTAAGGGACAGTTATTTTGTGAAAGAAATACTAAGCTTTGTTATTCCCTTTCTTCATCAGGCTGAAAAGCAGGCCAAAAAACAGCAGGAGAAACAAGCAGACTTGGACTACGAAACTCAGAGAGAGGCTATTGCACTTTGTAAGGAGCGTGAATTTCAAAGCTATGCAAAGCAAGTTATTGAATCAGAGTCCAAGGCTACACGTCATCTTTATCCTCTTCTCAAAGCATCCAAAATGGAGGAGGACTAGGACACAGCCATTTTCCAAGGAAGACAAGGATTAAACACTAGTTTTCAAGCACAGAATGGTGCTGGGAATCAGTTTCCTTGCTGCAGCTAACTGCTCAAGAAATTAGACGCATGAAATAGTACTGAGACTATCATGAAAGAGAAGGCAGAAATAGTTTTCACATAATACAAATAAAACATTTTTTAACCTTATGGACAGAATTCAACTGTAAATTATCTATATGAAATATATGCAATGAATCTGGAAGTCTGTTTGAAAAAAAAAATTTCCAGAGAACTTATATTCTTATATTATTCTTACTATGCTTATATTCTCAAAAATACCCAGCTTGTGTTTAATGAAAGTTAGCTTCTTAAACTTGAGACAGGAATGCATGATAATTGACCGTCGATGTAATGCATTCCAGACAAAAACTATTACTGTTACATTTTTGTTATTCATTATTGTAAAAATCCACAGTCTCAGAATTTTCAGGGCTAGAATATGAATTCCCAGAGCAAAAGGGTCACATTTTTCACTAGCCCACTTCCAGTTAAGTATTTCCCATCATAGAAATAAATCAAAACAACTTTACAGAATCTACAGGGGAAGAAAAAAAAAAATCAATGTGAACATTAGAATAGTTATGCTACTGCAGTTCTTACAGCATTTTGCAACTCCCTCTGTAAAACAAATGTTGTGCTATAAATTAATTATAATATACAGAAATATGAATGCGATTTGATGACAGCCCTTACAAGGACACCTAGAAGGAAAATAGGTCCCAGTATAGCTCTAAATAGACACTAAAAAAAGAGTGTGTCAACTGGAAGAACAC
Source organism: Florisuga fusca (assembly GCA_038090715.1). NCBI lineage: Eukaryota > Metazoa > Chordata > Aves > Apodiformes > Trochilidae > Florisuga > Florisuga fusca. Next base: position 4,702,418 of record JAAWXA010000031.1, on the reverse strand, counting down.
AGTTGGACTGTTCTTTCAAAATGACAATGACTCAATCTGTAGTAAACAGATCTGGATCTGAAACCGTTTCTCAGGATTCTTCAGATAACTTAATTCTCCCTACACCCATGTCACATCTAAAGGCTCATTGCCGACTCCCGCAGCCACAGGCTCAGCGGCATGCGGGGTCCATGTGGGACCCGGCAGCCCTCAGAGCCGGGCCGAGCCTAAAGACCGCCCCACCGGCCGCGCCGAGGAGGGGCAAACCAGCGGCAAGAAAAACCACCGAGGGCGGAGCAGAGAGAGGCAGAGGAGAGCGTCACGGCCTCTCACCGGGAACGGGCTCGCTCCGCGGGAACAGGCGTTTCAAGAACCGAACGCGGAGGAGGGGGTTCCTGCAGTCCCAGGGCTCCGCAGTGACCGCGGCTGCTCAGCCCTGCGCTGCAACCCGGCCCGCCTGGACCACCCCCACCCCTTCCCCGTCCCCGGCTGTACCGAGCGTCCCAGACTGCACGAGGGGGAGGTGCCGGCGGGGTGCTGGGCGGAGCTGGGCGGAGCCCCGACCCGACCCGACCGGACCCGTGCCGTGCCGACCCGACCTGTGCCGACCGGACCCGTGCCGTACNCTCCCGGGATGCCGAAGCAAACAGGGAACCCGGTGAAGGAAGGCAGGACGGAGGGAAGGGCAGGAAAAGGGAAAAAAGGATGTTTGACCCTCGTGATCCCTCAAATTTGTACTGAGTATGACGTGTATGGGATGGAATACTCCGTTTGGTCAGTTCTGGCATCTATCTTGTCTTGGGCCTCCCCCGAGGAGGGGTTCAGGTGGGACAAGACAAGATAGATGCCAGAACTGACCAAACAGAGTATTCCATCCCATACACGTCATACTCAGTATAAATTTGAGGGATCACAAGGGTCAAACATGCTTTTTTCCCTTTTCCTGCCCTTCCCTCCGTCCTGCCTTCCTTCACCGGGTTCCCTGTTTGCTTCGGCATCCCGGGAGGATTTCGTCCGTTCGTCTGCCTGTGGTCCTGATCCGTGCCAGCCTGAATTCGTGTGTTCCTGCCTCCAGCTCCCGACTGCTCCTGACCCCAGGGTCCAGCCTGGACTTTCCCAGGGCTGCCCTGCAGCCTCCGTGGTGACGTGAGAGTTATTGGGGGAAAGGGGGAGGAACGTGGGATCAATCTTTTCCTGTATATTTGTATATATTTAGTAATCTTTCCTATTTATCATTACTGTTTCATTAAAGTTTTGTAGTTTAGTTTCCAACCCGTAAGTCTCTTTTTCCTTATTCTCTCTCCTTTCCTTATCAGGGAGGAGAGGGGGATTAATATAAAAATCTGTTATTTGGTTTAATTGCCGGGCCAGTGTTAAACCGTGACAGAAGGCAGAAATAGTTTTCACATAATACAAAAAAAAATTTTTTTAACCTTATGGACAGAATTCAACTGTAAATTATCTATATGAAATATATGCAATGAATCTGGAAGTCTGTTTGAAAAAAAAAAATTTCCAGAGAACTTATATTCTTATATTATTCTTAATATGCTTATATTCTCAAAAATACCCAGCTTGTGTTTAATGAAAGTTAGCTTCTTAAACTTGAGACAGGAATGCATGATAATTGACCGTCGATGTAATGCATTCCAGACAAAAACTATTACTGTTACATTTTTGTTATTCATTATTGTAAAAATCCACAGTCTTAGAATTTTCAGGGCTAGAATATGAATTCCCAGAGCAAAAGGGTCACATTTTTCACTAGCCCACTTCCAGTTAAGTATTTCCCATCATAGAAATAAATCAAAACAACTTTACAGAATCTACAGGGGAAGAAAAAAAAAAATCAATGTGAACATTAGAATAGTTATGCTACTGCAGTTCTTACAGCATTTTGCAACTCCCTCTGTAAAACAAATGTTGTGCTATAAATTAATTATAATATACAGAAATATGAATGCGATTTGATGACAGCCCTTACAAGGACACCTAGAAGGAAAATAGGTCCCAGTNGGGCGGGGCCAAGCCGGGCCGGTTGGGCGGAGCCAGGCAGGGCCGGGCCGGGCCGGGGAGTGCCGAGCTGAGCTGAGCCCAGCCAAGCCGGGCCGGTTGGGCGGAGCCGAAACGGGCCGTTTCGAGCCGAGCCGGACAGTGCCGTGCCGGGCCGTGCCGGGCAGAGCTGAGCCGAGCCGAGCCGAGCTGCTGGAAGTCAAGGGTGGTTTGCAATGACAGATCAGATCCTGTTCGGTGTCATTACGTACCACTGCTGCCCTCTGGTGGGGTTACCCAGTAGTAGCATCTGATGCTGATTTTCCCTCATATTTAAAGTTCTGTTTTGTGGAAGGGGAGAGAAGTGGGGAGGATGGTATTTGCCAAGTATCACCTAACATCACTGCAGATCTCCTGTAAACTTTTACCCTCTCTAAGCTTTAAGGGACAGTTATTCTGTGAAAGAAATACTAAGCTTTGTTATTCCCTTTCTTCATCAGGCTGAAAAGCAGGCCAAAAAACAGCAGGAGAAACAAGCAGACTTGGACTACGAAACTCAGAGAGAGGCTATTGCACTTTGTAAGGAGCGTGAATTTCAAAGCTATGCAAAGCAAGTTATAGCTGGTGTGTGTGGAGACACTTCCCCCCTCATCAGAATACCAGGTAAGGTCACTTCCCTGGGACTGAGAGCCCTTACCTTACCTCGAGGTGTAAACAAACACCTTGCATGCTGTAAGTTTGTAACCATGGGTGATTAACAGAGGTAGAATAGCTAAGTGTGCTTTATAGATGGTTACAGCGTGGTCGATAGAGCATTATAGGTTGGAATCGTGCATTCTTCCACTGGCCCTGTGAAAACTTGCAAGAGTGATGTAGTAAATCTGCAAGTGCAGTTCAAGTAAACTGTTTGCTTGAGCCTTGCAGTTAAACCTGTAAGTGAAGTTAAAATAAGTAATTTGCTTGAATGGTGCAGTCAGTTCTCTTTTTATCACATCTGTAAATCTGTACAAACAGTACTTCCACTTTAAAGCAGGAGCTCTGACACAGGCATATTTACACACAGATTGCACCATATGACTTAAAAGTGAGTATTACTCTAAATACAGAAGATGTTAAGTAATACTGCAAGAAGTACACATGGCAGGCGTATGGAATGCATTAACAAATATGCAAAAAAGCATTTATTTCTGAGAAGCACTTTAATACACAAGTTGTACATTTCGTATCAAGAACTGATTCTCCTTGCTGACAACTGGATTATCTTCCCTGCTGGGAATGATAAATTACAAAATGTGCGAGACTGAGGTTTGTGAACACTTTGATAAATACTACATGCACAACATGGCTTGTATAATTCACAATTCTCTTAGCTAGTGAAGGAAACCAGTTATCAGCTATTTCCTCTTACCATAAATTGGTAATCATAAATTGACTGGCCTAACTTCTTTCCAACCTTCCAGCCATTTAATGAGCAGTTATGGCTAAAGCAACACATTGACTGCTTTTTATATACAGTAATAGAAACATGTACAGGAGATGCAGAACTGCCCCAAGTTCCTGCCAAAAATAGCAAGTTTCCTGAAGTCCTTTGCATGTTGCAAAAGTGCACTTCACGACCAGGGTGCTGCATTCTTTCAGTTTATTTAGTCCTTTTAATGTGTTAGAACTTTTATGATTACAAATACAAATTTGAAACCAATCATATGAATACATAGCTTGAGATCTGTCAGCTCAACTTACTCATGTTAACTGCCTAATTAATTTAATTAGAAAAATGACTTTATGATTAAGGAAAGCTGCTTTCTTCAACAAAATATACATTTTAATGTAATTTTCTTGTCTAAACATACAACTTTTATTATGTTTTATTACTGCAATTCCTTTTGTGAAATTTCATACTAAAATTAGAAAACATTTTGGTATGATTAGGCTTTAAAGAGAAAAAAAAAAAAAAGCTGAACATTAGCTTTGGCTTTCATGCAAGACATGTTTTGTTAGTATGGTGTTCCATAATGCATATGCAACAAAATGAAAAAGTGAAGTTTTAAGATAGGCAACTACAGAATTGTACCAAATTCATATTCTTGAATAATTTAGTGAAATACTGCATTATTACTGCATAGGAAAATTACTATTTTCAGCAAAAGAAGTGATGTACAAGTAACAGTTCTTTACATTTCTATCACATTGACTCCAGAAGTGTGAAGATTTATTTTGTCACTGGTATCCTCCAGGTAAAGTTCACCAAAAAGAAAAATTAACTCATGGCTCTGCTAAAATACTAGTGTCTTTTCTCACAAAGCTGTTCAAGTATTTTAGAGAGAAAATATATAGGTGATTTAAAAGAGAGGTTTTTGATAAAGCACAGTATATACTTTATAAATAAAGTCCTCAAGGCAGGGATATGCATAGTTGTCAATCAGAAAAGCAGTCTGGACACACTAGGAAGTGTGTCCAGAAATACTTTATTTTCTTCAATATATCAACATTAAATGAACAGTTCCAGGAAAGTCACTGAAGAATTGCTGCTTTCGTGTTTACATTAATCTCGAATCCACTTGCCAAATTGACAGTATTATGAATTAAGACATTGTTAGGGGATCACTGCAACTTGTTCAGGGCATCTGACAAACACCACTGTAAGAAAACTTCGTAGAGTGTGGGATTTCAAGTAGCACATGAGAAGCTCCAGGTTTATTTGCTTTTTTTTTTCAAAACAACAACTGAAACACTACGGCTGTGTGAAAAAATTAGCAAACAGCAATACATCTATTACAGGCAGTGGTGTCTATACAAACTCATATTACATCCACCCACCCCTAGTAAGAATTTGTGATTCTGAGTTGATGGCAGTACTCAAAGAAACCCATCATCAAGTAGGTGTCTCCTGATAAGGTTTGGAAAGCTACTGCCAACACTACCTTAAGCATTCCATGTACACATAGGATGTATGGTATGAGTAAACTGTACCTATTCTGCATACAACAGAATGCTCTAATTTTTGGAAATTATTTCAAACCTGTACATCACTTAAGCATACTCTTACAGTTAGTGCAGTACGCCCTGCCCTTATTTTGCCTCAAGTCTTCACCAGTTCTCTGGAGTTAGGTCAATTCTAGGGTACTAACAGAAAACACTGGCCTCCAAATGTACTACTTTTTTTTCTCCATTTGTTAGGAAATACCATGAGCATTGTTCTACTGACCTCTGGCACACAACTATTGCTTTTAAATAAGCATCCAGTTCAGTTCTCTGAGCCAAAAGCCAATGACCCGAGACACAGCTGCCAAGGATGGCATCACCTGACTGTTGCCACAGCACAAGGCTGTGACTGTGGGGCAGGGAACAGGACAGCACTGCCATCGAGGAGTGAAATGGTCCCAGGACAGCAAGAGCAGCATCAGTGCCTCACCAGGCAGCAAGAGCACACTGGTGATGGAGCACATCTTGATGTCCAGGGGACTCTGCTTCAGTCCCACTGATTTATCAGGATTCTCTATTTCCAGCTTGATAAATAAAAGCACAAATGTGACAAATCCTCCCTCGTACAAGATTGCAATTTTTTTCAGTTGAAACAAAGTTAATAAAAACATTTACCATCAAATACAAGGCAAGGCATGCACTCATCAAGAGATTAAAGTGTATATCCCACCCTGTGCAACCAAAAGTAACCAACTTCTTACAAAGTATGTTAAAAACAAGAAAATGAGCTTTGTGCCACCAACTCAGATTAATTCTAATGTGCCAAGAATTAGGGCTCATTTGATTTGTACAAATAATTTTCTGAACTTACTGTAACAAAGCTACAACTGGGCATTATCTCAATTTCAAGATTGTAATTTAAAGATTTTATAACAGTTTTTTACAATTCCTATGAACTGCCTCACTGCTGACTGCATTTTTCCCCCCTCACACAGCAGAGTCAATACAGTTAAGGGTTTTTTGTTCACATGCTTATATGAGCTTCAGTGGTATTGGCAAGAATATTTTTAGTAGTGTAAGTTTACTTTTGTCAGCTCCACAAAATAATGAAAATCCACTGTCGAAGTTTTAAAATGAGACTGAAGCACATGGCACACATAAATGCACCCAGGAAGCCTTTGCCCAAGCTGCCATACAACTCTTTTCAGCCTAAATTCTCAGCCTTTTTTCTTACTACAGTCCCCCAAAACAGGACTACAACGTTCTCCAAAGTCCTACTGAGTTCAGAGTGGCTTCACACAAAACGGGTCCACTACCTAGGTTGTCAGTTCACCCCTATAAGCTCTCTGGAGTAACAGCTGTGTCATCAGCCCACATGGAGGCTTGGGAAACTTTTACACATGAAACTTTTTGCTTCCAAGACAAAACTGTTTGTTTTCCTTTAGAGTAATAACTGTCTGGATCACAATGTCAAGCCAAGTTTTAGCAGTTCTGCTGATCTGCTGTAGACACACACTGACCACAAAGTGGCTTATGTAGCAAAAATAATTAACAACTTTTTAACAGTAGGAAGAAGTCTTACACTAATCTACAAAAAAATTAACTATTAAAACATTTTTTTTCTTTGACATAGCTTTGCATTAATGCATGCCATCTCTCATCAGGAACTTTTGAGATTCCTGTGGCGTGAATAGTTCACAGGGCTGAAAGAAGTGCTGAGGTTTGTATTACTCTATCCTCCTTGCAGCCTGCTACATTAAGTTACCAGACTGGATGCTATTTGGTCATCACACATGGGCACTGCAGAAGCAACACAAACTCATCTCCTCTCTCACATTCAGGTGTGGTGGTGAGAAAGAAACAGGTGGGTCCTACAGGTAGGGGAGGAAAGCAGACGTGAGGGAAATTATTTGAGGAAGACACACACATAGTAAGGAAAAAGGAGGAATTCACACTACAGTCTTTAGAATGAGGGGATGCAGGGAGGAAAACAAATTTTTGTCTTAAAAAAAAATTAGGAGTCCATTTTAAAACATTACTTGAAATTCTACTCTAACTACCCCCAAAAAACCCACAAACCAGTACTGGAGGACTGCAATAGTTTTCTACTAGACTGCTAAGCAGCAGCCAGAGTAGAAAGGATTTCCTGGTTCCTTCATCTGACACTCACAGTGAATTCTTGTTATCTGTTTCATATCTGTTTCATTAATCAGCAACTGCGACAGGAGACTCTGAAGTATACAAGCCAAATTTTTTGCCCTAGACAACCATGGAAGCATGGAACAGAAAATGGAGGTTACAGGGAAAAAAATTACATAGATGAGCACTTAATTTTTTTTTTTTAGAACGAAGAAACAGCTCTGAAACAGATGACTGTCTCAGAGCATCAATGAATTCTACTGTTGGCAGTGATGGCAGTACAGTGAAGATGTCTTAATTCGCCTTGGGATTACAAAAAAACCCCAACATAATTTTCCTCTATAAATTGTTTCATAGGATTTACGCATACTGAAATACAGACAGAGCAACACTGGAGTGACGGACATCTTGCAACATTCTCTTAGTTTTAAGATGACATGTAGCATACTTGCAGTTTTCTTCCATCACACCTGAAACAAGCTTCTTCACAGGCAGCCACTGTTCGCACTAAACTAAGTTCATCAGGTAAAAATAAATGCAGCATAAGTTACCTTTCTAGCTGCCAACACACAAAAAGGATACATAAACCAATGAAATATTTAGAACACAGCACACTGTATTACGCATATAATTCGTTTTTCATTTCAAGTTTATTAAAACTTTAGCAGTACAAATGATCCAGATTTTAAGATTATCAAAAGACCAAACTGAAGTCCACATCTTAAAAAAAGGCGTTCCCCAAAATGTCTCTAAAACTTTGAGACAACAGAAACATTAAGTCCACAAACTCATCCATGCCTGTCGTCATCTGTTCCAGGACTTGTTTCGTGATCAGACTTTTTATCCTTACTAGGGGCATGATCTCTTTCCTGACTCCTGGATTTTTGGTTTATTTCTTTTTCTGCTGAGGATCTGGTCTTTTCCTTCTCCTTACTGCTGCGTGAATATGACTTTTTTTCTCCCTCCTTGCTACTTGGTCTTTTTTTTGAGTCTGGACTTCTATCCTGATCTCTACTAGACTTCTTTTCTTTACTGGATTCAGGACTGCTACTTTCACGGCTTTTTGAACGCCTCTTCCTTTGGTTTTCAGTATCATTCCTCTTATATGAGCTTCTACTTTCTTTATTTGAATACCTCTCCCTGTTTCTACTTTGACTTTCCTCCCTCTCTGAGCTCCTTGATTCTCTCCTCCTCCTATTTTCTCTTCCCCTGTATTTATCTGGTGTACCTCTCCTTTCTCTGCTTCTTGATCTTCCTCTTCGTCTTGTTTCTCTGTCCCTATTCCTTGAATAGTCTTTACTTCTACTGCGACCTCTGTCTCTGCTTCTTGATCTTCCCCTCCTACCCCTATCTCGGCTTTTGCTCCGATCCCTTGTTCTGCTGCTGGAACTGTGTTTTCCTCTAGCATGCTCACGCTCTTTGCTCCTTGACTTACGTTTCTCCCTGTCTTTACTCTTCCTATGGTCTTGTTCGTTATTTCTTGAGCCTGCCCTTCTGTTTCTCTCCTTGCTCCTACTTCTTTCTTTCTCTCTCCCTCTAGAATCATAGCGCTTTTCTTTTTCTCTGCCTTTGTCATGGTCTCTCTCTTTGCTTCTTGATCTTACTCTCTTCTCATCCTGCCTACTGTGCTTAGAGTCTCTTTCTTTACTTTTTGATTTCTCTCGGCTTTTACTATGGCTTCTAGATTTTGCTCTTTTCCTGGCCTTGCTTTTGTTATGCTTGTCGTCTTTTTCTGAATCCCTTCTTGCCTCCCTGTCTTTACTGCTGGATTTGTGATCTTTTTTCTTCTCTTTTTCCCCTCTTCTGGTTGGACTTTCAGAAACTTGTCTGTGGTCTGACATTTTTCTCTCTTTTCCTCTTCCTGGGCTTTTCTGATTATCTTTCTTGTTCTCATTTATTTCACTCCTTGGAGAGAGAAAGACACAGTATTTTTAATATTCTGAATCCCCACCACTCTGAACATTAAGTCAGTAGTGAGACAGCCTCCCAATAGGAATTTAAATCACACCGAGTCAGCTATATTAATAACTATGTATTTACAGTAGTATGATGGAAATCAGACACAGTTTAAGTAATAGTATAACCAAGTCAGCACTCTGTTTTTTTGGAAGTAACTGCAATTGAAAAACCTAAGATGATATTTATTACTTTTAATATATTTCATTGTAAATACTCCAGAAAGAAAGAAAAAAAAATCTTACTTGTCCCCTTTTATCCATCTTTCTCCACTAGACACTCTCATTCTTTGAGCTCTTTGCATTTCTTGCCTCCAATGTGGAGGAGTTTCACTGCGTCGGAATCGATCTCTTGACCTGGATCTGGAAGGTGTCCGGTAACGCTTGAAAGAAAAAAGAGACAACTTGGTTTGATATTCACTTGGAGTGACAGCTAAGCCAGAATTTTACTTCTGACAGCCAATTCTACACAGCACCTAACATGACACTTCACATGTATACACCACGTTTACACTGACAAGTTACTAGCTTACTGAAAAATGTGTTATATATTCAGCTAAAACAGGAACACAAAATATCTGACCAAGAAACCAGTTACACAATGTCTGATCAAGTAACTATTTTTAAGGTAACTTCTATTTCAGAATTTTCCAATTCTGCTGAGAGGTCTTCTCCTGTTTCTTTTAATTAACACTAATGTAACTCACTTTTCTGCTAATACTTGACTTGTTCTCTTTACGGTTTTTACTGAAAATTGTAGGGATAGAGACTTCTATTACTAAAAATATCTAAAAATATCTGCTACAAGCAGTGTATAGCATACCATGTCACAAAATCAGAAGAACCAATCTGACTGCCCCCTTTTTTTTTTTTTTTTTTTTTTTTTTACTAATGCAAATTGTTAGTAAGACCAGCAGTACCACTTTGTTTATTTTGGGGAAAAGATTGTAAAAACTTACCCTTGGTCCTCTTCCTTTTATTTTCCTTCCAGATCTGGTAACTAACAGCCTCCTCTGGTATGTTGACTGTGAATTCGATAGATTACTAAAAATAATTTAATAAAAGTTATATTGTTTATAAAATCAAAGGAAGAAGCAAAGAAAAGATAAATCCAATTTTAAAGACTCCTCAGAAATGAAACCAAATGAAACACAAATTTCATTTTAATTTTTATCTTTAGGGTAGATGGTAACAGCCACACAGTAAAAACCTCAGATTTTGTGACCATAAAAAATTTTACAAGATTTCCATATTTTTCCATTTCTGAAAGAATAAATTATACATTCAGTTCAGACAGTACTGATAAATTCTAAATGAAACTGCAATATATTTTACTTTTCCTTCAATCAGTGTTTGAATTTTTCATTCACTGAAACAATTTTCTCACACTAAGTCTTTGTGCTAGGACAATGACACCAGTTGCCAATAAACTGAAAACCTGATTTCTTTCATTCAGCATTGCTCACAACACAGAACTGTTTAATGGGGACTCTCTTAACATAGGAGTCCTAAAACAGTAACATGACCATACCACCACCAGTGTACTGCCAGACTCCAAACAGATGTATTACCTTTCTCTTTCCTTCTCCCTGCTTTTCCTGTCTTTTTCTTTCTCATCTACTTTAGGAGGGCTTTTCCTCATCAGGAACCGGTTTTCAGGTACAGGAGGAATTTCTTCAGGACGGACAGTAGACAGTGGCTGTGCTTCAGGGTTTTCCTCTTCACTTTCACTGGATGAGCTTTATTTTTGTATATAAAATATTAATACTTAAAGTGAGTTGTACTTAAATAGTTCAGAAATTCTCTTAATTCAATAAACAGTGATACCACCACAAGAAACTCAGCAAATGGAACCCTTTCAGCAGCAACTTTTTTTTCTATATATATTTGCCCCAAAATATATAACTGTAGTAGATTTCTGACCAACACTGTTTATTTATGAACTCCAATGGTGCAATACTGAGCATACATTTACTCTCTATTTAGACAGAGCTTTCAATTTATTTCCTTTAAAAAAACATAAAGGGAGTCAATTTCAGATTTTACACTAGCATATATAACTGGCTACAAACTACTGTAATTGCCAGCAGTTGGTAAGAACAAACTTGTGTGAAATGGGCTTAGTCCCCCAGAAACAATGTTTAGGCACAATTGCCCTGAGTGAACATTTCCTACATTTTACTGCTAGCTTAGGAAAATGTGGCTTGCACTCACAAAACTTGTATCTCACATTGAGCTGTAAGAAAAGCTGTTAGATAAGACATAACATTTTCAGAAGCACGAGTGCTTTTTGACTTTTATTGTCTTCCAGTGAAACTGCAGGACTTCTGGCCTATCAGACAGAAATAATGTTAAGTATATTAATTAATTTTTTGTTTAGTTTTGCTTTTATTGCTGCCCATTACATTCTAGGTCTCACTGTATATAATTTAAAAACTGCATTGTACAGAAGTGAATTTATGGAAATACGCTATCAACCAAGCACTCCTCAAACTTTTCAAGCCAAATACACCCAAGTCTTAGTCCATTCCTTCAATTCTTTACAAGGTGCAGCGTGGATGCACATGGACACTTGTCCTTTGCCATCATATCTGAAAAATATAAGCTTGCATACAGAAATCAATTGCCTCCCAAACTTCAGAATACATACTGCAGTAGTTACGGAATACTATTTTATAGCTATACAACAAGAAAATTGTACTGTATGTTGTACATGTAACAGTACAAATAAAAAAATTCACCTTTTCTTGCTTTTCTTTCTCTTTTTCTTTTCTTTCTTATGTTTCTTGGAATTTTTCTTGTGTTTCTTTTTTCGTTTTTTAGCTTTCTCCTCCGAAGCACTCTCGGAATCCGTTGATGAATCAGAAGATGATTCTGAATCACTTGAACTTTCCGAGTCACTGGATGAGGAAGACGACTTGTGTTTTTTCTTTTCTTCTTTCTTGGCTTTAAGTCAGAATAACAAAAACACATTTTAATATCAAAGACTTTTAAATAAATCTCAGAAAAATCAACTCATCTACAACCTGCCTGACCTTTTAATTGTGTCACAAGACTATTTCATCACAATAATTAAGAACAAATTGAAATTTTGAGAGAATAAACACTGTTTCCCTCAAGGACAATAAAGAATATGTCTATAAATACATAAGAAATTTCCAGCATTTTTTATTTACGAAGCTCTAATGTATCAAATGCTAGCAGTACTAGATTATCTATGTAAGCCAGTATCTTTTGTAGCAACCCAGTACTCAACTCTCTCAGATCTCCCACTCAGAATGCAGTGATACATACAGTGGTTTAAGATTTCTCCTTCACTCTTGCTTCTGAAAGAACTGGCCAGGATAAAAGGTCTGAATGTTGGCAAGCTATCTGAGGCTTAATTCAGGTAACAGTGAATCAGATCCATGGTGCAGAAAAATCTCAGCAGAGAGAGTTAAGTACAGCATTTTGGCCTCTCCTATTGTGGTCATCCTCTTCATGAATACATTTTTTTTTCCCTGTAGCATTACTGAACACCAGTACAGTGGATGAAATTTATTCCCATTGAACTAAACTGCATTAATTTTTCAGATTAGAATTACAGACATAAATCCTACTGGTATGCCTTCTCCAGTGACTTCTTTCATGGTGTTTTCTATGTGTTTATTCACAAGCCCCACTTGTGAGGTTACCAAAAGCCTGACAATCAACTGAAACTCTGATAACCTCTGTACTTCATAGATTACGTATAAAGTCTTCTTGTAATTTCTGGGTGCAGTATATGCTAGCAAATTCTCTTACCCATTTAGGACAGCCTTGATTTAAATCCACTGGTTCTCATCCAATGTTTTTAGAACTTCTTGCAAAATGCTTCCAAAAGACAGATGTCTCATTTACTTCCCTTGTTGATCCAAACCAACAAACCTGATCTCTTTTCTCAAACTTTTGCTCAACATCTTTATTAAAGCACTTTATATTTATAAAGCACATTGTATTTAACAAAAAGTGTCTGTAATATTTTTATCAGTTTTAGATTGTTTAAATACGTATACATACACAGTGTAACAAGTACGTATTTATAAAAAGGAAACTGAAGGATTTCTAAACTGATTTTAATCAAAGAAGCCTGGTGACATCCAAACAAAAAGAGGAATCTGGTCTGAGCTCTGAATACTATGAACACAAAGAGTACTAAAGAATTTAACTAATTTCTATGTGCCAAGACACTTTGAAACGCCTCTTATCTATTCACCATTTTAGGTTTTCATGTCTTCAAAAAAACCCCACCAAACCCCATTACATTGTAGCATACTGTTTCCTATATGCCTGCAGGCAAAACAAGATGCCTCCAAGCAAAATTTCAGAAATGTCTGATTAAGGCACCAATAAACATGGTTATTTCCTCTATTTTCCCCCTCCGGTATATGTTTTAAGTATGTAAAAGCCTATTTGTAAGTTTCATCTGCATTTTTGTAAAAAGCTTAGGTATGGCTTAATTACCACCTTAAAATGAGTTAAGTAACAGGTAAAAATGGAGGTGGGTTAGTGAGCAACTACACCTCAACAACCATAATGTGGTATTTAACATGCAGCAAATAACATGAATGGCAGATGTAACTGGGAAATCAAGCAGCAGGTAGGGAGTGAAATGATAAGAAAAAACAAAACAAAACAAACCCCCCAACAACGAAAAGGCCAGAACTGTTTACACAACAAAAACAGAATATCTGGCATGAGGTTTGGGATTTGCTTTCTGGTCACATCTTATGATATCTGTCCAGCAGCAAATGCTATATTGCATACTGAACCAACCTGCTCCTGGCCAATTACAGATCACAACAACAAATGAAACCAATCCTGCAGCATGAAGGTCAGCAACAAAAAAATAAACAAGATTTCTATTTACAGTCATTAACTTCAGGATCAGGTTTCAACTTGTGACCACATCTGAAACAGATGTATCACTTCCTACTTCATTCACTGTGACCTATAGGATGTGCCAGACTTCATGCATTATGTGATCATGCTGCATGTCACAGCCAAGCACTCTCCAGATCAGCTTGTTACAGACTCTAGCAAGTCTTAACATTTGCTCCATGGTATCAGACTCCTGACTTGAAAGGAAAAAATGACCTGGCCAGAAGCAGTCAGGCTCACACACAAAAGTCAGATGATCTCATCCTGTAATTCACATCAGTGACGTTCAGATAGTTACCTGATATCAAGTCCAAGGACCTGTGTTGGGACTACAGCAGCCTCCCAAAAGAGGCTGCCTTTACTTCAGGATATCTGGACATGTGTTCTCCCCAATAATTTCCTCCAGTGCTTAATCACCCTGCTGCTCAGAGTATAGGGTCTTTTTTTTTCTGGTCTTTTTTTTCCTTCCCTGGACCACAGTGTTTTGAGGTCCAGTAGGTGTTCTTGCCAAGATGCAAGGACAGCACTCTGAAAGTTGCCCTTAGAATCAGTTCATCTATCTCAGTGCTAGTGCTCTGGGGTCGACTATGCTCTTCCTCAGGCTGCTCTAGAGTGAGCTGAGCTGGCTCCTGGAAGCCCACCTTTTATTGGTCCCCCAGTGCTGCTCATGGGCAGTTGGGGCCAGCCCTAATTGGGCACAGGTGGGCTGAACAGGAGCTCATGCCTTCCTCCTCCTCACTGGCAACACCTGATTGTGTTCACCTGATTGCCTCTACAAGTGCCAGCGTCACATCCTTGAAAATATCCCAGATATACCTTTGATTAACCGAAGTCATGGTCCCAAACAATACAGCCACCACTGTTTGAATAGACCCCCTTCTACAAAACTTTTTCAGTTCATATAAAACTCCCGTTTGACTTTAAGAAAATCAGTATTGTGCCACTTGTTCCACAGTTTTTCCTTGAGAATTGTATTAGTTTAGTTAGTCCATATTGGCTTACAACTTGGCTTTTCCTAGCCCCCTAGCTTTCAGGATTTTGCCTGCAACTTTAGGATTTTCTAAAAAATAATACCACTTGGCAAAAGGGATTCTTCTTTTATAATTTAGCTTCGTTTGCTCAATTTCACTAACTCCTCCTACTCTGAGGAATAATAATAAACAAAAGAAAAAAAAAAGACAACATATTCCACTTTCTTAAGTGTTCATCCTCTCCAATTCCTGGTGAGAGTTGCTGATCTAGGCCTGTGCAATATTATAATTGTTCTCATCTACTTATTTCTAAATAAATCTAATTCTTCTATACATATAGTTTATAGTTTTGCTTCTTTCACACAGCACTTCATCTGGATATTTATCATGATACGCAAAAATCCTATAACCTTTCCTCAACTTTACCTAAGAGTAAAAATATTCCTACCAAGCACCTAACTTTTACTAGGTGTGACTCTGATTACTAGAAGTGATTCTTCTGCAAGCACCACCTTGGCTTCCTTGATAAACACAAGAAATATCAGTTCTATTTTTGTTCCATAAAGACTTGTCTTCTGTGCTGCCTACCAGACACGCTCATACAACATGTATTTCAGCTTAAGCCCCCTTTGCTATCATACTCTATCCTCTCAAAGATTTGCCAAGATACTTTCCTCACTTGCAGCCTCCTTATTCCCCTGTCTTAAGAGCAAATTCTTAGAAGCAGTCTCCTCTTGTAACTGCCTCATATTTCAAAGGATCAGTTCCCTCTGGTCTCCCATTGTAATGTGCCATAAATAGGTCCACTGTTAAGACAACTCTTTTGGATCACTTCCAGGACACCGCTCACCTTCCCAGAAACTGCTCCTCCTATCTGGATTCCCTGGCATCTTCCACATACTGAGAGGACCTCCTCTGCTCCACTTGTCAGCTTTGGATTGCAGCTTGGCAAGTTTCCTTCTGCTGATGTGATGACAAACTGCTCCTCCTACCTCTACTGCCTCAGGTCAGCACAGTTCACCAGTGGTTTCATGTCACACATTTCACTAAAATTTCCAGCCATACAACCAATCACTCCCAGCAGTGATGCATTTCCCTTTGCAGGTCCTACAGACAGCCCTTCCCTTTCAATATCAGGATCACCTGGATCACTCAGGATCTCCCATCCTGGTCGGTCAGGCAGCACCTTCATCAGGTTGCCATTGCATTAATACACATCTCCCCACATTCAGCCCTGTCTTCCACTTGCATGATCCTGGTTCCCAAGGCTTCCAGTTCTCCACACACTGTTATTTAGTATTGTGCCTCATATAGTCAGTTCAGTCAGCTACACCAGCACCCTGGCATCAGTTTCCCTTGATGGCACACCAGACCAGCTACAGTAAGCAGAGTCTTCAGGATCCCAGAAGTACTGAAGCAAAGAGGTACAAGAACACAGACAAATTGGTAGGACCAGTCAGTTCTTTCCAGAAGCCTGCTCTCTATTCTAGGGTAAGTTAATGGGAAAAAAACACTTCTCTAACTATTTTATTCAGTCTTTGATGACAAGTACTTCAAAGCCCTGCCTAGTGGCTTTAAGTCAGACTGCTCAGTGCAAAAACTTCCCATTTAGTCATTGCATTCCAAATGTTCTAGAATAAAAACAGAGTGTGGCAAGCCAAGGAAGAGGTATACACAGAATGGATCTCAACCAGTAGTGTGACTAATTCTATATATGTATTGTTTTATTTTCTAATCTATACCATTTGCACATTTTCTAACTGGTCCCCTGCACTGTCCAGAAAAATAAAATTATGTCCTACAACAAAGGAAACTTCTGAGTTAGTCTGTGGATTCTAGAACCTTTGAGAAGTCAGGAGCCATAAGACAACTTTGCTTGAATCGAAGTATTGAAGAGATCACTTCAGACTCCGGAGCCATTCTGCCAGGCATCACAATAGGTAAACACAGCACTGCATCAAAAAACAGGAAAAACTAAGAACTTCAAATCTGAATGCCTGTTTTTTCTTAGGCCAAAGAAACAACTATAACTGTCTTGTTCAATATCCTCTGTGAAACCTTTCACACTATGGATCAGCAGAAGGCGCCAATATCCTTGGTGAAACCTTTCACAGTGTTCATCAGCAGAAGGTGCTATGAACAAAAAAGTGTCATGACCCATATCATAGCTCCTACCAAACATGCACCCTGGGTTTCCCTTAATGAGATTCTCCAGAGTGACAGCAACACCTTAAACTGAGCCTTTGTAAGCGGAATCCAATCTCCAATACCACGCTCAGCTCTGGATGGCAGAGCAGAGTATCCTTTTCAGAAAGAAAGGCAGGTTCTATCACACTCCTGATAAAGAATATAATTTACAGTAGCTTTAAAAGGTTTCTGCTTAAGGGCAATTCCAGGTTCTACTCTAAATGCCTGGTCTGAAGATTTACCCAGAAGAAACTCGAAGCAAGTTCGAAACCTGCAAAAAAAGCAGCAGTTAACAAATAAAGTCAGACTTCCACCAATCTTCTTACCATAGCACTCTACTCCATCCACCACAAATTAGTTTCAAAGTATTTTTATAAGCTAACAACGGGGAAGAAAATGACCAAAATTACCCCATAGTCTGCATCTACATAAATGTACCATTCAACTTTACCTTTTGATTTTGGAATTAACTCTCCACAACTCAGTATGCGTACTTCAGCATATGGTTTACTAGATGCATCTGTTTTCTGGTTTTCTATTTCTCTCACAACTTCCTGACCTGAGATGACTTGTCCAAAAACAACATGATGTCTGAAGAATTTAAACAAAAGTAAAAATTCTTAGTACTTAATTTTCTCAAGCCAGTTCCCAAACAAACATAAGAAGGTAAGAGATATTTACCCATCTAAGTGAGGTGTAGGTTTAGTTGTTCTGTTGTTTCCAGATTTTAGGTTAAAGAGAAAAACAAAGTCAGTATTAGTGAAAAGCAGTCAGCATTTAATCATGTCATATACATGTATGAAGGTGGAGGCTCTTTTGAGTTAATGTTTTATATTAAACTACCTATTCTATTCATCGCTTTATCGCATTTTAATGAACAATCCAAAGTGCCCATAAAATTTGAAACCACATCCTCATATAGAATATAGTATTTTATTTGTTAAATTACATTAGTACTACCAGGAACAGATACAAAAATTAAGGCAACTGTCTCAGCACAGGAAAACTGCAAATAACAGTGTATTCATTAGAAAAAAAAAAACAAACAGAAATCATAGGAAGACAAAATACTTGTATGTATAGATTATTTGACATGTAAGTAAAACTGACTTTCTCTCTTTCCCCCTGTAGTAGCATTACTAAAACATACACATGTCGGCCATGGCAGAAGTATAAAAAACATCATACATACAGTAATGATGTCATTGGAAAGTTATTTTGTGGCAGAAAACCCCAAACCTATACTACTTTTGAGATGCTCCCTAGCTGTTTTGCTTCCTTCCACACAACACTTACTACAAAAAGAAGACAAGATTTCTACAAGGAACCAACATGTTTGCTTTACTGCCCCAAGTTAGAAGACAGCTACTGAAAACTACCAAAATCACTTCTGCACAGACAATAAGCATTAACAGAAAAGATATAAAAACAGTCAGGTTCCCTGAACAGCACATTAGGAAAATGCCTACTTCTGTGCAACTTTGTGAGAAACCATTAACTCTGGGTTTACACAAGACCTAGTCTGAAGTGTTTAAAAGGATTACCTTTACAGGGTAATACTTACATGAAGAACTGTGAACCATTTGTGTCTTTCCCTCTGTTGGCCATTGAAAGGAGAAATTCTTTGTTGTGCTTTACAGCAAAGCTTTCATCTAAAGAAATTTTTTCAATTACTTTAAATACATCATATATGTTTATATAAATGTTATAATCTAAGTAAACTCATCCTAATTAAACATATCTGCTAGTCACTTCAGTAAAAAGTTGCATTAAAAAAGATTCAAAATTATAGCTATTTTAAAAATATAATATTCCTTCCATTCTAAATAATGCAATTTAATAACGAGAAATATGAATTAGTAATGGTTTATAGCCTGACAAAACACTTAAAAAAAATTTTTAAAAAAATCAGTACTCTTGTTCAAGACATTTGTTTCCTACCAACACTGGCAGAGACCTCAATTTCAAGTTGTTGCTCTTTCTATTCAGCACATACTAATCACTGCCTCTTTGGAGCAGTACTTTTTTAGCTGTACATTAACTATTAAGAAACCCCTAATTTTCTTTTTTTTGTTTGTTTTATTATTATTTAACACACGTGAATATCCAGTTTGATTGCAATTCCAGACAACTCCTGTTTTTCTGTCAGACACACAGATGAACTTACCATACTAGTCACTAAGAAATTAAGTTTAACTAGAATGAATCCCACTTCTGATAAGCAAATAATTTTAACAGTTCAACCTAAGTCCCAAAGAAACTGTGAAATGTAATCACCAGTCTTCATTTAAGACATCTGTTAGATATCCTACCTCCTCCCTTTCCCAAAAAAGCATAAAGGCTGTCAGGAGGTTCAAACTCTTCAGACAAAGGAAGTTTGCTCAATAGCATTTAGATACCAAAGACAGAAGCAAGCATTAGGAAGGAAGAACAATATGCTATCCGTAAGGCTATGAAGCGTGATGTGACTGTGAAGGGGACAGTCCCACTGACTCTCCAGTCACCTGTACAATTGCTATTTAGCACAGCATCAAGTGTAATGGGTTTTGGGGGCAATTTCATAGCCAATCCTATGGCTACTTGGTTAAGGGATCCACAAAAGTATAAACTTCCACAAATTAATATTCATACTGTAGCCGAGTTGAACAGCCTTCTTACAACAAAGTAAGTTGAGGTTTTGCTCCTTCTTACATGTCCCCCAGCAATACATTCCCTCAAACCCAGCTACTCACTTGTGTTGGTTCTGATGCTTTCCAAATAATTGAATTGGGTTCACTCACTAATACAGAAATAAATGCTTTTCTTTTTTTTTTTTTTCCTGTAACAGTCTTTGGGCATTTTAGTAAGTTGAAACAGTTCATGGTTTTATCTGAATGAGAGTCAGTGAAAGGTAAGACCTCTTCTCTCTTTTGGCAGTTGCAAACTGTTGATTCAACTCAAGGTCTGATATAAAATTCCAGCTTGGACCTACTAAAATCATAATTCTTCTGATCATTTGCCGCAAGTTCAGACAAGAACCAATGTTAAAAGCAAAGTGGCAAGGAGGACTGATGAGCATAACCACTCCTGCTGGTGGCAGCTAGCCACCACATGGTTTTAGGTTCAATACAAAAACTGTTCCAAGAAACACAAGAGATGCTCCATTATATTTTGGACAAACTCAGGCTGAGAAATGTGCTTGAGTGCATAAGAGGTACTTCTGCAACAATGACTAAAAAAGAGCCATGACTGTGTGAAAACATGGCCTCTTTATCACCAATTCCTCTTGCATTCAAGAAAAGCATGGCTTTATGCTTTCTTTTAAATAAACATTTGCAAGGAAACCCAACTCCATCACACCTTCCTTTTCACTGGAAGAAAAGACAATCCCCAAATTTTAGCTCGCTGCTCAAGCCAGAAGTACATGTTTAAAAACAGTCACAAAATATGGATCTAGTAAATGGACAAATGCAAAGGAGTTCAGTTTTGATTTTTCATTAATTAAAAAGGTTCATATCTTCAAGCAAAATAACCAACTGGAATGTCAAAGGCCTCTAAGACCAGACAAAAACAATGGAGTACAGGTTTACAAAACAGAGGCTACAGGATGGAAAACTGCTTACAGCAAGACCAAAATAGAGCAGACTGACAAAACTCTTACCTTCAAAAAAGCCACCATAAATAGATTCTCCTCCCCTGCCATTTCCTTGAAAGAGAGAAAGTGACAGTTAGAACTTAAAGCAGTGACAAAACAGTCACAGTATGTGGAAAGTGTGTCATAGTACAGAATTCTAATCCATCTGCATCCCAGTCACTGGCATTATTATTCAAGACATGCAAGGAAGACCAAGATGCATCTTTATAGTCCCAAAACAGACTTGGAAACAAGAAGGTATTCTCCCACGTATAGTCTCCCTTTTTTCTGTACTTCCCAGCAGCAGATGTAGTATTTTACCCTCATATTTAAATCTTTCAAAAGAAAGTACTTAGTGCTCTGAGTACAGAGATAATGGAGCAAAAGTGTGTGTGGGCATGCACATGTATGCATTTATGTAAGTTTGTTACGTAAGTTTTTGTGGAAAGGCTCTTAAGCAGAAAAAAGTGAAAAAAGCAGTTGAATCACACAAATAAATAAATGATAATACATGGAACTCCTGCAATATTCTATTAGATAAGCATTAAAGTGTTCTCTGAAGACTCATATAATACCTTCACTGAAGTCACCACCTTGGATCATAAAATCTTTCACGACCCTGTGAAACAGACAACTTTTGTAATGCAATGGCTTTTGGGTGGACTTTCCTGTACCCTTTTCACCTAAAGGAGGAAAGGAAAAACCAAAATTACTCTCTGTTCCTATAGAATCTCCAGTACAAAAAAATGCTACCTAGACACTTAATCAAAATAGTCTACTAAGAAAAATTAGCCTGTGAGGCAGACACATTTCTGTAGTACCATAAGAAACCACCATCTACGTAAGCAGAGCAGAAGCTACCTTCTATCTCTACAATTATACCAGAAAAACTCCTTACTGACATTAGTATAAAACTCTGGTCCCCTTCCACTCAAGATGACTGAAATTAAACACCAGTTTAGGTTTAAGATAACTGGCACTGCTCAGAAGTATGCAAGAAACACTCATATCTTCTCTTAAAACAGGGCAAGGATATGGTACCATAGAAGATCATGACAAAAATAAACAAGGAGGCAGGGGGAAGGAGTCTCATTCCTTCTCCCACTCATGATTACAACTGCCATTTTTCTCCCTGGTGCTGAAAACCCATAAGCAGAGTCTCTGCTGCAGCCACAATACTATCTGCTTCCCCTGTTACCCTCAAAGAGATAAAGTCTGTGCTGAGTTAGCAAAATGAACAGGAGAGCCAACCTCAAAGTAACAGTAGAGTACTCAGAGGGAGTTTACTGAAGAAAAAGGATGTCTTCCTCTCAGTTTTAATAAGACAGCATATACTTTTCAAAACTGCCCCTCAAAAATTAGTAAGGAAAACAAAGTTAAGATTTGAATTAATTTGCTTATGATCAGTATCATAAACACTGCCCATATATTTTCCTCACTATTCTTAAATACATCAAAGCAGCAAAGTCATCCAGTACATTATTTTGAATGCCAGCAACTAAGCAGTTGGACTTAGCAGTACTTGGCTCTCAACCTGAAATGCTGCTGAAAGACTTCAAGTCAAAAATTTAAAGTAATAGCAGGGAATAACATCTTTATCCAGAAAATCCGACTTATGGGCAATTGATAGCAGATCAAAAATGCCATGGTCACATGGTAACATTCCCAGATACAAAAAGATGGTTCATGTTAGTTATCAAACTTTGATTTTGTGCCTGTAAACAAAATACCAGATCAGGTAATACCTATATTCCTGCAGATATGAATGGTGCACTAAGTGTTCCAGTTGTCATAAATACAACTATGCACCCACACCTGATTCAGATCATGTGAGTGCTACTGAGTGAATCGGTACCAACACCTACAGAACCATGACCTGAAAAAGAATAGAGCTGGAGGGAAAGGAAGCAGAAAATGCTGAAGGCAGAAAGCACATATATTATTTATGTATTCACAGTATTATAATTGTGATAATAGATTTAAGTTTTGCAAAACTGATAGCATTTTCAAAAAATGCAGGCAGTGCACAGGTCAATAGTTCTGTTTGGACATGCTTCCAAGAAAGAATCTTCTCAGTACTTTGTTCAAGAGAATCTGAATTTCAGTGAGTGGAAGTCACCAGTTTCTATCAACAATGAAAAATTAAAATGAAAAACAACTAATGAATACTGCCAGTACCTTTCTAACACCTCAAACTATCATAAGTCTGAACAGTAAGTCTCCCTGCACGGTTAACCTCTTATTGGCTACCTTTCAAGACTGGATGATGTTATATAATCTGAACAGTAATATCTTATGCTAGCAATGGAAAATCAGCTTACTGTGTCCATATTTAAAGTTGATTAGTATATACTCCCTTTAACACGCTAAGCCAAAGCTACAGCAGCTTTGATTCTACATCAGATATATATGAGCAATCAGCTACATCACTAGAGATGCCAAGAACCAATGTTTTACATACTTATTTTTGTACATACCTCAGGAATATACATACACAACAAACTAGCTAACATGGTATTACACCAAAAATTACAAAATAAATTAAAATCTACAAACCTGTGCAAAGGCAGCGAAAATTCTCACATGTCTTTGGACATACATCTGAGAACAGTTCAAAGACCACTCTTCCAGCTGGAAAAAAATAAAGTTGTATTATTAAGTTAATACGTATTTTTATTCTTCTTATATATCTTATGTGAGTGTCATGTTACTGAGTGGATATTTTAGTTTCTTACCAGGTACATTGTTGATGGCTATGTCAAAAAAGCAACGAGGTCTCTGGACCTTTACGCCCATGGCTTCAAAAGTTCGAATACTGTAAGTAATAAAAATAACATTTAGCATTTCCTTTTCTGAAGTGAAACTATGTGTAAGTCAATGCAGACGATTTTACAAAGACAACAAAAAACACAGAAAAGCAAACCTTCAAAAAAGAAAGGCAAATATAAGGATTTTTAAAGATTCTGAAAATTTAAAGTTATTTTAGGTTATTTTCATGTTTTCTAGACCCAAACGAGTGATTTTATTCATGTTTGCTACAATAGTATTAAATATAACCTTGAGTGCCATACTTCAGGTGAAGAAATACAAAAAGAAAATATACTGGAAGGTATGGAGATAATAAAGCTTGACGTCTTCTTGCCATCCAGATGGTATAGGTAAACACATAGGTTGCCTGATCCTAGAATTCTATATCCTAGGTAAAATAAGCATCAAAGAGGAGATTTTAAAAAAAAAATCAACTCTGAGACCAAACAACTTGTTTGAGTGCTCTCAATCATTTTGCAACTGCCTTTCAGATGTCTAAAAAGCCTAATTTGCAACCTGTTAGCCTCTGAGGAGGCTGCAATCTCCACAAGCCAACCCACTCCTCTGCTCAGTTCACCAGCTTCAAATCAGACTGTTTCTCCTCAGGAATACATCAGCTGCTGCAGTCCACAACCCACTTCAGCTCAGCTCAGTTACTATTAATTACTTGGGCCACGAACCACAGCTGCTCAAGAGATAACACACTTTTTGCCTAGGAGCAGAAAGACAAACTGCCAGAGATGCTGAACTTCAAGTGCTGTAGCTGAATAATAACTGCACAAGTCACACAGGCCTATACTCAGAAATAACAGAACTTTTGCCACAAATAAAGACAATGGTGGAAATTAACTTAGGATGGTTACAACTTGACAAATCACTAACATATTGCCATTTCAAGACTGAAGTATTCAATTTCTTAGGAATATGCTTCCTGGGTTGCCGTCACTGCAGTTGTCAGGCACTGCTCTAACCAGGATCCAAAGCATTCTACATGAAAAAAACCACAAAGATGTAGCTCTTCCACAATTACTACTAAGTGATTTTGGCTTTTCATTATTTCTTTTTCTTTCAAGTCATTACTTTTCTCTTTGAGTCACCATCCCTGGAGGTATTTAAAAGATAAGCTAGGGACATAGTTTAATGGTAGACCTAGGTAGACATTAGGTTTACAAATAGGCTCAATGATCTTAAGGTGTTTTTCCAACCTAGGTAATTCTATGATTCTTTATTAAGAATTTTAATGCAATATTTTCCTTGTCTTTGACAATATAAATCCTTTTATTTTTTGTAAAAAGCAATGTCTTAATTCATTTGCATCTCCAGCCTTCCAACACCATGTACAGTCATTATATTCTTTTCTTTGTCTGAAGCTCTGATTTACTTCAGAGAGGAAGAATAACAATTATGGCAAAAAGCTCTGTAAGACTGGAGTAACTTTTCTAGAATTTGGAACTTAATCCATAAATTTTTAGTTCTAATTATTTTTTATCACCAGGAAGCACTAACCAAATCTAGCTGATAATCTGCATAATTCTCTCATAGAGCTTCACTCATTGCTGTGCCACAGAAGAGCATTGAAAAATTCAATTGTTGCCATCTGTCACTCTTAGATTATGAACAAGAGGCTATGGAAATCAAAAGACAGGAGTGTAATTGCTTGAGTCTATATTCTCTCTGCTTGTGCTCAGTCAGTGTCACATTTTGCCAAGATTACAGAGTGAAAATCATAAGAACAATGCAGGACTCATTTAAATTAAACACCACGCAGTAGTTTATAACTCGTGATTTTTAGCATGGGAACTCACTAGACATTCTCTTAGCTGTGTAATTAATACATAATTCACACAAGCCCAGAGACCAGTCAAAAGCAGCAAGCCTGTCTCAGTCTCCTTGGTCCTCTCCCTAAATTACCTCTTCTGTTAGTACAACAGAATTTGTAGCCAGGTAGAGAAGCAAACAAAAAATACCTGTAACTCAAAACTTTGATGTTTTCGGGTGAGCAGAAAGCTGACCAGCTCGCACCAGGAAAGTGGAAGTGTGGGCAAGGAGAGAGGAGACAGGTGGGAGGATACAGACTGCCCTGAGAACAGCCTCAAGGACAGCCATCAGCTCATGCTGTCAGCAACAGAATAAACTATACAACTGCATAAAGATGCAGAGGGATGTTTTTTCTCAGAAGAAAATGTCTTAGAATAAATGCTCCAATAAATGTTTGGTGACAGAACCAACAGTTTTGACTGAACTGTGACTTGTGAGTACCACAACTGATCCATAGACTGTGCCCACACTTCAAACATTTAGTTGTAGTGCTTCAGTGAGGAGGGATTTCACTCCTCCTTTATAAACAAATTGCTTGAGCAACACAGAAGTATCCAGGATCACTTATATGAAATATTTTAGTTAAAATAAACAGGAACTATCTTAATGTTATGTAATTTTTATTTCAAACACTGATCATGATTAAAGTGAAATTGTAAAATAAATTTCAATATCATAAAATAAACTGTCAGATGATTTTCAACCCAGTTTTGTGAAGAACAGAAAAGGAAGAAATAGAAACTTTTATCTGAATCCATATTTTCACCAATTTTTGCTCAATTTGATGTTTTTCTACTTCTACATTTTGTCATGAACACTGGAAAAAATTAAGTTTGGTGTGTGTTCTGTTACCACCAATATCCTTTGCACTTTCCTTAAATCACCCAATAAAATACTGGCTGCACTTGGCTCTAAATGACAATTATGACAACTGGTCAACATGAACACCTTGATTTGACAAACATCAGCACAAGTAAATTTACCTAATTCTTGATATGGTGTTGCCTAATAAACCAGGCTACAGCATCAGCAACATTTATCCCACCTGCAAGTCAAGAGAACATTCAATTTCCAACATACCAAAGTATTTGCACAGTTTTTCAGGCAGATCTTCTACTGAAGGGCCACAGGGAAAACTACTGAGTTACAAATGATCCATCAACTATTAATTTCTGCTCATGTAGTATTCAATACCAAACACAATCTTCAACATACTGCTAATTTTAAACTTGTCTGCATTAAAAGCAAGTACAGGGGGTATGAATGTTAATTACAGAACCAACAAAGAAAAACAATTTGAAACTAGCATGGATAAGTCAGAAAATTACAAGTAATACTCAATAGTAGTATATGTCTGGTAACAATAGGGCTTACATCAATTATGTATTTTTCTCTTCAAATTTATCTTCCGTTACAATGTGGATACTCTTAACCCACAGTATGTTGCAATTTTTAATTGCAAACTTGATGGAATTTTACTAGTGAAGGGAATATGACTTTATAGTCAACCCAAAAGATGCTCACTACACATACACACAAAAATGTACTATGCAGAAGGACATTCAAGAAGTCAGCTCACTTCTTCCTTACAAAGCTCAGTAATAAAAGGCAATATAACAATCCAAGTTATATCCAACAATCCTGAAATGCTTAAGCCATCTGCAATTATCAACCACCTCCCATTTCAGGAGCCCCTTACTAAGACTAGAGTAGAAAATGTAAAAAACCCACAGACCAAACAAATACTGACCACCACCCCAACACTTCAGTGTGTCTAAGGACAGGTTTGTTGTCAATAAACAGAAATATGCTCTTAGGTTGAGGTAAGTCCAATTTCAGAAGTAAAACAAATACCCCAAAAATATTAATTCTTGTCAGAACAGCTACATCCATTGACCAATGCATTACCAGCTGTGCCTGCAAGGGTTCACATCCCTTTCACACCTCATTCAGCATTATTAGTTTGCTCAAATATTGTTAAGATAAGGCTGGGCAGCTGCTCTTCAAAATTATCTGTGCCAATGGAAAAAGATAACCATTTCAAACAGTTTCATGAGCAGAGACTATCAGTCACATGTGTTGATGTTTAAAAACACACCTTCAGTAATTTTTTTCAAAATCACCTGTGCTAGTAAAGATCTGGTAACTTAGGGAAAAAACCCCTTTATTTGCAACTATGCTGAACAAGGCATTGGACTACCAATGTGTTTCAGTCCCTGTACAGGACAGAACAGATTTGGAGCAAAGATGCTCTCAGGAGGGAAATAAATACACTGTGTCCTATTCCTTCACATCTTTCTCTGTCATCATTATCTGTCCCTATTTTTAATTTTGCTTGACCTTGCTTTTGTTTCCTTACATTAATTTACACTTATCTTCTGCACTGGTCTTCATTCAACATCCAAATGAAGTGAACAATGAGTACATACATTCACATTCCTAGTGTTTTGTTTTAGGCCATCTACAAATGCAAGAAGACTACATCTATTTATACTGCAAAAATAGTAGCCATCTGTAATCTTCAGAAACGACATCTTTTGGCAAAACTTTGAGTCCAGAAATTGCAAATGCACAAACCAGATGCCTAACATACATCACATTCACTGAGGCTGTGGTTTTAGTCTAATGAAGCCAGTAATAATGTTGGGTGATAACCAGAAGTAAAGGCTCATATACCTACATATTCAGCTTTCATACAGGTGGCCAAGTTGCATAAAAACTACCTCTCCCTCCCTCCTCCAAGAAAATACTTGGCATCTACAGGTATCAGTTTTAAGTGACGGTGGATCCACAGACTGAAAATGTGTATGTTCATTCCTGTATGGAATAAACTGGAAATGAACTCAGGAGTGTGATATGGGAGACATGAAATTTTGTTCCTAGTTCTATTCCAGTGTCAGAGCTTCCTCTGTGTTAGGATGATACTGGAGACGTAAGCAACAAAAGTTCAGTTAGCTGGACCTTCCATTTTCCTGAGTTTTCCACAAACACCACCACTTTTCCTCTGTTTCATCATCAAAAAACTGAATTAGCAGCAATGACAACAAAGAATTTTTTTTTCATAGCACAAGATTTTTTTTGTCAGTAGATTTAGGAAGTACTACACCTAAACATTTCATGTGTATCATACTGTCTTTGCAAACGTGTGGACATAACACATCTCTAAAAGAACAAAACATTTTGTTCTACACAAGTCTATGAAAATCATGCAGGAAGACTTTCTATTTATCATCAGAAATCATGCATTATAGGTTTTCAACCTCAATGCCCCTCCTAATGGTATTAAGAGGAAAAAAAGTCTACAACAAAAAACACTCAACATTTTTGCAGGCAAAAAGTGATTGAGACTACTTTTCATCAAGCCTCCTTCTAGAGAATAATGCTACCAGTTTTCTTTGGACAATATTGTACTTTTTTCCCCCTAGAAAACCACCAAATTGGTATACCTGGCAATATTAACCTTTGTCTTCATGTACATGAGGGAAGAGCTTGCTTTACTTCTAGGGAGATTTAAGAAAATATCATTCTCAGCTAGGTCCTGACTAAATATTTAATATATATTCCTAATACTACTGCATGGCATGATTTTTTGCAATTATTAACATGATTTTTCGTGCACTGAAGTATGCAAGGAATACGCACACAGTTAAAACATCTCAGCTGGAAGGACATAAATTTCAGCTGAGAAGGCAGAAATGATATCTTAAACTAAATAAGCAGAAATACAGTTAGTTTCCTACTAGATCATGCCCTTTGATTTACTTTCCTAGGAAAAAGACACCTACAGTGAAAAAAATGTTTAAAAATCTAACAAAATGCTTGTCAACAGCAAATAAAAAGTTTTGCTGCTGAGCGCTAGTAATGATTTTCTGTTATCTAATTTACACAGGAAGTACTTTTTTTTTCTGTTAAGATTAGTGAAAAATATGGGTGTTTCATCAGTACACAAATTAGCACCTTTGTTAGTGTTCACTGCTCCCCCAAAAGCAGCAAAGAAACATGTCCATTTCAATTTGGCTATTTGTAACCTGAAAGCAGATTAGGACAGGCCTGAAACAATTAATTTGTATTTTAGAACTTACAAAATACAAGGAAAAGGCAAGGTTTTGTATTATATGAAAGCAAAAAAGTTTTTAAAGGGTCTACTGTAATCTCCAATCCATGTACTCATTAGGACTCCCAAACTAAATTTCAAGTGTAATCCTACCCCTGTCTCTGAAGAATAAGGCAAAACTATGCAGACCATTAAGACCAGGAGGCAGGTCTTAATGCTGACCCGTATTTGCCAACCACAACAAAAAGAAGACCTTCATCTATCACCTATTCTCATGTTCTCTACCTTTCTCTACTACTTCAGCTCTAGGTCTCTTCCCTGCCTCATCCCGGACTTCTACCTAAACCTTATAAAATAAGGCTAGGCTTGTTCCCTGGCACTCACTGATTGCTTCCAAATGGAAGATGGCTCCTAAATGCACATGGCATGAAAAGTAAACTGATAGTGGAGACATCATGCTGCAACAGTTAAACTGAAAACATTTTTCACTGCAAATTCCCTCATAATCATCAGATTTTCTGAGATCCTAAAGGGAAAAAATTATTAATCTTCTTCTGATAAGAGCTTGATGACTGCTTAGCTAACTTAAAAAAAATGTTTGTTTCTACAGAAGAGGGCTGGACAAATGGGAAGTAATACAGTCCCAAAGGGTGCTTTCAGATGATTACTGATGTTGCTTTCTTCTGTATGTTCACCAGATCGACTTCATATACAGGAAACTATACTTTTCTTGAGTCTTTATAAATGTTAAAAAATTGATAAATCAAGCTATGCGAGTTTAGATAAACCAATGCTTCATAAATCATGCATAATCTTCATATTTTATCATAGCACCTAAAGATTTGAGTCACACTGGACCCCAATGCATTAAGGAATGGGAATAGTGAAACAAGACAGGGTGAGAAAAGATAAAATTTTTAGTTTTGCTTGAATTTTTTTTATCCTTGTCTAAATAACAGTTTCTTGTACAGGCAATATAGAGCTAAAAAAATGAAAAAAACCTCTCAAAAGGAAAAAATACATTTTAGAAAAGAGACTTTATGCATCAGGAATGGACTCGTGTTCTTCTGAAAACAGGTCTTGCATGATTACTAAAATATACTTAACTGGTCAAGTATTAGGCATCTACTAACAAAAGTGACCTCTTCATTGTCACTATGGAATGTACTTTCCTAATTGTAAGGCAATGTTTAGCACTGCAATAGATACTTAGTCCACAGTCTCAATTAACTATTTCCTTTCCCACCTAAGCCTCGTCAACAAATCAAACTACAATCACAGATACAGTACTTATCGGTCGGTTGTGGATGCAAACCAAATAAGCCTGAAAGTCATTACTTTCAAAAAGTGCTGTAGGAAATCCTTAAAAGAGAGGCAAAGGAGCCTCCTGCCAACCATGGTAGGTCTTATAGGTGCCACTTCCCTAGGAGAGGCCTGCAGAGGGGAGGAGAACATGTGGCACGCAGACAGCCCGGCTATTTCGCCTTCTAGGGGAGGAGAAAGGATTCATTCAAACTCCCAAGCAGCACCCGAGAGGCCGAGCAGGGCTCTGGCAGCTGGCGGGCAGACCCGCGGCGTGCCCGGCCTGCTGCTCGTTGGGCTGCAGAGGCAAAACAAGTCCTGGCGGACCCGACCACCTGGCGCAATTTTCGCCAGGCCCCGTCCGCCACTCCACCGGCGCCTCCTTTTCCCACCTGCCTTCGGGCCTCGGTCGCAGCTTCTCGCGCACCCCCTCTTTCCTCTCAGGGGCTGCTCGCAACTGGGGTGCCCCAGGCGCCCCCCCGGGGAAGCGCTGGACGCCCCGACCGCGGTCCTCCCACCCCTCCCTCACACACGGCCCGCCGGGCCTTGCGAGGGGGCGTGTGTGCGCGGGGAGCCAGCGCGGATAACTGTGACTACCACACACCGACCCCGCGGCGGGGGCTAGGCCAGGCCGGACTAATCCCCTCGGCGGGCCGGCGGCTTCCACCCCCGATCGTGACGGAGGTCCANTTTATGGACATGAGGGAAGAGCTTGCTTTACTTCTAGGGAGATTTAAGAAAATATCATCCTCAGCTAGGTCCTGACTAAATATTTAATATATATTCCTAATACTACTGCATGGCATGATTTTTTGCAATTAACATGATTTTTCGTGCACTGAAGTATGCAAGGAATACACACACAGTTAAAACATCTCAGCTGGAAGGACATAAATTTCAGCTGAGAAGGCAGAAATGATATCTTAAACTAAATAAGCAGAAATACAGTTAGTTTCCTACTAGATCATGCCCTTTGATTTACTTTCCTAGGAAAAAGACACCTACAGTGAAAAAAATGTTTAAAAATCTAACAAAATGCTTGTCAACAGCAAATAAAAAGTTTTGCTGCTGAGCGCTAGTAATGATTTTCTGTTAAGATTAGTGAAAAATATGGGTGTTTCATCAGTACACAAATTAGCACCTTTGTTAGTGTTCACTGCTCCCCCAAAAGCAGCAAAGAAACATGTCCATTTCAATTTGGCTATTTGTAACCTGAAAGCAGATTAAGATGTGTATNGGGACGCCCGCCTCCTCGGTCTCGTCAGAGGCGCTCCGCCCACTCCTGCGCGCAGCGCGGGAAGCCGCTGGTGTCGCTGGAGTGGCCATAGGTCTCTGCCCTTCGGTTGCAAGTACGTGCGTGTTCTCAGAGAGCCTCACATATCCAGAGGTACCGCTGGCTTTCCCTGCCGGCGGGACGCTGAGGGGTGGCCCAGCGAAGATCCCGGAAAACGGCTAAGGGATATGTAAATGAAACGTCCGATACAGTACTGGAAGGGTTTAGGGTCACTCCAGCAGCACCTGGCACATGCTAGGGCTTGTGAAGAACTAAAATGGGAATTGAGACCAATCAGGCAAAAAAGTTTCCTGGTAAGCCTCTCCCATATGTCTGTACTGCCATTCAAAGTTAATTTCAATTTATCTTTAAAATGGAGATGTGAAAGTTGAAGACCATCCATAAAGCTGTGAGCAGCTCCAAAATTAATTGAGAATTACACAGAAGTACATACCTCCTGTGAAGGGTTTTAATTCAGAACAGTGGGTACTGGGGTTAGTAATCATACAAAACAGGAGGTAATAGAAATTGGAAGCAGGAAAACAGATTGCTTCTGAATTTCTGGGGAAAAAAAAAAATAGAGGATTGACCCCACTAAGTTCTGAAATCTGAAGAAGCCAGTGACTCGACTGTTCAGTAAGTCAACACTGGCTTCAGCACAGCATACTTTGATAAATCTTTTCTTCCCCCATGTGTCCAACTTAAAATTTAAGGTAATTGTAACTAGCATATTTAATTTGTTCCAGGCATTATTCGTTGTTTTAATACGAATTGACTTGGCAAGTGAAAATTAAGAAGTTCAGTACCTTGTAAACTAAAAATGTGAAGATTTGCAGAAATCCCTTTCATAGGAGCATGAAAGTTTTCTTCTCAACTGGGGGATCAGATGCCCTGGAGCTGTTACGTGAGTTTGCACGAGGCCCAAGGTAAGAGTCACTGAGATCATCTGGCAGGGTCTTGGTCTCTGTTACCTGCATGCCTGTGTAACTAAGACAATCTGGATTTGCTAGCAGAACAGTACAGGAGCCGTTCCTGTTAAAAGAATTAGAAAAATTGTTATGCAGTTAAAAATTTTACATACCATTTTTCTAAAATACTACAGACCTATAAAAAGTTTTCTAAAAAAGCAGCCTTGATAGGCAGCTGCAAAGCAGCAAGTCAAAATTGGTCATGGTAATAGTGCTGGCTGTGATTTTCAGTAGAATTTTAGAACAATCTGAGGTTGCTATAATTAAATTTAAAATGCCTGTTTTTTTCAATAGTTGTGAAAAAAAACCTCCAGAAAGATGACCTGAAGCTTTATTATACATCATAAGCAACATACATGTTGTAACCTATGTGAGGTTTGTATTACAGAACTTACACATTAATTTTTTTGTTGTTGAAAAGCATAAAAATATTATAAAATAATGTCTATTCCAATACAGCAAAGATGTCAACTTGAACTTTACCCTTCCAAAACTTAATTCCTTGTGTGGTTTTCTAGACAAGGAAGACTTTTAAGTTTTCCCCTTAGAAAGTGTTACAAACATTGGTTTTATTAAAATTACCTCAACGATCAAGATGGGCATGGAACTTTCGTATTACATTTGCTTTGGAAGAACTAACTGGCTGGACTTTGCCCTTTCCCTACATTTCCTGACGTCTCAGCTCATGGGAAATTCTCTGTGCTGCAGCACATGGAGCACTGAGGCTAAACCACACGCTTCTTTTGAGCGAGCAGTATCCATCTGTGCTCGAATGCAGGAAAGGGCTTATGAAAAAGTAAGCTCATAAAAAGGACTTCGCAGGTTGTGTTCTGCGGGCGCAGGGAGGCCTCAAAAGTTTCGCAGGCAGCACCGATTCTTTTGTTCTCGTCTTTAACCTAGCGGAACTAGCGCTAGGCCATTTCCATAGCCCTCACTGAAAACAGCGTTACCGGACACCGCGCCCTGCCGGCGCACAGGCGATGCCACTGTCGGTGGCCGGTCCCTGTCCCCAGCCCCTCCGCAGGCGCGCAGGGAGCCCGCGGGCCGCCCCTCGGAGGCCGCCGCCATCTCTCCGCAGGAGCTGAGGGAACGGACCAGGCAGCGCCTCCCTCTCCCCGTACTGCGGCGGTGGGTGCCGGTGCGTGCTGGCGGGATGGGGCAGAGGCGAGCGAGGTGG
>JAAWXA010000031.1:4575680-4668341 GCA_038090715.1 Florisuga fusca | reverse complement strand
CGAGCGAGGTGGTTCCGGGGGGCCGGGTCGGAGTTTTCTCCCGCCGAGCATGGCAGTGCCGTCTTCGTTACGGAGCGTACGCGCCGAGCGCAGCCACCGCTTGGCTGGAGGTGGCGGAGAGAGCGAAGGGAAAGGGGCCTAACGCTGCGGCTTGTCCCCTGCGTGCGGGCGGTAGGCAGGCGGCAGCGCGGCTCTGGCCGCCGGCTTGAGCCCTCTGTGGTGGCTCTGCCCCTTCCTCCGTTCCGTCTGAAGCACTTCTGGATCAAAATCTCCCCGCAGGAAAGGAAGAAACGACCCGCAGGTGGGAGCAGGGGTGCTTCCCATGGGTGACCGGGCAGCAGCGCGGCACGGAGAGGGCCCCGGCGGTGCGGGGCAGCGGCAGGAGGGGCGATAGGCCGCTCGCTGCTGGTTCCCGGTGTGCTGCTCACGGCAACCCAGGTGCCCCCGGTAGGCGGGAAAAACACCCTGTGCCGCATGTGCAGCTCTCCTAAAAATCAGTGAAGTCCTTAATGCTTTTATACTTGGGGACTGGGGGTGTCCAGCTGTATCCAGTTTTCTTGGGGGATTTCGGTACTTTACATAGGCTACTCAAAAAGTTTTGGTATTTTTTTTTTTCCTCTATCAGGAGGCCTGCTGTGTGCTGCTGTCATTGCCTGAATGTTACATTAGAATCCAGGAATCCTGCCTACAGTTGAAGTGCATTCAAGTTTGCTGATTTTGTAGTATGTTGATAATTTTTGTTATTACTGATTGTATCTTCTAAAGCAAGACTTCAGGACTCTTCCATGATCTCCAAGTTAAGGGAATTTGATGGGTCTTTTTGCATACCATAACATTTACTACTGGTGGTTTGTGTTACACAGCTTGGGGCCAGTGTTGTAGATTGTAGAGTACATAGTTGCTAGCTCTGTGTACAAAGTAGGGGATATAGTAATGGATAAAAATTAATACTTGCCAAAGTTCAAAGTCTGTAGCTTCTATTGTAATTTGGGGAGTAATGTTGCTTTTCTTAGTGCAGTAGGTGATTTCAGCTGATTAGTTGTAAGTGATTAATATCTTCTATTACAAAGGTCAGACTTTCTGAGTAGAAGCCACATACTAAAATCTTCATCTATTTACAAGGCATAGACCACATACTAAAGAGAGCAGAGTGGGAAGGAATCTCTGGGAGAGGTTTATAGATGTAGTACTGTAGATATATACTGTGAGATGGATGCACATACCAACCCAGATGAATCCAATGATGCCAGCTTAGGAACTCTTGCCATCTCACTCACTTCCTTTTAACACCATTAGCTGTATTTTTTATCAGTTCCTGGACCCCAGTTTGGGGTTATGGAGTGTCTTAGTGAGACCAAGCCTTACCTGACTTAATCATGGAGCACCTGCATATTAAAAGGCTCAACTTTGCCTTCTCAGTAGTAGCATGATAGCACATGTGGTTTTTAAAGACAGTTTTCTAAATCTGAAAGCTTAGCAAGTAGACTAACTTTTCTTGGTATATGGAGGTATGTCAGT
Organism: Florisuga fusca; assembly: GCA_038090715.1. Classification (NCBI taxonomy): domain Eukaryota; kingdom Metazoa; phylum Chordata; class Aves; order Apodiformes; family Trochilidae; genus Florisuga; species Florisuga fusca. Next base: position 4,666,823 of record JAAWXA010000031.1, on the reverse strand, counting down.
GTTCATTGTTGGGAGCTTCTCTGAGAAGAATCAAGGCTGTAGGTTCTCATGCTTACCTTACTCAGAACATTAAAAGGCAGATAAATTGATTTTTAGCTAGTAGTTATGACTATACTTGACTGCTTTAGTTCTGTCTCATTACAGGTACTTCAAAGTTGAATACTTCTTAATACAACCACCATACCGAATGAAAGAAGAATTATCTGTTTTTCAAATATTTGAGTTTGTTCTCTCTAACAAGATGGTTTACCTTGAAAAGTGAAAGAAGAATCTTTCTGGACACTTTAAATGTAGCTGGTGGGCATAGCAAAATGCTTTCTTTGAGGAATGTTTGCTTGTTGAGGCTGAGACATTTCCAGGGTCGGACTCTGAGTAGTGATCTGCTTTTGAGCCAGATAAATAGCTGCACCCATGAAGATGAAGTGTTCAGTCTTGTTGGAAGGAACAAGGCCAGGCTTTCTGAAAAACATGTGGGGATTGCATTGAGCATGCTGTGGCAGTTGCAAAAGAAGAGGCCACTTCTCTTAAGGACTAGTGACTATATAAGAAATCACTCCCAGTTTCTCACTCTTTGCGTTTTAGCAGAGAACAAAGTGAAAAACATGGAAGATGAGGCTGTAGTGGATGCTCTGTATAGTATACTGAGGTAAGTAGCATTATATTGAATTCCACATCTATACATTTTATTTTTGGTAATAAAAAGATACGGAATTCTGACTACAAAGCTGTTGTGTGAGGAGACTGGGAGACTGCCTTGTCCCATCTTCCATACTCTGTGTGACACAGAACTTAATGAGGTCCTCTGCCTCAGTGTTTTTCAGATGCAAGCAGAACTCAAAGTTTTGCACATCCAGTAAATGGAGTTATGGTTATTAATGCACAAATGTTTGTAATCCGTTTGAATGGAGGGAGCAGTAGAACTGTAAAACATGATGCATAACGAAAGGACATTTGTCTTATTTCTTTATAACTCTTGAAGCAAACTTAAAAATATTATATCTTCCTTCTGAAGGCTCGATGTTGAAGGCCATGATTCTCTAGCAGAAATTCTTGTTACAGAAGCATGGAAAAGATTAGAAAGGCAAGTACTATACTACAATGCTTTGTGTAAGGTGTAAGTTCCAAGCATGGTTTGCTTCATGTGAGGCGACAAAGAGTTCTCAGAGTATTTATGAGATGATTAAAGCATTATGTGAGTATGAAAAATGACAATTGTATTTTTGAAAGTTTTGGAAATTATTTTTATACATATGGAGCCTTTGAGTATTGATGGATTTTGGTACACAAATATTTGAGAGATTCAGATATGGCAGCAACAGGGACTGACAGTTAAGATTTTGGAACCTATTGTCTGCGTAGATTTATGCATTTGAAGTAAATTGCAGAGTTTAATATTTACAGTTTTAGCTAAGAACTTGCTGTCTACCTCTTAAATGGTTGTTAGAACAGTGCTCATCTCATTTTTTGTAACAACCTTTTGTTTTCAAACACAAACATTTGTGTGCTTTTTTTATTTATTTTTGTTTTGGATTTTTAGTTGAATTGGGTTTTTAAAGTGTTTTGGATATTTTAGTTCAAATTTTTTAATCTCAAGGATGAAAGCTAGTGTCAGTCTTGGTACCAGAATTGCCTCTCCCAGCTCAACATCTGGGGCATCTTGACAATTAAATAAAATCAGTGTGGCTTGATGACATTCAAATAATAAATAGTTCACATTCATTTTAGCTCTTTTACATCATTGCTTGAGAATGGAAACGTTACAGATTTCTTATGCTGACTTGGTTGAATGAAGAAATTCTGATTTTTGTAGAGGTCTATGCACAATATGCTTTAATATAAAATACCTTTGTGTTTTGTTTAAGTTCAAGGTATCACTATAGGGTACCAGTGAGGAATTGCTTAGACTTTGTTACCTTGCTTTGTAATTTTACTAACATGTAATTGTTCAAGTACATTTTTGTCTCTAGTTATCAGTAGAAGTAAAAGGTAAATATCCTGTCTGTCTTTGATATCTTGACAGGCTTAGTCTGCCAGCTCTGTCTAAATTTTCATTGTGTTTATACAAGCAGCACAGACATTTGAGTCCCTTAATGGGCAAAGTAGCTCATATTGTGGATGAGAAACTGGATTCTATACAGGATATAAGGTAAGTGTCAGAATGAAATTGAGTAGCAGGGTAAGAAATACATTACAGTTACTGGGCTGCCTTTTCTAAACAAAACACTTCATTTTTCTCATCTGGAAGTTGCTTTCTTATGTTTGGGGTTATTGGGAAAGAGGGCATTTGTATTAGTGCATTGATTTTCATGGAAAAGTTTACTTAGGGGAATGCATTTTCCCAGTGATTTTGCAAATAATTTCTTTACGACCAACTTAAGCATTAATTAAAAGTAATGTTCTAGTGGAAAACCAGCAGATACTGCTTTATCCTGATTCTATTTTTACATGGACTTTTTTTTGCAAATTTAGAGGCTATTTACTCACCAGAAGTTTTTCTTCCTTGAGGTTTATGTTTTTTCTGCTGTAACATGAATTTAGTTCACTATTCTGAATAGCAATAAGGTGTCTTAATGCAATGTTTTTTAATTTATCTTCTTTTTTATTCATTCCTTTTTGGGGTCAGTTTGGATTAATTGGTTCTCTTGCTGGCATGTCTAGTGCATAACCCTAATACTAAAGTTACTTAAAATCTGCCCCTAGTCAAAGAAGTCCCTGCTGCTTTTTCATGCCTCTCTTCCCTCTGGGCTACTACAGTACTGTAGCAAAGGCTGCTCTTCCCCTCCTCTGCTCTATACAGCACCAGCAGTCCCAACACTTATTTTTGTGGATGTGAGGAGACTGCTTATGAAACTCCCTGAATGGGACTGCATTTTTTCACTCAGCTGACTCGCCCTGTGGTCATAAGTTTTATTTCTTTACGAAGGGATTATTGCTTTAGGAGTGACAATGACTCTTCCCCATTCTGTCACTTGAGAATTGTTTGGGTTTCTTTAGTTTGCATTGAACATTAAGGATGTTTTTACAGATTTGATTTATGCAAATCAGATTCTTGCCCTAGGTAAAGGCTTTCATAGCATACAGCTTTGCAAAAGATGGTTGAAAAATTCCAGTGTTTTTAGAAATTCACTGAGAGCAGGATTTTGACTTCAATGGGAAAAATGTTTTTTTGCTCACCTGTTTGTTTTGGTTTTTTTCCATTGGATTTAACATTCATTTTTATGCAGAAGTCATCAACGCACTAATGTTCCTTTCTTTGTGTGGCTTACTTAAGAAATCTGAACTTTATTTCCTGTCACATTCTACGTTTAAGTGTAAAATCTTCTGAATTTTTTAGGATCTTGTCAGTTTTGATGCTCAGCATATCAGATGTTATCTCACAGAGTTTCCGAGATAGATTACTACACAAAGCTGAACAGCTCTTGGAAGAAAATGGTGAAGTCCACTATAACTACGCCAAAAGAATACTACAGTTTCTTCAAAATTTTAAACTGAGATATCATCCATTGGTAGAAAAATGCAACAAGATTTTCCTTAACAGTGCCTCCCATCTGGATATACACACTATTAGTCTTATTTTTGTGCTGTGTGAGCAGCTGGGTTTTGACAATGCTGAATTCCGCTTGGTTACTAAACAGCTGCTGTCTGAAACTGTAGGTGATTATGATGATCCTGAAACCTTTGCAAAATTATTTTTTGCTCTTGGGCCTGTGGCAGGATCCAAGGTAAGAGAAAGGTAAGTTTATTAATATTTTTATCTTATTTATGATAAATAATAGTCGTACATGGAAATTATAAATATTCTGGTGTTTAAAGGAATTTCTGAGCCTATTCCTTGGGCTGAGCGTTAGGTTTTCTAGTTGTAACTTCGTAGCAATGTGTTATTTCATTATGGACACACTGTCAGAATAGATTGTCTTAAAACTGTTGCATAGAAAGCTGGATTCATCAATCAAGGGGAATGTGAATGCTGTTATGCAAGGCTGTCTCAAAGCTCTGTCTCTTAAGACTGCAGCCTTCTTTTCACAGTGGATGGTAGTAAAAACTTTTTTCTGAGAAATATATGCAGTGGTATGTGCTGCTTTTTCCCTTTGACTGGCAGTAGCTGAAACAGCCTGAGCATTTTCCTACCCCAGTTTGCTGTACATCAAGTTCTATATGAACTGTCACCATCAGGGAACACTTCAGTGTTTATTTAGCAATTACAGCATAGTACTGTGTGGCAGACTTGTCTGCTTTGTTTGTGGGATTTTTTGTTTTACTTTGGTTTGGGTTTTTGTGCTACAAAATCCTGTATGTGGGTGGTATTAGTCATAGGTATTGCAAAGTCTTCAGTTTTAGGCAGAATTTGCTGTATTAATTACAATTAGTCGTATTTTCAGGCTTTTCATTGTGAACATTTATGAACATTTGCTGCTATTCAAAAATCTGAATATACTTCAAGCCTGTGTTCGTTTTGCCATAGTGGATTTAGTTCCAAAAGGTTTTCCTGGATTTAAAAAAAAATTATTTTTGGTAAAAATCTCTGTGAGGCAGAAAAAATCATTAGCTTTACTTGCTCTAGAATCTGTTCAATTCATGTTTGATTCTGTTATCTGTAGCTTGCTGACTGATGTTGAATGTTTAATGTCTTAGAGTACCTTATCTACTTATTGTCCCCATTGAGAATTTCTGGTTTCTAGTGTCAGAGGAAAATGTACTGATCTAACACATTTCTCTATCTGTGCCATTCATAAGCGTTCAGAAAAAGGGTCAACCAGACAAAGGTCTCTAGTTTGGGAGAATTTGCTTTTCTGTATTTCCTGAAATAGTCAATTGTTTCTTTCCTTCCTAGGCAAAGAAAAGGGCTGCAATCTTTGCTGGAGATTTTGAACTGTTTGAGGGTTGGTTTTTTTTTTGGAAATACATCTTGTCTTTTCCTCTTCAGGTTGCTGGTAACCGCAGCATGCATGGCAGAAGAATTTAGCAGTTATCAAGTATTGATAATACTCAAGACAATGCAGAAAATGAAATGCAGAAGTTCTCATCTACTCAAAAAGTAATTTTTTTGATACTACAAAGAAGTTGTATTCTCTAGGTAAAATACTTCCATTTAGTATGGAAAGCTTTAGAATATCCAGTAAGCTGGGAGTGGAAAGTGTGTAACTTGTACACAAATACATATATGCATATCTAATTAGGTATTACTGGTTTTAGAAAAGCACATATTGATCCAGAAGTAGTTGAGGCAGATCAAGAATTTCACATAAGGCCATTTCAACCTTGCCAAGTGAGTGTAATATAATATTTGGCTTATTTACAAATACGTGATCCTATTTAGAGGCTACTTAGCCTCTAACAACTACTGTAAACTGGTGAGACAAATGAGAATGTACTAAGTTGCAGAGAATGTGTCCTATTTATGAGATCCTGTTACTGATGTGAATTGTTTCTTCAAAAGTTACTGTGTCCTACTTCGAACTATTAAGTCCTGTGTCTGTAAGAATGTGGGCCAAATTGTCTGCAGTTGTAAACTGAGTGTTCTTTATAGGGAGAGGTAATATCTTTCATACAATCAGGAGAAAAGTAATAGAGATTTTGGGCACAGAAGATGTGTAGTATCAGATGTGTTACAGATACAGCAGAGCTAAATGCAGGTTGTGAACAATCACTGTGGATTGAATTAGTTGTATGAACCAGTAGATTCTCGGGAAAAAAAAGGAGAAGTAGTACTGTGGAGTGGTATTAACGAGACTAGGTGAATTAATGATTTTTCTCCTTGGATGTTACTGTCTAAAGAATGTCTTACAGTAATACCTTTTCCTACAAATGATGACCCTCTTGCAGTTTTTGACCAACATAGCCATAGCAGTCACTCTTACAAGTGAGTATTGTGGTGATGAAGCTGTGGTGATGCTGTTCTAGTTTGTCTCATTCTTAGTTCACTCAAAATTTAAGCGGTTGTAAAATCTGCAAGAAAAATTATTGGAGTGAAGTAGCTGTTTTGCTGTGATGAGGGCTTTAATTTTGCAATTTTCTAAATGGAGGGAGGCTGCTATGTCTTAGTGGAACACCATTAAAACTGGCAGAGAGAGGAGTGCAGGTGTGTGCAGTCCTCCACCTAGGTACAGTGCACCACAGAACAACCCTTCTTCATGTGGTATGTTGGGTTTTGCAGTATCTTCTTTATTAGCGTAATACCATGGTTATCTGCTTCTCTTTGATTTCAGAATGGCTTCTACTTTGCACAAACACTTGGATAACTATCACTTACTACAGTTGGTAAAGATAACGCAGTACTTGGTGGCATTGCGTTGCCAGGATCTGGAGCTGTTTGCCAAACTAAAAATGTTACTAATAGGGTAAGTGTGTATTCTTGGAAGTGTAGCTGTTTAAGTAGTGAACTCTTGTCTACTAAGATGTTAAATTATTTTGTTTCCATAAAATACAAACAAGCAAACCATTAAAAGTATTTGATTTTATAAACACATAAGCCAGAGGATAGGAAGTGGATATTGTCTTGACTGTAGACCAAATGCCACCTGCTAATAAATATGGAATCTTTTAAAAATAGATACTTTTCCTGTGCCACGGCAATATAATGACATTGAACAGGAAGTTTTGTTTGGTACTTTGTAGGAAGGGTAAATATTAATATCTTCTTTGATATTTGGAGGAAGAAGTAAGGAAAAATACTCAGTAAGAATTAAATGATTGTGAGAAGTCAAAGTGTGAGGCAGAAGTACTCCTCTCTTGATTGTAGAACAGTTTAGTTGGTTCTCAGGCATTAGTTGCAACATAGAAAGGGAAACCATTTCTGAAATGACAGGAGAAAAGATCTGCCACTGTTGCTTCCATTGCTCAGTCTATATAGGAACGAAGTGCTGTGGCTCTACATGTCTTTTGTGGATGATGTGTTCACATTCCTCAGGCACCTCAGATCCTGGTGCTTCCCAGGAAAGAAATAACAGAAATTATCCAGGCGCTAAAATCCACAAACTCTGTTAATAAATGTGGACTTTCTGCCCTTACTAAGGACTTCTGTGTTTCTCATTAGCATTTGAAGCCTCACCAGCTGATTGAGATGCTTCCTGTCTTCCTCCCTTTTTCAGTTTTGAATAAATTAGAAAGAAAATGGTAATCTCAATGAAAAGATTGTAGTCGTTAACTGTTTGAATTTTTATCTTGTCGTTAAATTTCTGCTTTTTTTGTATTTCCTGTGCAGCTTTTGACTTTTAGAGTAGAAATTTGATGTGTGTAATTTATTTGTTTCTGGCTTTGTTTGTTGAACATTTGCACTTTGTCAGTAGTGATGGTTTGTTTTTATTTGTCTCTCTTCCAGTTTTTTAAAATCTAGTGTCATACCTGCTGATACTGCCGCAATAATTCGTGTTCTGGCCATGCTTCCTTCCTGTCAAGTGGAGGAAATCATTATAAACAAAGCAGCAGCAGTTCTGCCTCAATGTAGGCTCCATCATTTGAATTGCATTGCTACAGCTCTTGTCAAATGGAATCATTATGACCAGTTGCACTGGCAAAACAGTTCCGAGCCATGTGCAAAGCTCCTGCAAAAACTAAATGACTGTGGATTTCAGAGGCTTCAGAAAGCCAACAACTTAAATCTTCTGTTGGAAGAACTTACACATCAGAATGGAAAGTGGTTTGAAGAAGTCCTCTGTGAGGAAACTGTGGCCACGTGTCAACGCTTGATAGACCAAATAACATGGTCAAATGTATTACAGTTGTCTTTTTTTCTCATAAAAACAAACTACCGTTATCCTTCATTACTTGACAGAATAGCTTCTGTGACTGTTGAAAGTATAGACAAGGTATTGCAGTTTTTCTTTCTATCTGCTGTGTAAGTTACTCAGTAAGAAGGAACTGGGTAGTAGTTAGTGTTTCAGAGCACAATACCCACCAGGTGTTTAGTTTTGTCCTAATTTGGAATTTACCTTTTTCACTGTTCACTCAAAGTTGATCTGCTTCCATGTATATAATTTTGCACTTCTCTTAAATTTTCCTTTCTTATTTTATTGTTCAGATAGTGTTAGGTCAACCATAATCCTTTGCATTCAGCTTTACATTTGACCATCTTAAATAATTTTATTTACATCTCTTTACAGGTAGTCACACGTATATTTTTACATTACAAATTCTTGTGGGGATTTCAAAGTATCCTCTCTTTTTGGTCAAAATTACTGTGTTCTCTTGCTATCTTTTTTTTTCGCCTTCTCAATCTGGTGTTTATGTAGGTCTGCGTTTTTATTCTATGACATTTTGGTTTCTTTAAGACCATTTAATGGGAAAAATTTTTAGACGTTTCTTAAGATCTAAGTATATAGAAACAATTGGATCATCTACATGAAACAGGTTTTAAGTGTAAGCCATAACTGCAATTTTAATGATTTCTGAATTTTGTTTTCTTAGTATTTTTCTCCAGGAAAAAATGACCAGATTTTTTGCAGTGACTTAATACAAAATACACATTTTTTTCTAGATCCACCCATTTGAAATCTATTTCATTCTCTTCCTTTTCTCTGGTCTGAATTATGACCCGCCTGCCAATGAAGACTTCTTCGAAAGTTGTATCCAACATCTTACTTCTAACTTGAGTAAGTACATTAGACAAAAAATAATTTGACACCACATAAATGAGTATCACTAGAAGATAGTATTGTGATCACTGTGATAATTTCCTTGGGTACTGAAATATTGTGGAATTACCCTTTTAAAGACTCTAGTTTCCTCCTACCTGGCAAGAGTTACCTTCCACTTTGGTGCAGTAAGTGTAGTACTTAATCTGCCTGTGTGTTTATTTAGTACATTAAGACAGAAACTTGAATGTCTTTGAAGGGCATTGCAAATCTTTTCAGCTTTATGTCACCTGTTAATACAAATTTGTTTGGTTTTTAAAGGTTGTTTTGAAACTCACCATTTGGTGGTGCTTGGTCATGTTTTGGCAGTGGCTGGGTATTTTCCTCCAGTTCTGATAAAAAGGATATTTGATGTTTCTTTCCTAAGCAAATTGGATGCTCAACTTGAAGGTAAATATCTAGGTCTCTGTTGAATTTGATTACGTAGCATTTGTCATAAAATGGAATTGTGGACCTGTATATGACTTGAGAAGTGGAATTACTCTTTTAACAATTCATTTTCCAGTAAAGACCCCTGTATATAATGTAGTCATTATTCGTGTGTGAAAAGGGGAGGAATGAACAAAAATTTGTGCTTAATTTTGCATCTGGGAAAGAACAACCCCAGGTACTAGTATAGGTTGGGAACTGAGCTGCTGGAGAGCAGCATAGGGGAAAGGGACCTGGGTGGTGCTGGTGGATGTAAGCCATGAGCCAACAATGTGCCCTTGTGGCCAAGAAGGCCAATGGCATCCTGGGGTGCATTAGAAGGGGGGTGGTTAGTAGGTCAAGAGAGGTTCTCCTCACTCTTTACTCTGCCGTCGTGAGGCCACATCTGGAATATTGTGTCCAGTTCTGGGCCCCTCAGTTCCTGAAGGACCAGGAACTGCTTGAAAGAGTCCAGCACAAAGTCACCAAGGTGAGTGAGGGAGTGGAGCATCTCCCTTATGAGGAAAGGCTGAGGGAGCTGGGGCTCTTCAGCTTGGAGAAGAGGAGAATGAGGGGTAACCTCATCAATGTTTATAAATTTGTAAGGAGTGAGTGCCAGGAGGACAGAGTCAAGCTTTTCTCAGGGGTGACTAACAATAGGGCCAGGGGCAGTAAACTGGAGCATAGGCAGTTCCGTATAAATATTAGGAAGAATTTTTTCCCTGTGAGGGTGACAGAGCACTGGAACAGGCTGCCCAGGGAGGTTGTGGAGTCTCCTTTCCTGGAGACATTCAAAACCCACCTGGACATGTTCCTGTGTGACCTGCTGTAGGTGACCCTGCTCTGGCAGGAGGGGTTGGACTTGATCTTTCAAGTTTGAAAAGATCATCATCCCTTCCAACCCCTAACTTTCTATGATTCTGTGATTCTATGATTCTATTTTAAAACTACAGACTTGTATTGCAATTGAGAGAACATAATTTAGAACAAATTTTATAGGCAAATTATTGCACTCAGTATTTAATAATGCTTAAATTTATTAGAAATTTAATTATCCAAGTGTATTTTTTACTAAAAATAGTAATACAGGATTCTTGTCTGAAATAAGTAAGTCCCACTGGTCCCTTCTCTCCAATAAGTGTTGGAGTGTTTCCTTCCTTTCTGCCTGTACCGTGTTTGCTATCAATGAATGGTTGCCTTTTTCCCTTCAGCCATTTCATTGAAAGTTAAATGATAAAAGAGCATTTAAATTTCTGCTTTCTTCTGTGCTACCATTGTTCTTAATATTAAGCAAAATTTTATTTTTCATATTTTCCTCGGGGATTTTGAGGACCTATGATTCTGCAGCACGAGTTTTATAATTGCTGTACTACACAGATATTTGCACCTCTAATAAAGAATTCAGAGGTGGTCATTGAGTTCAGTGTGTTGAATTTTTTACATTTCAGTTCACATCTTTTTTTTTTTTTTAACTCAGTCCTGCCTGTTACCGTAAAGCAGGCAGTCAGCTCCTACCTGATGAAACTGAACAGAGCAGTCTGTCTGGAGTGCCCGGAGTTTCACATCCCTTGGTTTCACGAGCGCTACTGCCAACGTGTCTTTCATACCAGTAAGTAATTTAGGAGAGGAGAAGCTGACATTTTTACAGTGTGTTTTCAACAGTCTGCTAGACGGTTCTTCTAAAAGTGTCATGCTGACACTAGCACACAACAGGAGCTCAGAAGGGTCCATCCCACTCTCTGCTGAGGATGTGTTCTTGAAAAGTGCAACCACTTAGTAGTGCAACAGATAGAAAGCAGTTTTCCCCAGGAGAATTAATGTACTAGAGAAGGGATATTTCTACATAAGAAATAAAATTAAAATACACAGAAAGGGTTGTATACTGCATGGAGGATGGAAAGGCAGGAATAGGGATCACTAGGATTATCTACTGGAAGAGATGGGTCACTTTGATCCCTGCGTCACTTCCAAGACTGAATGCTTGAATTAAATTTTTTAGGATGAGCATTTTTGCTGCATCCTTTCAAACTCAGTGCTGTCTCTCCTTTGAAAGAATCAAGATCTATTGAGGATGAGAGGTGGAGAAGTAGGTTAGTGGTTAAGTGTAGCAGCTGAAATCTTTCAGAATAGTGATCAGTTGAGACAGTCCAGCTGATGCAGGCTCAGGATCTGCTTCATTAGTTCTCATGGGGGAGATCTGTTGTGCTATCCACTGAACTCAGGTGCTTTATCTGGGAATGCAGATATTTAATGGAGCAAGGTATTAAACAATCTGCAACAGAGAAATGATAGATAGTGGGATCTTCTGTGATAGATGCAAAATAACTAAATACTTACTTAACTGTCTGAGCACAATTAAAAAGAAACAAAATCCAACAGGTAAAACCTGAAACTAAAGTGTTTGTAGTATGTCAGTGGGAAAAATTGTAGGTTGGAAAGTCTGGTTTTGAGTTCATGCTTCATAGGCATCTGCCACTTTCCACACATAATATGATCAGATGCTTTCTGACTTATAATGCAGTAACACCAGGGATCTGTGGAAAGGCTTTAACTTGGTAGGCTGGCTGTCAAAAATGCAGTGTCACAAAAGGCTATTTTCAAAACATTGTCTGTGGAATTTTTGATGTATGAATTCGTTATTTTGTCTCTGTAGGCAGTAGCCGAATAAATCCACTGCGACAGCATGTGAACAGAATGCTGGCAGAGATCTTAGGAGGGAGCAGTTATGCAAAAATATCTGTTCTCACACCATACTACTATGAAATAGGTGAGAAGTTAACCTCTTAAGGACTGTAATGGAGACTTGTGATGTCAATATCATCACCAAGATGAAGAAGCCTCTAGAGTGGCCACAAGATACTGCAAAGAAGAAATTGTTTTATAAAATATAGGTTCTGAAATTTCCTGTGTAAGGTTAATAATGTTGGGTATCTGTAGAGGTAATCATGTAAAGACAATCAGGTGTTGCCAGTTAGGAGGAGGAAGGCGTGAGCTCCTGTTCAGCCCACCTGTGCCCAGTTACATGAGCAGAACTGGGGGACCAATAAAAGGTGGGCTTCCAGAGGTGAGCTCAGCTCACTCCTAAGCAGTCTGAGGAGAAGGAGGCTAGTCGAGTCTGGAGTGTTGGCACCAAGCTTGGCTAACTAAGGCAACTCTCAGAGCTCTGTTCTTATACCTTGGTAAGAACACCTACTGGACCTCAAAACACTGTGGCCCAGGAAAGGATTGTCTGCAACAGGTATTTCAAATTATAGTTATAACTTAGTTTTCCCAGAAGTAGACATGGTACAGGTAAAATTCTTTCCCTTTTTTTTATGCCAGTTAAACAGTTTTGTTGTATTTTCTCACAGATTTTGAGTGCATTCTGGATGAAAATAAAAAGCCTCTTTCCTATATGGTTCAGAATTTACCTTTAGATGATAGGGAGGGAATACACTTGAGACATGACATGGAGGATAAAGGGAGAAGAACTTTGCCACCTGGAGCTCAGAGGTTAGTACATCAAATTCTTGCACTTCAAAGCTTCCCAGTTTAGATCAAATTTAGACAAGGTTTCTAATGCTTATGTCCAAGACAGTTGTTGCAACCTCCAGGCTATTTATTTTTTCTGTTCCTTTTTCCAAAGCCTTAAGAGGTTTAGCCTCCCTAGGTGTGGTAGGTTTACTCAAGCTGGCAACTAAGCTCTCACTCGCTCTCCTGCAGCTTGATGGGGTAGAGAATCTGCAGGGCAAAAGTGAGGAAAAAACCTCTTGGATTGCAATTAATACAGTTGAGTACGTGAAAAGCATAAAAAAGATGGGGAAAAAAAAGGGAAAGCAATGCAAATGCAGCCACTCACTGCCAGCAGACCAATGCCGTATCTCTAGATATATATGAGGAATATGTTTTCTGGTTTCAGGAAGTTGTTTAATTTTCTTTTCCTATGAATTGTTAAGATTATCTAGTAACAGTCTTGCTACAGCTATCAATACTGAACTAGAAATAACCACTTCTTGTCATTATGGTAGAACCTGAAAGTAAATGTTAATTTTTGTTTGCAGAATTGCTTTGGAATTTCTTGATTCAAAGGCTTTTAGCAAAAATTCACATCACCTGAAAGGAGAACCTGCAGCGAAAAAACGACATTTGGAAATGCTGGGGTACCGGGTAGTTCAGGTGAGCAGTCAGCAGTATTTTATGTCCTTTCTGAGCTGTATCACTTGTGCAGATTGATACATTTCCCTTGAAACAGATTTAAATATACTTAAAAGCATACACTGGATGAGAGCAACTTCTTATTAGAGGGGAAATTCCAAAACTTCATAGAACTTGCACCCGCTCTGAAAGCGGCTGCAGAAAAACTGAAGTCAGAAGGTCTCACCGTTACCTTACTGCAGGCAGGTTTGCAATCTTGGTGTAGCCTGAGTAAAAGAGGAAAAGGGAAACAAGATTTTCATTTCAATTCACTGAAGATTTCTACTCTTGAAAAAAGATTGAACATTCCCTCCTTGAGTGGTAGAGAAGCAGTTGTGGGAGCTGCAGCGTGGGATGTGGATGTTGTTTGTCTGCAGCAATCATGGTGCTGTGACAGGGAAGACTAATGGCCAGACTATCCACAGCCACCAGCACAGAAAAATTTGGATAATGGAAGCTCATGAATGCAGATTCTCCTGCATATGTAATTACTCCCATACTCTAATTTTAGCTAGAATCCCTCTTTAAATTTAAGGTTTTGTGTTTTGTTTTATAACAGGATAAACATCCTTGTGTTGCCCTGACAGTAAATGTCATGCTACAGACACCCCATTCCAGTTTGATACATGAACATTACTAGCTGTAGTGACCTGAGATTTTTCCCTTGTTTTGGATGTCAAAAGGTGGGAGATGGTGGGATACCCTGTATTGCATGGGTATCTGCTTCAGAGCTCTGCAACAGTGCTGCTTTTTGTGAGCAAACTGACCATACTTAAACAAGGAAAAATCTCAGATTGAGAAATTATCCTTTTCAGTACTAGAATAAGTCTTGCTTTTAGAAAACATAGATGATAAAGTATTTTCAAGTGGAGAAGAGATATTAAAGAGCCTTTTTCTTTGCTGTAAGGTGCTATATGGCTTATACCAGATGATGTTAACACTTAGTTTGTATGATTCTGTTCTACAGATTCCTCACTTTGAATGGAATTCTATGGTTCTGTCAACAAAAGGTGAACGGCTAGAATATCTGAAAAAGCATCTGTATGGACTACAGTGATGTCAGACATGTAGGCAGAAGTATTTTTTTATACAGACACATCATGTGCCATTAAACTCCTTATAATCCTGAACTATGTCCAAAAATCTCCTAATCTGTGAATCTGCTGGACCAAGGCTTGCCATGGGGCATGGGGTGTCAAGAGGTTTAATCCTCAATTTGTCTGGGGTTACAAAAGGCAGGTCCCAGTGGGCCATGGAGATCTCATGAGGATGCTTAGAATTTTAAGGATAGTTAAATTATCTAGAAGCTATTCTTTAAGTACATGAGTCTAAGACAGTTTTGCTATAAAATTACATTATTATCTCCTAAATAAAGCACAGAGGCTTAGCTAGATACAAAGCTGTCCAAAGAAAAAGTTGGAAATAGTCTTGACTGTTAGAGAGGGGGCAGCAGATCTACTGAAAACTATGTCTGTCTTCCAGCATGTGACAGAATGAGCAACAGAGATCAAACAGTATCTGTACAGTGAAACCAAGAAACTGAAATGCAGATTTGCTAAGAATAGGACTGCTACTGCAGCCGTTCTCTTTCCATCTTCCAGAACAGAGGTACTGTGGGTGACTGTGTTGGGTGAGGGTGTTGTGTGGTGAGGAACTGCCAGCTGCTTCTCCTACCCTGTGATGTGGTGTGTGCAGAAGTATGGCTTGAGCCTTCTGGAACGCCTTCATATACCTAAAAGATAGACTTGTTCTAAAGGTCTGGCAGCTGCCCAGACCCTTGAAACACCTGTACACCAGTTCAGTACAAATTGGAAGGGATATCTGAAAGATTTATAGAAGGTAAGGAGAAGACAATGCTTTTGTCAGACATAGGCACTTGCTAACAACTAAATAATTAATGAAATTGATTACTATGGCATTATGCATTGGACTGGCCTTTGTTAATAGAAACAAAATTAGACAAACTATCCTGCCTGTTCTGTAAATAAGACAGTGTACAGCAAGATTAGGCTGAAATTTGAAACTAAGACCAAGGAAAGTCCTCAGAGAGTGACATCTATCTTGGTTACTGGTGGTAAAAAACATTGCTTGTCTATTTATCATGTTTTCAAACCATTTGCCAGTTACCAGGCTTCCAGGTTGCCAGGATCATGCTCAGCCAGGGATTGTGTCAGGAGGCACAGAATACTAGGACACAGAAAGACGATGTGCAACAGCCAGGAGAATGTTCACTGTAGAGCAGTAACTGTAGAGCAGTTATGCTTCTGCAAATTAGCCCATTTTCAGAGGCAGATATTTTGTTACTACAGCTGCCATTGCCTCATAACAACTGCTTGTGGATATGTTTTCTTGCCTTTTTAGTAAAAGTGATAGACATTCTTTTTACCACTTCCTTGGAAACCTAGCAGAGGTAAGCAACTGCATTCCTGAACTGACCATTATGCACCTGGCTGTCACTGGTTTTGTTACTACATAGTAGTAGAAGAAAATATTTTTATTGATTGTGTACAAATAAGGACACTAATAAAAAACCAGTAAAACCTGACAACTATTATAAACTGTGAGATGAGGTGATCTAAAATTCCCCCTGAGGCAGTCCCATATTTATGGGTTGACTGAAAAAAACAGTGGCTTTTAGTCTGCTTATGGTATCAAATGGATGAGGGCTCCAAGATGAATGTGCTTTCAGGAGATGTCATTGAAGGCACAGCACAAAGAAAGACTATATGCACATTATGTTTTGTATACAAAGGGAGAAGAAATCTTAAGTATAGGTTAGCATCTGAGAAGGTGGGCTACAAGTCAGATGGCTCTTGCATGACCCTGCTTCTGTACAGATGGCTTTCAAGTAGCAACCTTGGAGTGTAAGAAAGGTGGCAGTGACTGTAACTAAAGTTATGTACATTCACCATGGGAAAAGGATTAAAAATTGCTATGAGTGGATTCAGAAAGGGCATCTAAGAAAAGCAAAATATAAGAGTATTTCAGTAAATTGTGCTGGTTCTGATCCTCTGCAGTCCTTCTATATTAAAACATCAAGTGTTAAGAGCAGATGAGCTGGTATAAACCACTGATTTAACTGGAACCAATGAAAAGATGCCAGGAACAGCTGAACATTTGGGTACGAAAGAGGAAAACAAGAAAAGATCCCACAGATCAAGTACCAGTGTATGAAACATAAATGAGCTATGGTGGCTCTGTCTTTGCCATATATTTACCTCTTCCTCCAAGGAAGGCAATGCAAGGGGTTATTTGGTAGCTGGAATTGCTATTTGGTCAGGTGTGGTAGACATCTTTTCCAGTTTTCCTGCTACATCAGTCGTAATGACATTCAGCTTTATTGCATTCTTTAGATTTATGACACTATGATCTCTAAAAGAAGACACAGTTAAGTGATACTTTTATATAAGTTTTAGAAACAAGTTTAATTGTTAAAAGTTTTTTAACATCAAAATGCACCAACTCTTTATGAGATCGGAATGTCCTCTCTGCTGTAGGTATTTGATTATCACTTCTTCTAGGACATTTCATGATTGCTTGATAATGGCCTCAGATATCTGAGAACAATTTCCATAAAATAGTTTTGGAAATAAATATAAAAGCATAAAAAAGTGGAAAATCCTTCTTACCAGAAGCCTAAACATTGTGGATGAAACAGTAGAGCTATTAACCTTATGAACTTCTCATGTCTTCCCTCATGTCTGGCTACTAGAACAGCTTTGGCTGAGGTTAGCGTTTCTTAGGCCACGTAGTATAAGCCCACTTTTGTTCTTGAGATGCACTTCAGTTCCAGGCTAAATTGGAAGAAGGCTCTAATGAAAAAAATTTTTAGATATGTCTGCAGAATGCCGGATTTACATACATTGCTGAATGGGGAGACCAGGCTATACAAACAGTTAGAATAAAATTAGCTACCTACTAGTTGTAGTTAATTTAACAATTAATTCATAGGCATTGATTGGAGGATAAACCACCACTATCCTGGATTGTCTAAATGTAAGGAAGTCTTGCCTTGTGAAAAACAGAGTTCTCTCTGAAATCTTCATTTATTCTAATCAACTTTAATTAGAATCCATCGGGATTTTAAACAATGGCAAAAATTGAGTTGCTAATTAGTAAATATCTTAAGACTTGGACAGACATATGAACTATTTAACAGTTAACGTACAACTAGTATGCTGCTATAAAACTCTGTACAGTGTGGGGACATTTTCATGCAAAAAACCCCCAGAAGAGCCTATCAAAACTCCCTCACCATACCACATTTTCCAGCATTTTGTTTACAGTTTTGATAACTTGAAGAGGTTTAAGCGTGTAGCTAGGCAGGAGGCTCCAGCAGCATATCGGATCTCTTTCAGTATGCCAATCCATTCTTTCTTTTCATCATCATACCTGTATGTAACAAAATCAGGTCAGAACATAACTTCTTAAAATTTGATGTTTCATCATGCATACATGACAAGGGGGATAGTCCACACTTTGCAAAGGCTGGTAGCAAGCATGTGCTGAAGGATGCCACAGAAGGGTGCTTTTGTCCTCCAGAACAGAATTCAAGATGTTCTTGCACATCAGTTCTCCTAGTTTCCTGAAGCTTATTGCTGGCCTGTCATACTTTAATTACTCCTGTAAAAGCTTCTTCCTTGTCTTAAGTATGTTTTCTGAATTTCTTCAGATTCAAAATGCAAAAGTTTTTTTGGGAGTCCTTCCTCTCCTGTGTTTACCTGAGCAGCTGAAGAGTCACAGCAGGAATGTGCTGTTTCATCACTGCAGCCATGATTTAGCTTAAAAAATTATCTAGGAGAGAGGCATTTCTGATTCTCTTGGGACAATTACCAATTGGATGATTAAAACATGAATGAATATGTACAAACCTCTGTGTACACAGGCTGTGCTGTATAAGAATGTCACAAAACAGAGAACATTTTATGGTATACTGACAAGGCTAAACCTGCCAAGAGATATGGCAACTTGCTATTTTAAACAGTAAAAAAAATCTGAAGATCATGACCCAGAGAGGTCAAATTATTAGTTGGTGGAAGCAGTCATTAGATCCAACTATCATGTTTATTTTTCTTTTTGACAAACTGTTGAAAGGTACTTCACAGCCTGTGCTCTGGTTCATTTCCAGCATTAAGCTACTTTTACCCTCCAGTTTCTACAACCCTCAATTTTTAGATAGGGCTTTTCACCAGGAAAATGTGAATAAAGTTAAACTTACTTCCATATGTCGGTGACTTCACTGGGGGCAAATTCTTTAGACTCAAGCTGAATCATGGCAAAGCCTCCAATAGCATACAAAGCTCCACTTAAGGTGACTAAACTGATGGAACTTCTCTCTTGAGGAAATTCAGGCATAACCTCCCACCTAAAGGTTAAAAGAAAACCACACATTATTCTGAAGTCAATGCACTAAAAATACTCATCTGGGTTACATAAATTGAGTTACCAAAGACTGCTCAAGTGAATGTTTTAGTAAAAACAAAACATTCTGAGATATATCAGCAGTGAGTTGCAGTGTCTCCATACCCACAATGACTTCCTACAAGTCTTAAGTGACAGCATTACGCCCTGGTGACATCTCTTTCCAGAGACCACCTCTTAGAGTTCTCCTGGTCCCATCATCAGTAATCTCTCTTCTACAGATGTATTGTTCCCCACCTACCCTATTTCAAGTAGCATTGACATAATTTGAGTTTTAAAGTAGGTCATTAAACTTCTCAAGATAGAGTTTAATGTCTAGAGCCTGTGCTATTTCAACCAGACTGCATGGCCCCTGCCCATCTCTTCCACTTCTGTTATCCCAGAACACCTGTTTATGTGGCTGTGTGGTCAACTACATTGAGAAAGTAATCAGACTTTAAAAAATAAATAAAAATCAGAGGGTGGGTTATGAGCTCTTTGACTGTGTTTGCAATGCAGCTATGCTAGCACAGAAAATGGGGCAGGAAAATGTCCAGAGACAGGGGCTCTTTTTAGCTGTTGCTGCTGTTGCTAAAGATGTGAACGTAGACCAAGGGTCGCAGTGGGAGTGCAGACACCTGAACAACTTTGTGACTCTTAGCTGAGAGCTCCTAAAAGCCTAAATGATAAAACACTTAAAACCAGCTTGAATGCTCCACTCACTTATTAGTTGTCAAATCAAAAGCTTCAACAGATGCAGTAAGGCCTTCTTCAGTGACACCACCTGCAATGACAATCTTGCCCTTATGGATGGCTGTTCCAAACATCGAGCGAGCCACTTTCATTGGAGCCAGGTCTCTCCAGTCTCCTTTCTTGGGATTGTATACAAACAGTCTGTTAGTGCATTTCCTGAGGAGGAAAAAGAAAACCTGGGATCATTTCTGATGAACTTTTGGCTTGTTCCAAGTGAGGCCTCATTGAGGTGGATTCTGTGGGTTTATGTATAGTGTCTCTTTCCTCTTCATAAGATCTTTTCTTGTTTCTGTTCTGGGAACCTTTGCATGTCTACAAAGCACTGATCACATACGTAAGTAAAATATCAAACACTGCTTACACAGGGCACCAATGTCATTGTACCTTACAGGAGAAAGGCAACATCCTTTCCCAGCATATTGTACTCAGATGGGCTGGAGGAAGAATGCATGACAAAGGTTTTAAAAGAAAGATTTTGCTGCTGTTTTGGCTGATTTGACAAGCTTGTATCTTAAATGTCCCCTGTACAAACCCTGATAAATTACAACCACATGCTCAGTGAGTGAAAACTGATTATCTATTATAAATTGTGTCTGCAATGTAAGTAAGTATTTATTTTGGAAATAAGTCACTAAGATAACTACTTGGGATTACAATTTATATGCAAGTTTACCGTATCATGAGAAAGATATACCATGACATGTTGCCTTCTGCCAATTTGTTAGCAACTTTAATCCAGAGATGCAAAAACTGGAAACCCTGATTTCTGGATGTGAGGACATATACAAGACCAACCAAATAATGTTATAAGTTGTCATGAAAAGGCTTAAGAGACTCACTTATCATCAGTTTTTCCACCAAGACAATATATCAGTCCGTTGTTTGAGACAGTAGCGTGGCCATATACTTTGATGGGTAGTTTTTTGATCTCACCCCATTTCATTGCTCTGGAACAAGAATGTCACTGTTAGGCTCTTTCAGCTAACAATGGGCTATTTACATGTCCTCAGTGGGTATAATTAAATTTTAAACATACACAGGATCATAGCACAATACTGAATCTAGAGACTCCTCAGTGCGAAGGTCCTTGCCTGCAATCACATAGATCTTGTTGTCTGACTCTCCCAGCCCGAAGAGACACCTGGCTGATGGCAGTGGAGGAAGGGCAACCCACTCACCAGCAATGCTATCCAGCTGAAACAGCATCAGAACAGGAGGTGTTAGGAAAGGCAAATGGCAAACATCCACACAATGAACATTGTTCCACAAAATAAATCTAATGGCACTCGGTGTCTACGTACAGATTCTTCGTGCAGATAAAGGTTGATGATTTCTGCCCACCCACACTTGATGGTGCTGTGACCTAGCAGAGCCAATACTACACAGCTCTCTTTGCACCTGCTCACCCTCACTTCTCAGTTTCTTTGCCTCTTCACTATGCTCTTCATTCTTGTTTAAAGGTCCCTCTCCATTGTGCTGGAAAAAACAAGCTGTAGTTCTCCCTGCTTGCAGGGAGCAGACACTCCTGCCATTCCACACCTACACATTTAGCTAGAAGCGCTCATTGCTACAATGAGAGATGCCAGACATGCTCACACTGTTCCTAAAAATCAGGAAAACATAATGTGGCAAATGGCACAGATGCTTCTTCTGCAATCCCTACAGCAAAAGGGGTGGTGCTTCATCACAAACACCATCAAAAGCTCACAAGATCTCTAAAGGCAGAGTGAATACAGACTTTACTCCCAAGCAAGAAGAAGCAGGCTATTGGCAATAATAGTGATGGCATCCCTACTGAAGGACTTACATGGTTGTCTCAATTAACTTCCAGTATGCTGAAAACACCTAAGGAGAAGCAGCAGAAAGAAGAAAAAACAAAACAGTATTTTCCTAGAACTGTGGTGCTTTTGTTTTGATGTGAGGACTCAAAATCGAACCTGAATGCTGCTTAACATTAGAAAAGAGGGTTTTCTCTCTTCCATTTCATCTGGATTTGCTTCACTATGTATCGGAAGATAAGGTAAAACATGAATTTGTACGAGTGTAAAGGCATTTGATAGAAAGCAAGAGGAAGTTCTAAGTAATCACAGTCAGGTTTACTGCAGTGACAACCTTTCTCCAGAAGTGTGTTCCACAGTGAAGGTCTTCCTGTAAAAATGCATCTCCCAGATTTGACAGACCACTCCTATTGGACAGGAAGTTTACTGCAACAGTGAAATTTAGTTCATGGACATGGATTGCCCCAATAGCTGGATCTGGGTGGGGTAATGATGAGAAAATGTACTTATCACAGACCACAGCATGCTTAGTGAATCAGTCTCAAAGGTGATATATCTGCTGTTGACAGGGAATGAACCAGTCATCTGGTTTTGAGCCAGTGGCAGCTTTGTTTTCTCTTGGATTGCTAGCTATCCAGTAAAATGGCAACAGGTGCTTCACTGGTGGAGAAAGGGAGATCAGTAAGTGAAAATCAGTTTGGCACTACATTAACATTCTAGAGGGAACAACAGCCACATGGGAAATGCAGAAAATGTTTTAACTATTGGCAGTAGCAAGCAAGCTTAAAGATGACAGATGAGAGCAGGATTTCAGGAAATGTATGCAAATATATAAAGCAGGATTCTGAAAATTTCATCAATTTTTAATATCAGTCTTAAGCTTCACTTTTTCAGAGGCCCCTTTCTAGTAGCCAGAGACAAATACTCAGTTCTAGATTATATATATTTTTATATCAACATGGTATTTCTATTGGAAGTACTATTTCTATTGGAGTACTTCTGTAACAAGTTTTACACTTCTGTGATTCGAGTTTCACATCTACACAGGGAAATGAAACACTGCTAATCCCCTTCTAGCAAATTAAGACAGCTCTCGTAGGTATACCAAAGCCTGAAACCAACTCTTTTATTGTGTGTGAAATCACAGTGAGCCATACTGCAATAACACAATATTTGCATTTTTTTTATATTTGAAGGCTTTAAAATTCACTGCTTATCACTCTGATTTTCTTCATATTAAAACAGGACCTACTTTTACTCCCTTAGATAAATGTGCCTGAAGACAGGACATGGCCAGCAGTGCAATTCATGATGGAACAGCTTAGATATCCCCCAAAGCACGTAACCAGGCAGCTAAGAACACAACAGAACTGGCTTCTGACATAAGCATGCCAAATTGCAATCTTGCTCATTTTCTGAAATACGTTGTGCAAGTTAGTTGGTATTAATTTGTCCCATATTTTTACAGATTTACAGAGATATAAAATTATTTTCTCAGCTGAGACACAGTATTTGGTCTGCTGACATGGAGTTTGCCAAGAAAACAACTTTCCACCTCTAAATTATCTCTTGTAGAATGCCCCTAGGGTTTCAAATGTAGATGTGACTTCTGGAATTTTAGTGACAAAAGTAGCATTTAAAATATGCACGCTACTGCTATCATAAAGATATTTCAGATGCAAAAAAAAGACATCTCTTTAGATCTAAAGCAGCTAAGCACTCAAGTTTATGGATGTTCACAGAAATTCACAGAAAATATTTTACAAAAATATTAGGTTTAAATTTAGGCATCTGTACCATGAAATATCTGGGTTTTAAACAACAAAAGCCAGTAACTAGATGTACTATACTAATCCTTTTAATATTTTCTGAGATCTCACCAGGGGCTTGATCTTGAAAGAGAAGATACAGGTCCCCTGGTTTCATTTATTTATCTGAGACAGGAATAGCCCTCTATAAATATTTCTCTCGTTTGAGACTAGACAACTCCTTTGCATAGACTCAAAATACTTTTCAGTAGCTCTTACAAGTAGCTATTACTGCTCCAACAATTGTAAAGCTGATACCTGGAAGAAGTATGACTGGAAAGGCTGGTCCTTGTTCTCCTCTTCCACATACAGTCCTCCAACAATGTAGACCTGATTTTGTTTGGTGACTATACTGGAATGATTTCTGGGAATCTGTTCTGCCAGGGCTGATAGATAGCATTCATTTTCAAGAGGATCGTAAGCTACTGCAGCAGTGTCATTAACCAGAAGAATTAGGTCTTTGACAAACATACCATGCCTGGGAAGGTCATTTAGGTAGCCAGGCAGTAAATCTTCATCTCCTACATCACCATTCACCTCCCCTTTGTTAGACTTTTCTGTACTTTTGCTAGGGTCAGGCAGTTTTCCAGCAAAAGCATCCTTAATAATATTTACTTTTTTCTGAAGGTCTGAGTTGCTTTTAATTATATCATCCTTCTCAACATGTTCTTTGAAATATTTTTCTGGCATAAGGCGAAAACGTATGCAGTCAAAAATTTCCCCCAGGCTCTTTACTCTGTTCTCCTTGTCTGTTCGGACCCATTTCATTACTGCTTCAAATACCAGTTCTTCCTTCTCTACGTTTAAGCTGTCAGGTGAAATAATGGAAATAAGTTCATGCGGGGCAAGCTGCATGAAGTCCTCTTCTTTGCAGATCTGCACAAAATGATCTGAGACGAAATCACGGGCAGAAAATGCAAGTCTTGGGCAATCAAGCAGAACACCTAACCGAAGGATGGCCAAACAGTTGCCAACAGCAAGCCTCTTCTGAAGATAGGAGACACACACAGTGAATACAGAAGGGATCTGAAAACGACTGGCCAAGGCAAAAATATCTTGCACGTTAGAATCATTAAGATCAATACTTGCTGAATAAAGATATTTGACAATCAGATCCAGGACATTGGGGTCAACATTATCTAGGACCACCTCCTTCTTCTTCTCCTCTTCATTTTGCTCAGACAAGAAATACTCACGAAAATAAGGGCTACATGCTGACAGGATCAATCTGTGGCAAGGCAGGCTTCTGTCACCAGCTTTTAGAGAGCAATCTATAAACTTTTTGTCTTCAAGGAGTTCCTTGAGGCCATCCTGGAGAAGGGTGGATTGATAAAGTCTGAGCTCTTCAGTGAGTTCCCTTTGGGAATCCATTTCGCAAACAGTTGGGAAAGGGGAGGGAGCAGAAAGCTTTAGCTGTTGTCTGCCCAAAGGTCTGTCCGTGAAAAAGGCAGACCAATGTGCTTTGCCCTGCCTGAAGCCTCTGCAACTTAATCTTGCTAACTAAATATAGGTCCATACTCAAACAGGTCGGAATTTAGGATGGATGGTCTGGGAAAAAAAAACCTGCTCTCGCAGCTGTCAGAGACTAAAAGAAGCAACTGTTGCTTTTGGTCACTATGGTCATGTTTTGCCATCATTCTCCCCATTGAATTTATGAGACTACATCCAACGTAAGACATAATATTTGACATGAGTAAGGACAGCAAAATCTGACCCTCACTGAGACAGCTATGAGCAAGATCATAAATATACGTTACCAAATATTTTGAAATGGCAATATTATTAATCAAGTTGTCAGCTGCAATTAGTGTTTGCTCTTTCAGTCACTCATCTCGTTGCTGCAACCTTAAAGATACTAAAACTGATGCAGAACACTGCATCAATTAGCTGTGTTCTAAGATTATTTTTTTACATACCCATTCCATTATCACGTCTGCTGTTCCTTCAGATATTGATAATAAGAGTTTGACATTCAGTTTGAGCTTCTTTTTGATATCAATTTGGTTATATTTATTTGTAAACAAAACCCTAATATTTAGACATAAAATATCCATCATTTGGGTAATGTTCTGCTTTCAAAAATAAAGTCTCCACCTCCCCTTAATAAACACAATTTTTAATTTCAGACTATCTGTAGACATTACTGATCCTTTTAAATTCAACTACAGTAGAAATGGTGATAACTACTATTAAATTGAACAAGAAACAATACCTAGAGGAGGTATGGAGAAAAACATAATCCCTCATGTTAACGTTATTTAATGGATGTCTCATTAAAAAAAATCAAACAACAAACAAAACCCAAACAAAAAACCCCAACAAACTAAAAAAAAAAACCCAACCTGAATTTGAACTACAAAACCCCCAAATTAGACAAGTAGTTTGAAAAATGAATGCAAGTTTTTAAAAATACACATATGTTGAAGGTTTAACAAATCAGAGTGGGAACAGTTAGATTTTTATTAAAGGTGTTAATACAGATCCAAAACAAATATGAAATTTTAAGTTGTTTAATGTATGTTGATGAATGACTGCATATTGCCTGTATGGAGAACTCTTTTTATTCATACAGTAACATGTTTTTTGAACGTAAGGAAACAGAAGCAAAACACAACTGTCTGAATGACAGATCTATAGTGAGGTATAACATTGTCAAAGTTTATTGATATATAGGTAGTATTTCATTAAAATATATACTTTGAAAGGGTTTCTACAAACACCACAATTCATTACACAGTTACTTTACTACAACAGTCAGCTGCTAAAACAACAGCTGAGAGGAGAGCTCATTTGACTTTTTCCACTTACAGAAAATAGCACAGAGGTCTTATCTCACTAGAAAACGTAACAGCTGCATCTTCCTTTAAAGAACAAATGACTCATTTCTCTCTAACACATAACATCACAAAGGTCTCATGACTCAGACAGAGAAGCTACTTATATGGGCATTTTTTGGTAGAACATTTCTTTAAAAAAGTGCTCTAGCCAACAAAAATTTTAAAAAGGAAGAAAAACTGTATAGGGATATCTGAATTACAATTAAGAGCCTGGAATGGTACATGCTGAACATTTAACAACATTATGAGACATCAAAACTAGTATCTGGAACAGGAATGCTTTTTATCAAAATTAGCAGTAACATCACTGCAATTAACACAGCCAATATGCCTAGATACAAAATAATCTGCATATGATAGTATTTCTGTGTTGCACAGACCTAAACAAGTTATAAAAATTTGCTTTACATAGAATCATAATTGGAAAGTACATAAAAAGTATATTTATATTCCTGTATAAATACAGGAATAGAATCATAGAATGGCTAGGGTTGGAAGGGACCACACACTGCCTTATCACAACTGGTGGCCTCCATGTAGGCAGGAAGAGGAATCTTCCTTTTCAGACATATTTCCCGGTAAAATGGCATTGGGTGGCTGGTCCTGGCAGCCAATCACAGGGCAGTATATAAACACATGGGCCATGAAGTTGTAAAAAAATGGTGGCTACTGCCCATAAAATGGTGGCTGAAACACCATGGCAGACCCTGTGTTGTTAGGGAAAGGATCTTCCTGCTCAGCCAACCTTCTGGGGGAAGTAGGATGGGGTGGCTGGTCCTGCTAACCACACGCCTGGAAATACCTGGGGTCTGTGTGTCAAAACCCACTATCAGCAAATCACCAACCAGTATGAAAGCAGGGAGTATGAAATTTTACATAATAGCAGCTGAAAAAAAATGACAGCTGACATGCATGTAGTGGGGAGGGACTTCTGGGGTCCTCACAGCCTGTGACCAGAGACAGGGCAGGACCCCTCTGGCGTGTGGAATCTATGGCTGCCAATATTCCAGTGGTTGTCCTCCCACTGCCTACAGAACAATGTAATAAATACAACACTTTTACACATAGTAGGGCTTTGAATTATTTTTCCTTCATGACACATCCTGAGGGCATATTATCTAATATTTTCCTGCTCCTTAGTCCTTTCTCTGCTACTCTGGTATTTCTAAATTATCTTCTACAGATCTCACAAGCCCAGTAAAAACTGGAAGTCTTTCTTAGCTTAGGAAACAAACTTGTGCTGTTTTAAATCAGGTCATTACTTCCCAGAGCCCCTGGAGTGTGAATCCATCCTTTAGTTTCTCTATTGCAAGTCCCAGTTCTTCTGAAAAAACAGGCTCCCCATCATGTTGCTTTTTTGAGTGTAGGATATATGAAAGAAAATAAAGCAGAAAGTACTTTTTAATTTTGTTATCTCATTTTAACAACACAAATTGGATAGTGTGAAAAAAAGATGTTCTTACCTTGTTTTCATCAGCAAAGTAAGCCTGTAATAAAATAAAATAAAAAAAGAACTTGTAACCTTTAAAAAAAAAAAAGCAGTCTAAAACCAAAATCTGCTAGTAATTCCTTGGGTTCAAAACTGGGGTTAGCAAGTTTTCTTCAACAAACCAGTCTGTGTGGTTTTAATTTTTGTTTCATAAAAAAGATGGGTTTCTTCCTATGCTGAAGTAATTTACAAAAGGATTCTAACAGGAGTTAGTGACTACGTTCTTTCTCGTTACACACCAGTATTTGAATTTTCCATCATAATAAACAAAGATTTTTAAATGGTAAAATTTTCATGTTACATTTGTTACACTGACAAATACTTTATAGGGAATAAAAGGCAAAATGACAGGCATGCTAACATTTCCTACCTAATGTGCTGCAGCATTTATTAATGAATTTCAAAAACTAACTTAAAATGCATCAGTAATATAAAAATTCATTTAATATAATCTAAGAAATGAACACAGAGTAGCTGAGCAATTAACAGAACTTTTCTACTCTCAGGCAGAGATATGGGAAAGAGATACGGTATTTCCCATTCCGTGTGTGTGTGTAAATTAATGCTCAAGCTGTTCAGGAAATCAGATCCCTGAAAACATTCACAGCTCTAGAAGTCTTTGGACAATCAGGCTCTAGATCTCCGTATTTTCCCAAAAGAGGCTGATCCTCCTTCCACTGCCCTTCTGGACTGCTGAGGGGCAGCAAAGAAAGTGTTTTCCTGCTCAGCTCTATCTCAAGCTCTACATGATTCTACAGAACAGCACAGGAGTTGTGAAATGTCAGGGAATATTAATGTGGAGCCACACCTTGGGTCTGGACTTTATAGGTCTCCTGTAGCAACCATCTTATAATAATTTACAGCTTTCGTTTTTTGTTTCAAAACATGGAAAGCCTAGTTATTTAATTCAGGTGACAAAGGCACTAACATAGCAAACAGAATCTACCTTTAAGGGAAGTCTTCAACAGAGGTGAAGACTTAATAAAAACATTCAAAAAAAGGAAAAAAGTGAGGAAAAAGGAGGGAAAGGAAGAAGGTAAGAGCTCGTCTGCATCAGTAAACAGTAACAAAAGAAGTTGGAAATAAGATTGGTGCTAGGACTTTTACCAAATTTCAGAGACAAATTAAGAAAACATCAACTGTCAATGTTTCTGGTAGCACTTGAAAACGTGCAATCTCCCTGTCCAGTCAGTCATTTAGTGAAGCATTACTGGGCTGCACAGGAAATCTGGGAGTTCTTAGAAGGAAGGTCAAGCAACTAAGTGCATTTAAAACCAAATTTTCCTGCAATACCAGGAGACAGATCCTAGCACCATTTTCTAAACTGCTATTGCCTGGAGTAAAAAGCTTGTCAGGAGTGAGTAAAAAACATTGATGGGTTTTTAAAAATCTTTCAAGATTGAATCTTAGATGAATGTTAAGCATAGAGATATCACCACCTATTCATGTGCTCCAAGAGAAGGTAGACTTCTCTTTTGATCATATTACACTGCTGGTTTTCAAGCTATTTCTGACCTTAATGTGTTGAGAAACTACACACAACAATTACTTTAAATAATTACTGCTATTTATTTTGAATACTGTTTTGTTCTTGAGTTAAAAATCCATATTTATAATAAATTCCCGGACCTTGGAATAAAAGGTGTGTAGGTGTGTTTTAAACATAGGAATGCAGTTGTGGCTTATCTTTAATAGGGGATTACAGCTGTACACTGCTTACATTTGAATAAAGAATTATTTATTGTGGAGAAGCTTACCACAAAAGCATCTGTTTGTTCAGATTCTATTTCCACATCATCTTGAACCTGCTCCACTGTAAGGTCCTCAAGAGCTTGAGGCTGCAAATTAGAACACTGAAGTAAGTAAATCCACATATCTGATATGTTTATTTTTATTACTCCTGTTAACACAATACTGTATCTAATTTAAAACAAATGAGTGGTGTACCTTTTCTTCCATTTCATAATCCACTCCAAATATAGGGTTAGCTGAATAAACTCTGTGAAGTGAATTTATTTCTTTCACTGCCTCCTGTAGTTTCTCCACAGGCTCTATTTTAAAACCAAGTACATATCCTCCACTCTACATATGGAGAAAAGAGACAACATGTATTTATTGGTGTTGCTTATTATTTAAAAAACTTATTTAAAAAACCTTGATAAGTATTTGCAGTTTAACTATAGCAAATTTCAGTTTGCTGCTAAAACATTACCTGTATTTTGGTATTATCTTACTTTCATTCTATCACTTAAACCATGGGTGAAAGAAAAATAATGGCAAAGTTTCTCTATTCTAACTATTAGTCTATTATATAAATGGGAAAACAAACTTCTTCCACAGAAAAACAAAAGCAAACAAGGGTGGGAGAAATTCAGAATACTAATAATTTATTCCTAGCTACTAAGCAAATTTTTAGTCTGTTAAATCTTGATATTATTATTAAAAAAGCTTTCAGATGCAGTAAATAAAGGTAGCTGAACTTTAAAAAAAACCCCAAACATAACAGCATTTCTCACTAAGGTCAAATTAAAGAAAAATAATTTTGTCTCCTAAAGCAAACCAGATACTCAAGTAAAAAGTGGTCTTAATTAAGTATAGAAGTAATTAGATTCCACAGATGATCTGTCAGAAGACACTTTTAAAAGTTATTTTACTTTATTTGAACTTGTCATGCTGGCCTATTGCTGTTTCACTTAGAGAAATCATAACTTAATATACTCATAATGACTTTCACATACAGACATTTTAAGCAGTTCAAAGAGGTCTTATAAAGTTGTTTTCAAAGGTCACACACAAGGAAAAATTAAAGTATCTTAAAAGTACCCCTGTAGCATTTCAAAATTAGGGAACTATTATACCCAGAGATGTAACCAATTAAATAAAAAGGCTATTAAAACTTCTTACCTGCTGAGAACTCTCTATCACAAGTGCCAAGCCAAACTTTGAGTCTCTTATTTTTATTGAACGCTAATGGTAAAGAGGTAAAAACTGTTAATTTTTTATTTTTTTTTAAACACTGTATTAATTACAGTTATTGGTTCTGGAAGCTTAGCTACCAGCATTCCCTCCCATTTATCATTACAAATCTAAACTCCTGAGCCTCAGGGAAAAGTGTTTTTATCAGAACACTGGTAACAGTTCATTTCTGAACGTTAGGTGTGAGTCACTAGATCATTAATCCCAGTAGGTAGCATGAAGCATTCTTGTAAATAGTTTGAAAATTGGAAATACAACTAGCTTTCAACATCCCCAAGTCCCCAATTAATCTGTGCAGAAAAATACCCAAACCACCCTATGGTTGATGCTGGTAAGACTAACTTCCTTCCTGAATGTGGGACAAGAAATACTAATTTTCATGAGCTGGGAGTTTTAACTGAAGACTTGACCTTGCCATTTAATTTCTAAAATGGTTGTTTTAAGTTACTTACAATTTGTAGATATGGTATGCTGACATTAAAGCTGTCATTCATATTCGCATGCCAAACTATTCTTACATTAGTAATAAAAAATGTTCCCAAATTTCCCTGTTAAAGAAAAGCTATGTTAGAACTGCTACAAAGTCCTGAGCCTTTTTTCCAAATGTGATGATTACTACTACAATTTAAACACAAACAGGATACAACTTCATATTTAATTCCGTAAAACTAAATTCAAGTAAAAAATCCCCACCAAAACCATTCAAAATCCTTCTACTGAATGCAAGGAAGCAAGATCCCATCTTTAAAGGATACACCAACAGGTGAAAAATTGCTGGGAGTACCTATTACTGCAGCAAAGCAGGATCAAATCACAGCACAGCAGACCTCATGGGAGTATATGAAGCCTCTGAGAGTGTTCTGAACTGTACAGATCTGGAATTGGCATACAGTGTAAGTATAATGGCATGTGAGTTAAACTTAGGCAATAGTGGAGATGTGTGCCAAGGGAACGTAGAGGAAAGAACTCTTTTGCTTGTCAGGATAGATCCTATTTCCATTCTAGACTAAAATTGCATTGACAGAATTAACAGCTCCCATTTTGTTTCACAACACTGAGAAATACTTTCAATGCCTTGTAAAATGCCCTGTAAAATTACAGAAATGTTTTTTATTTATTCCCTTAAGTCTGTTTTTTCTGTGCTTTAAGACACAGATTCCTATTACAGTATTTTTAATTTCCAGTAATCAAAAGACAAAACAGTCTTAAACTGTAGTGAAAGCTGCATGTAAACATACAAATATTCAGCAAAGCACGTGGGAAACAACATGATACAGAGCTTTACTCATAAATATATCTTTTTAACAGAAACTGTGTATCTCATTCCTTGCATATTAACCGAGTCACATAGACTTCAGGTTGCCAAAAAGAGAATTTGTTGTACTGAGTAGCAAATATACAGGATCAGCTTCTCTGCAGCATCAGCTGACAAAATGAATCAACAGTAATTCCACTGAGGTTACACAACTACAGTAATATAATTGTTAGATGAAAGCCAAAACATTTTAAATTTGTTGTAGTCAATGTAGTCTCATTTTTCACTATACCTGGTCACTTGATAAATTCCAAATTCCATTGATTTTACTATATATTTTTTCTTGTGGCAATAGTCTCAGTTGCTTGTTTTGAATCAAAGCACTTCTCAACTTCAGATCACGATACATTTTAGAAGTTTCATAAGCTCTGCAAAAAATAAAAAATACATGTTGCTATTTCACTGTTTTCTATTATCTTTACGAGGGGTTTTTTTGCCCCAACATGAAATACTATGTATTTCAAGCTTACAACCACGTTGCAAAAGAAAAAAAATGAGAGCACCATTAAAACTCATAAATGTAAACCATTATATTTCAGCTTTCCGTAATGAATTTATCTTTAAACTTAAAAGGCTGGTTTTTGCCATCTATTTTTTTGTGGTATTTTTCATATGTATATTTTTAAATTTTCCTTCAGATAGATAATCAACTCCCAGCCTCTATTGCAAAGCATAATTTTTCTGTGTCCCATGTTACACATAGTACAGACATCAAAAATTCTTTATTTTTCAGTGTTGGTTAAGGCAAAAACATCCTCTATGTGTGTGTGTGTGTGTGTATATATATATATACGGATATATATATATATATATATAATTTATTTATTTATTTTTAAAATCAGCATTCCAAACCTGTGGTAATATATTATGCACACATTCATTCCCACATTTAGGTGGGCAATATCCACTGTTTTGAAATCAATTGTAATTTTGACTGGATTTAACTCATTTCCATTACATGGTCCAAAATTCTGGGAATTATAGACAGAAATTATAAAGAGAAAATGGACACAGAAATTAGTCCTTTTGTACTTTTATTTGTGCAGATAGCTTATAAACACAGGGTGTATAAACTGTGATTTGTCTGGTATGAATATAAATTAATTTTCATTTTTTACAGTTACCTACTAGAATTTGTGACACTTCTTTCCCTTCCTTCCAGAGATTGTTTTCTCCTCTTCTGGAAGTTTTCAATGTTAAATAGAGGCAGTTATGCACTCAGTCCATCAGCAGTACTGATTCCACGTATTTGATTCAATGAATTTTGTAAATCAACAAACACTATTTTAAGGATGCTACCTGTGTACAGCAATAACTGAAGTGAAGAGTCTGGGACTCCCAGGGACAACATTGGTAAATATGAATTCAAATCGTGTATTGTTACATTTAGTCAATATATACAGAGCTTCTGTCTGCCCTCGTAATTTCTGTAAGGAAAAAAATGAAATGTAACATTTTGACAATGTAGTAGCATGACTGTTCTAAATAGTATAGAATATCTGAAGGTTTAATCCTGATTCTACCCTGATCTACTACTGTCTTCAACCAAACTCAAGGTTTTTTTTGAAACAAGCAGTTTCATCCAACAGTAGAACTAATGAAACCTGCTGCTACACATTTACAATATCATGATAGAGATTTTAGCTTTGATACCATGTAGCTGCTTAGGGAACCTACATCATCTCCCTGCTACTTCTTTGCTGCAATACAATCAAATGGCTTCAAGGTTACAAGTAATTCGGGCTATCTATTTGAGAGCTTTCTTGTACAAAGTTAGTGCCTATACAGAGCTTTGTTAAATTTAGACACAAGATAATATGTACTTGACTTAGCTAGAGGGCAGAAGAATCACTAAGCAGTGATTAAATTAGTTTTACTGCCTTAGGAAACTGACTGAAAACACAATTCGATGGAAATGTAAAATTCCCTCAGCCTTTAAACCTAAACTTCCATTACCATTCCATTACTGTTCTTGCAAGTAAACTTTCAGACTATTGTTGATATAGTGCAGTAAATACAAACAATGAACTACAGCTTCTTTCTCTGTCTTAAAAAGTGTTTTTGGAACTTACTGAGTTGGCAGTTCTTGTAGTTATGTTTATAATGCAGTTGTAACCAACAGCTAAAAAAAGGGGAGAAAAAAAAAGAAGTTCTGAGAACAAGAAAAAATAATAGTCAAAATTACAAAGTACAATATTGAATTTTGTGGCATGACTTTGGATGCTATTTGTGAATTACACATTGGGTTAATGGTCTGGGCCCTCATCACAAAATCAAAGGCTAATTTAGGTTGAAAGGACCTTGGGGGGTCGTCTGCCCCAGTGCTTTTTTCAAAGTAGCAGCAAATCCATATGGCTGCTCAGGAGACTGTCCAATTCAGTTTTGTATATTTACAAAGAAGGATATTCCACAGCCACTCTGGGAGCAGATGCACTGTTTGACTGCTCCTAATCAGAATTTCCCTTCTTCGTGATACAAAATAAGAACACAAAAAAATCCCAGCTGTTCATCCTAGAACAACTGGATAAAAAAAAAAAAAAAAAAAAAATCAAAGGAGAACTAGAATTTGCTTTGGGAAGATTCTGCTTTTCCAAAAGCTCAGATGTGGTAGCAGTTATGTAGATAAGAATATTCAGCCTTTATGGAATTAATACTTTTCAAGATACCAGAAAAAACCAAAAATTATTTCCTAGGTTGCTGATGATAAATTTTCTAAACCCAAAAGTTACAGCAATGGTCAAATATAGCATCCAGTAAAATTTTCTTTTGTCTATATATTCCCTTAATGCAGAAATAATACATTATCTTAAAAGCCAGAGAGTATTTTAAACTCTAAAAGCCCTCTAGAAACTCAAGGAAGTCTAACCTATGATCTCCTCTAAAACAGTTATTTCTAAAACTTAAATATGGACACAATTTATTTTTTTTTAATTTTATAAATACATATGAAAGTAGCAGTATGCATGTGCACTTGTATGTGCATGCATCTATGAGATAACAAATGCTCAAGAGCAAGCAGGAAGAAGTCATGCATTTGTACACATTATGGATAGAACACAGATTTTCAGTATTGACTGGCAGGTGGGAGCTGAGCACTGGAAATAATTTGGGTACAAAGTAAGTCCCCCTGTTTCATTAAATTAAATATGAACAGGCCTGCTAGTTACTCATACAGTTAAAATTAAAAGCTTATTCAGAGCTTAAAATAGTAAATTTGGGAAGACAGATACTTGCAGAGAATAAAACTGCAGGACAATACAAAATATGAATAAACAGTTGATAACAAGAAGTACAAGGAATATAAGGTGGGAAGAAACTTAGACTTTTGTTTTTTCTAGGAAATGAATGAATCCCATGCAGGCAAAATGACCAATATGTCTGAAGTACTCTTCAACTTCTGAGAAATTAACATTGAATACTAATACTTTGCTATAAATAACTGTTCACATATTACAAAGATATTCACTAGTAACAGTTTCTTTCAGACTTTACAGAGCAACAGAACTATACTATTCTGTGCTATAATCAGTACTATTGTGAAAGAATAGCATGCCACCACAAAGAAAACAAAAAATTTGCAGTTGTTTAACAGAAGATGATACTTACAGAGATTCACTCTGGGCAAAGACAATGAGCGCCAAATAATCCGCAAATTTGTCACAAGCAGTCTACCTGGAAATAAAGAGTGAAGATACTTTTAACCTGAAAAACTTCCATTTAGTTAAATGTTCCATTCTGTGGTACATACTTACCTCTAGATTTGAAACACCAGAACAGTCCTTCCCTTTGATAGGCACGAGACACCTCAACAGAAAAATCACTAAACACATTTTTTTATAGTTTTGAATGCTAGGAGAGAAAATCCAGCAAGGAACAAATGAAACAATCTCTTAACCAGCATTCCTCAAAATCAAACCAAGAACAGTTATTAATTTCACATGCACCTGCCTATGGTAATAATGTGGCCACACTCAGTGCAGAACTGCTCTGGGGAGGCAAAGAGGAAGGCAGCATGTTAATAACCTCACCCCTTTATGGCACATGCAAATTTATTTGATTCTGTACCCTGTACAGCGGAACATCCAACCCCAGACAGGGTCATCTCAGCAAGCTGGCAGCTTCATGCCTTTGTATACTATATATATATTCCTTACTAATTCAGTTTAAACCAGGTTAAGAAAATCTAAGCATTAAACAGGATTGTAGCAAAAGATCAACAATATTTATAAATGGATTATTCCTCCAAAGCTTTCAATTATAAACAAATTCTTAGACAAGATTATAACCTTCATATAATTTTGCACAAGAAATCCTATTTGAAAATACTCCACGGGGAGACGGATTTGTGAAGTAAGATCCCTTTTCTGCAACAGAACATGGATACCTAGTTCAATGGAAACCAGACATGGCTTCCATGAACCTACAGAGGTAGGTAAATATGAGAAAGTTTCCCTCAGTATGCTGTTACCTCTGTCTCCATTGTTTCCTTTGGTATCTTCAACAGATTCTAGGCAGTCTATAAGGACCTCTCCAGGTCTCATTTTCATTTGTCTAAAGGAAAAGAAAAATAGAGAAATATAATAGTTTATACCTCCAAAAGACAGACATTTGTATTGCATCACTTGGTTTTCCTGTCTCCTTTTTTGCTTAGTGCATCATATACACTGAAAAACCCACATATGCACACATACACACAAATCAACGTTATATACCTGAAATTGTTACCTCTATGAAGTTGTTAGCACTAGATCTAGCATATGAAAAATATGAGTATCTTTACTATTAAAGTAAATATGTATCTATGTAGCAAGTGTGACCAAGCAAACTATATAGCCAAACAGGAAGAAAGTGTGTGAAAATGGGAGGGAAAAGTAAAAAAGCTGCATTCATGTAATTTCTAATGGATAGCTTGGTGCCTCTTGCTGTACTTTCAGGTCATAGGGAGTGGAGGCAGGTTTAGGAAAGAATACATGCCAGCAATAGAAATAAATAAATAAATAAATAAATAAATAAAAGATATTAGAAATAGAATATTAATAGAACAGAAAAAATAGAAATAAAAAAATAATTCTTGTTCTGTTTTTTTGTTGGTTATTTTTGTTTTGTTTTGGGTTTTTTTGTTTGTTTTTTGGTTGATTTAACTGGTTCTAACCACTTAACTACCTAACAGCATATGTAGGATGAAATTTTGCTCTATTTTAA
This sequence comes from Florisuga fusca, assembly GCA_038090715.1. Lineage (NCBI taxonomy): Eukaryota > Metazoa > Chordata > Aves > Apodiformes > Trochilidae > Florisuga > Florisuga fusca. The sequence goes on along the minus strand of JAAWXA010000031.1, from coordinate 4,630,054 downwards.
TTGTATGGTGTAAAGCAGACACAACCTTTCAGTGTATTCACGTGACAGAAACAAAGGATATAACCAGAGGGGGATTCCACGAGATACTACTACTGGAGATGAGGACTGAGACACTACGTATGGACTCAACAAGGCATCACTAGAAAAGTAGATAAGGTATTAAACAGGAGGTAACAAGAATAGTAACATCAGCATTGAAGAAAACATTGAAGCAGGCTCTGTCTTACATTGCAATGCTACATTGCAACTTCTTTGTTCTACAACAAAGAAAAACTTTGCTTAAACATCCAATGTACAATTTAATGTTTCTAAAATTAGAGCAGGCAGCGTGTCTGAGGGACAAGGGGTGCCCTCATTAGGGGACACTGAGGAAGAGGGGGGTGAAGCGTGAGAATGCAGCTTTCAGCTTCCACCCCCAAAATCACCCCTCAGCTGCCGAATCGTAGCTGCAGACTGCAACAGCTATGCAGGGTCCTGCCACTGAAACCAGAGCAGAAGTTCTCTGTCTCCGGTAAGGCTGACGGTCGGACTTGATGATCTTGGAGGTCTTTTCCAGCCTCAGCTGTTCCGTGGTTCTGGGAGGAAGCGCTGCCTCCTCCAGGCGCAACCCGAGCACCTTCAGCCCTGGCCCCTCGGAGGCTGCGCAGCCCCTGCCCGTCTGCGTGAGCTCCACCTGCCAAAACCACGGCACCGACACCGACACCGTGCCTTCCCTTTCCCTCTCTTTTTCCCTTTCCCTTTCTTTTTCCCTTTCCCTTTCCTTTTCCCATTTCTTTTACTTTCCCTTTTCCTTTNGGGGGTGCAGGGTCCCGCCCGGGCGAGGGGCGAGGAGCGAGGAGCGAGGAGGGAGGAGGAAGGCGGGGTTCACCTTTTCTGTTGACTTGCTGAACATTGCCATTTGTTCTGCAAAAAAGCTCACAACCCCAACCAAAAAGGGTCACGGGGTTTCACACGCAGGAGTGCCTAATCTGAGGTGTTCAGCCTTATTAAGAGCTGTGGCAGAAATTAAGTTGCATCATCAGGACCACATTACGCAAGAAGCGTGAGTTAACCTTGATGTAAGTTTTTGGTCCTGTAAAGGTACCGTTATCTGTTGTCTATCCTGGCCGTAAAATCACAAATGTTTTATTAGATACAAGCTTTTAGGCATATAACAGGAAATACATCATATGCAGGCAGACATAAATGTTAAAGGCAATATGGCAGTGTTTGGCAATAAACTGTTGCATTTCATGTTTTGATCATAACTCTTAGAAAGAAAGACATGAAAATACTAAATGCTTTTAAAAATCAGACATCTTTCAGAAGAGAAACAGGTGTCAAGGAACATTTAAGACATGAACTAATTTAATTTAGTGATTCCAGCTCTTGGTATACTCATCCTCATATATATGGTATACTCATTGGTATACTCGTATAAATGTGTGTTAGTGTTTTAACTGCATTTAAAATGTGTTTTGCTAGCCATGGCAACTGAGGAACACTTACACAAAAAAAGGACCAAATATAACTGTGATGTGGTTAGGAAAGCTGAGCCATCTCCCTGTCTTGTGAGCTGGAGAACATGTAGGCCACAAGTTGATCCATGCGCTGAGTGATACTCTGCATGTAACTTCTTGGAAATACTACGATAGGGTTTGTGGGAACACTTCAACTTAAAAAAATGAAATCTTCATTGCAGAATCCATTCCAGATATCAGATTTCTGTAACAGAAAAGAAATTCTTAAATTTTAATGACCAAGGATGGCTTTCCAAAGCCATATATAATTCAAAATAAGGTATAGTTAATATTTGTACAATGGTAACATTTAAAGATCTCAGTGAAGGAGAAGCAATTACTATGGCAAATATTATATTCCTCTTATTATACCTTAGTAAAAAGGAAATTTTTTTTTCTTGATAAGTGCTGAAAAATTGTTATTTTGTTACATAAGGACATCATACCATGTATGCAAAAAGAATCAAAGTGTGCTTGCATAGGTAGACTTTTTTAACTGGTGAGCATATGACTTCATAATTTAACATTCTTTGAATTAGTGTGTTTGTTTTTACATACCATGCTGGATACTTAATAACAAAACCAAAGAATCAATAGCTTCAACTTGCTTGTCATTAATGTAGAGGGAAACTCCTACCTCCAGAAAAAAATACACAAGCCTCTCTGCATTCCTCTTCACTCTCAAAGCGGTTTGCGTTCCCATCGCAGCCACCATACCAAAACTGAGCACAAGCATTGGCTTGCTTATCATAATACCATTTAATCATATAAACACGACATGGCCCTTGATCCAGCCTTAACTTGCACCGAATGTCCAGGATACTTTCTAAAGTGAAAAAAGAGGAATGGAAAAAATTCAGCTTGTAAAAGTCAATAGTACTGCACAGATTTTAACTTTTTAACTAATTTTATTTTTTCTGCTAATGCTATACACCAGTTTAAGGTTCACTTTTCTTTCTAAAAGTATTAGCACTGAAGCCAAGTTAAAAATGCATCTTAGTAGGTCAGGTAAACTGCTCCTTTACTGTCATGCTCCAGACATGACAGAAACTCCAGAAACTCCAGAAACAATAGTGTTACAGCTCCACTTATAAGAAGAGCAAACAATACAAATCTGATAATCTTGAGATCTAACAATCAGGAAGCAGTCTTGTGAGGCACCCAGAACTGTAAACTGAAGAGCTGTAAGTTAGTTGCATCTGCTGTTTTTGAACCACAGGTGTGATGATCATCCTTGTGCGGTACATTGCTTCAGTACATTAGTTCTATGTGGTGTGGGAAAAAAGGTATTAGAATAGTGAGAATATAAAACTTGAGTCTTTCTTTTGTAAGATGTTTGTGCTACATATCTCATAGCATGGTAGAAATAGTTTGAATGTAAAGCTTGTTGGTCTAGTAGTTCCTATAGATAATGCAGTTGAGGACTGTGACATATTAATCTAGTTGCAGTCACTTTAATAATGCCATGAGGTAGAAAATACTTTTCCTTCATGTTTAGTGGTGGAATCAGTCTTTTGCAGCTGGCATCTTGACACTTTTAAAAAAAGGTATTGCCAGAGCAGAATAATAGTCATGCCAATGTTCCCTGGAAGCCGGGGAACATGTTTCTGTTCCTCCCATCATAATATGCTCTTATTGGAACTGAAAATTGTGAGCCCCCCAAATGATGAACAGAATTCACTTGGACATTTCGTATTAAAAGAATCAATACTCTGAACAGTAAACTAACTACTGCACTTTCTTTCAAATGACTAAATGCTATTTTCTGTATTTCTCCTCCAAAGGAGTAATCTATTTTTACTGTCCAAAATTGATGACATCATTTTCTCTGTCTTTAATGAAGCCTCACATCTTCACAAATTGTCCCTTCTTGGCTAACAAATTACCTGCTCACTGGCCCACCTCAGCTTTCACTATGTTCTCTTTTTGATGCCGTTTATGAGCTCTGTCTCAGGTTATAGCTGACTTTGCTTTTGCTGGAAGTGGAGCGGTGGGATTTTGAATTTGGGAAGAGAAAAAATGGTTAACAGGCTGGACAAGAACTGTGACTGTTAGAAAATCCTGAAACAGATTTTTTTGCACAGCATAGGCTGACAAAATCTTCAGAGAGGGAAACAAAATTACTCTGACTTAAAGTCTCATGATAAGTTAGTATCAGGGTAAGAAGAAGCAAAAATGAAAATATAATTATGATCTGTAACCTGATCTTGGCGTGAACTCTGCAGTTGAAAGAGAGGATGTCATTACTTTATCTGGTGATGGTGGTTTAGATGGCAATAATGGTACCACAGCTGCAGATGAAAACAAACAGAAAGAGGCACTGATTTTTTGATCAGCCAAAAATGAAGATGTAGAAATAAATGATGGTAAAAATACCTCCAGTATCCACTGTTATCAAGGATGACTCTTCCTCCTCCTTTTGTTCCTCTTCATAGGCTTCATATACTGTCATAGGAGGTACTTTGGTCTGAAAGAAGCATTTAACTTCTTTTCTCTTCAGATACTGTGACATGTCTCAGAATGAACAAGCCCTTCATCACTTAGAAGTTTTCTAATGTTTTCCCTTCCCATTTACCCTGATTTCAGTGCTAAGAATCAGGATTTTAACCTCACCTAGTTGGTTTACCAGAAGGGTTGTCAGTCCTAAACCTGGTATATGTTTTTTTTCAGTTGACCTTTACAGGACTTTATAAATAAACTTAAAAATATAGAGTACAACTGAGTTTAATTAATATCCTTAGACTTAATTATTACAGTGCACTTGCATTTTAGTAACATGTTTCACACTGTGGCACAAATATTTCTGTATTAAACACATAATTAGTAATCCCTGTAATGCTATCAGAAATAAATTATAGCCATTGGATAGCTACCTACATGCAACATCAGAACTCTTACTTGGAACAACCAGCTCTGAGCATATTCAGTTAAAGGAGCTGTCACAGTGGCTGCCATGTAGACGAGTAGAGGGAAAATTACATACTGCATCAGACTAAGAGAAGGATAAATATATACATATAAAGCTTTTGCCCATTAAAGCCTGCTGAATTTGCTTACTGGAGCTAATGGTTGAGGAAGATCTCCAAGACTCAGAGGACTCTCTACTGTAGATACTCCAGGTGTCTGTGCTGAAAGTGACTGTCTGTTAATATTGTTCTGAAGAATGTAATGTAAAGAACTTGCAGATACTGAATGGTAAGATGGTCCACTTATGCTTGCACCTTTTCCATTACGGTTGTATATTAAGGTACCATGTTCATCTTCACAAAATTGGTTGACTAATTTGGACTCCAGGGCTGTTTAAAAAAAAAAGAAGTAAGAAACTCAATATACTGAGAAATTCAAAGTTTTTTTATTATTTATAAAACCACTTTTTTATTCTTTATTTAAATTATTTATATATGTAAATAGGGATTATTATATATGTAAATACTACACATGTAATCCAGTGCTCCTCTGGGTTATTTATATGCATCTAAGAAGATTATTCCAGGCTCTCTGGACTATGGCATTTATTTGTCACAAATTTGCCAGACCGGAAGTTCTCTACATGGTTCAAAATACAATGAACTCACCTAAAGGCATCCATCTGAGCTCCGTAACAACTGATAGTTGGTAGTGGGAAATTAACTGCTTACCTTGCTCATGTGAATAAGTGATGAAGTTATTAAGTAGAAACCCCAGTGACTCTGGTTTCCAGTCCAGCAGATTTATGTTGCATGAGCACTTACTCATCTTAGAAATCTAGTTTTAAACACCTGTCTTCCTACCCTGTAGATGACATCCCCTGTTGTTGTGATGAAGCATTGCCCTATAACTTAAAGACAAGGGACTTAACTCCTTAATTCCTTAAGAGAAGGGACTCTGTATCTCTAGATTTCTATTTGTATCATATAGAAATATGATTTCTCTTGCTTTGCAGCTTGTAACTAGTCCTGATCAGCATCAAACTTCAACATATGCACAAAGATAATGCTTCCTTCCCCATCGCTCCCCATTCTGGGAAGCAGCTGGTACAATGCAGAATAAAGCTGCAGTGAACGCACCTGGAAGGGTATTAAAGTCATCAATGAGGTACATGTGTTCTCTGTCTGGATCTGAAGCAATCAGGTTGAGTTCACGCACAAACTCCAGCTGTGTTGGATCTGAAGTGTTGACAATTCCTATTGCATACATTTCGATGTTTGCTGCCTGGGCCTCTCGAACAGCAATACTGAGTTTTACAGCTTCTCTCCTGTCTGCTTGCCCATCTGTCAGCACTATGGCCACTTTACGCACTCCTGTTCGAGCACCAAAAAACCCTTCCTGGGTGGCTTTACGGATAGCAGTTCCTGTGTAAGTGCCTTCTCCCATGTATTGCATTTTTCTAATTGCTTGCTTAACACCCTGTTGGGTTGTGTACTTGTTGAGACCAAATTCTAGCCGAACTTCTAAACTATATAACACAAGGCCAATTCTGGTGGCATTTCTGCCTACAGTTACTCTGTCTACTAAAGCAGTTACGAAGTCCTTTATAATTTCAAAATTTTCTGGTCCTACACTCTCAGAGCTGTCAATCACAAACACAAGCTCCATAGGAATTTCCTTACATTTGATACCGCAACCTGCAAAGGAAAAATAAAAAACAGATCATGATGCCTTGAATTGGTATACATTTGGAAAGAAGAAGAATGTAGATCTAAGGAAGAAAAAATAGAATATGAAATCAAAGATTTCCTGAGTACTTACCACAGATCTCTTTAATTAGTTTAATTATATCTTCTCTCTGGATATGCAAAAAGTAAATATATTTTACAATTTGCCTCCTTCAAATATAATATTGACACTACCAAAGATTTTGTTAATAATGAGTGTGTGTCCTACAAGAACTACAAAAAAATATTACTGTTTAACTTTTAAATCTGACCTTTCAAGCTTGAAACAAGTCTCACATTTTATGATGAGCTATTTCATGTGGGCAAAGAATCATTAACTCAACAGCACAGCAACACCTTTATCTAAAAATATTAACTACTGTTGTAAACTGCATTTGTAAATGTAAACTGTTGTAAAATGTATTTGGTGATGATTTGGTTCTCTTTAAAACTTAAAGTCAAAACCCATTCATATTTTAGCATCTGAATAATATGGATATTCCTCTTAAATATATGGAGTGGAGAAATAGCCCCAACTTTAGGAAGCAACAGCTTGTAGTGAGCTGGCATATAACAGTGCCAACACAGAATGGGATGAGGATTCGTGAACCTAGTAAAGTTGGCCTAGTGTATTAAACAACTTTGAACAGAAAAAAATAACCTTCTGCCTTCAGAACTGTTTGTTAGAGAAGTGATAGCTTCCCTAACATGCAAACAATTATTAGAACATTCATTTGCTGATTATTAGAACAATCATTTGCTGTATTTTTTTAAAGTTCATTAGAGGACTTCTTTGGCAATGAGTCAGTCTTTCAAATACAACCTTTTGCTGCTGCTGCTCAGCTTCCATCATAAACCTCAGTACTATTTATATACTCACTGACATGTTTTACCGAATTTGGGTGCAGTACAGTTCAGGCTTAGCAGAAATATAATTAGGTTTATAGCATGATAGACCATGACAGGTTTGAAGGTCTTTGCTCTTTAGACTCTAAAAAACTTCTTATAAAACTGGTTCATCTAACAGTAACTGTAAAGGAACACAGCAGAAAAATACTTAAAACCACCAGGAACTTTAAATTCCATTTCAGCATAAAGTGGTCGGAAACTTTTGCATGATTTCTTTCTGTATAATTAATGAGACCACTTCTAGTCAGAAAGCTTGTTCCAAAAAATTAACATAGGATACATTTAGTCTCATTTTATCTTGTATTGTCTGTGTCTCCCCATAGTGGGATTTAAATAATGGAATTTGCTTACTGTTAGTCCTTGCTCCCCCTTTGGTCCACTTTTGCCCTGTAACAGTGATTGTTAATTAAACTTATGCAATTAGTTAGTAACATTGTAATTCAGAATATGACTTTATCAATACCATTATTAGAATAATATTTGCTTGATAAGAGCTTTTGCTAGAGAGTGTTCTTGTGATATTACCTTGTGCATACAGTGTCTACAGCCTCCTAAGGTGGTGAGGAGTGAGCACTGGATGACCTCAATGGTCCAGTGATGATCACTGATTGTCAGGTTACATTAGAAAGGGAGAATCTGTGCAAAGCTTTCCTGTCTACCATATTGGGTTTGTTTCCTTTCTCAAGAGACTCTATACTTGGCTGATACCCTGAAATGATGAGAATTCTGCTTCATTAAATTGGAGCCTAATGGGGTCAGTGTCAGGGCAAGAACAGCAATAGTGTTCATGTATCTCTACTTAATCATTTGAAAGTGTCAGAATGGAGAAGTGCCACGTTTTGCTTTCCAGCTTTTGAGGATCTGCCCATCAGCAGGATTCACTGTTTTGCATCCCTTCATCTGTTCATCAGCTCTGAGGGAAAGCCTGAGACACAGTTACTTGATAGCCATAGACTAGAAATGCATAGTTTTGTCTTAAAACATTGGAATTGCCTTTCACTGCCTTAAGAAGAAACCACATCTGTGAGAAGTGAGGTGTTCAGCAGGGAAAAGTCTTCTTTATGCTCTTAAAAGTTTTCATAGTTTCAGTTTCTTAAGTGCTTCAGATTATATATAATTAAATAGCGAGAGGAAAACACATATGAGAAACTTGAATTACTTACAGGTTCTCCAGATAAACCAGGGTCACCCACACTGCCTTTTTCTCCTTTTTTCCCCTTTTCACCTGTAGATCCTCGATCTCCCTTTAAAACCATGTTGGTAAGCAGACAAAAAGTCTAAGTCAGTTGTTAATACTTTTCTTAGTTCTCTCTAGCTGCTTTCATTGAATTCATCTTCAGCTTCTGACTTGGGTTAGAAATACTTGCTAGAGGTCATTTAAATCAATTCATATTTGTGAGTTTAATTAATAACTTGCAGTATTGACTAAGCATTTTTATGGGAAAAATAGCAAAAGCAGTTTGAACAATAAACCACTCAAAAACGTACATGCAGGCACAGGTGTTTTGTGGGATATTGCATGATTGAAATTATTATTTGGGATTGAGAAACATAAGATAACAATAGGGAAATTGAGAAGAAAGGCAAGGGCGTAGATGGAATGAATAATGGGAGTATCACTCTGAAAAACCTTTTGACCCAGAAAAGGTGTTTGGAATAGCAAACATGAATTCATGCCTCCTGGTTTGGTTTTTAGGAGGCTATGGGACTTTGTACAGCCTTTCTGAGCTTTTCACATCTAAAAACTGATTCCAACCCACATTTCTCTTTAACATTGATGTAATCCCCAACTTTTGCCTAGCTGGTAGGTAAGAGAAAGGCAGTGATGTTAAATGTAGTATATATATGTCTTCTGTTTGCAGTAGAAGATAAGCCTCATATAATATTAAAATAAGCAACACTGAAAGAGATGCTGCTATAAAATATTAAAACTGTCATGTGAATGACTGGGGTTTTCCCAGACCCCCATTCCTTTATCACAGAATTTACATGCCTTTGATGAGAAGTGACTGTAATGAACATTTTCAGTATGTTGGCTTTGGTCATTATCTCTGATTTAGATATCATACCTTTTGTCCCAAAAGCCCTTCTCCAGGGGGGCCTCGTGGTCCTGGCATTCCTTGAATTCCTCGTTCCCCCTAATGATAATCCAAGTAATGATATTATCCCTTTGAAGTAATTCAATATGCATGAATTTTAAGTGTTCAAAAAGAGAGAGTTTCAAGTGAGGCACTTGAGATAATGTAGTTGCTAGCTTATATTTCTCAGATACTTAATCAGTACGTCTATTTTACAGATATGAAATACTGAAAAAAATTGCACAACCATTATTGGTTCTAATTCTCTTTTCCCTTTTTCCATCCCATTTTATTCCTTGTCATTCCCCCTTTCTTATTTCTGTTGTTGAGCCTGATCATGATCTGATCTGATCTAATCTACATGCTAAAATTAGTATCACATACAGGTTCAGGGTGGTGGAGACTCTATACCATAGGTGGTAGTTCTTATAACTGTTTCAGAGCATCTCCATGAGCATGAGAACTGGGAAAGAGGGAATGGTATTTTTAATTTTGTATCTTTCATTGGTAAAAGGTACTCCTGCTTCTTTCTCCCTCAACACACACACCCTTGGGATTTACAGCAGTAGAGACAGAACATACTTCATAGGTTATCCATACTTCATACTTCATACTTCAGGTTATCCTTGTTACTTTCTAGCCTGAGGTTTTTATCATATAAGAAACAATGAGAAATCTCTGTAACACTGTGGTGGGCAGAGTCACAACTCCATACAAGTTAAATATTGAAGACACTGAGTCTTTTTACCTTAATTCCTTGAATACCTTCACCAGGAGGTCCCAGAGAGCCGGGTGGCCCTGGGCGTCCTACAGCTCCCTAGAGAAAAACCCTGCATGTGTTAAATACAATGTTCATAATAAAAAACCACAGTAAATTGTTAAATTACTACGTAATTTCCTGTCCATCCTCTACCAAACTGATGTCTTTGTAGAAGCAGTGAAGATAAGATGACAACAGTTCGTGACAACATGAACTGAATCTCTGGGACCAGTAAGCCACATTGTGCAGGTAATACACCATTATGTTACAAAGCTTTGCATTTGACCTTGTTCAATTTGTTTACTTTTATGTTCTAAAATAGTTCTTTTTTATTATTAGACTTATATAGCTGAGCTACAGGAGCGCCAGTTTCCAGTTTTGAAGGTTTCACAGTGAAAATTGCTTTTTATTATGCAACTTCCAGGCCTTTGTCATGGTGTGTATTGTAATTAGACAAAAAATCCTTTTTGCAGTGAAAGGTTATCATATTAGTCATTTTTGGTCATCACATTGAGAGGACAAAGGGAAATGGTTTTAAACTTGAAGGGGGGGAGTTAGGCTAGACATCGGGAAGATGGTGAGAGAGTGGAACAGGTTGCCCAAAGATGTGTGGCTGCCCCCTCCCTGGAAGTGTTCAAGGCCAGGTTGGATGGGTCTTGAAGCAACCTGGTCTAGTGGAAGGTGTCCCTGTCCCTGTAGGAGGGTTGGGACTACATGATCTTTAAGGTCCCTTCCAACCCAAATGATTCTATGATTAATCATGATATTGATTATTTTATGATTACTGATTTACTTTATACATCAAAAAAGAGGAATTAGAGAAGAACTCAACCGTATGCCTGGAGCTGTAACAGTAGCATAGGCAAGACATGATAAGTGCTTGCCAGTCCATTAATTCTGTGCAGTGCTAGGTCTGAGTTGCTACTCAATTGCACCTAAGGTCTGCAGGAGCTAAATCCTTTATCCCTGATCTTCACCAAAAGATTATCACTTTATAATTTTTTCTATGCAATTGGCAGAAGGCAATGGTATATGGCTAGTAACCAGAAATCTTTTTTATTTTCTACAAAGTAGAGATTGTATTCCTTAGTTACCTTAGTTATTAGATTAGTTGTTTCAAGTGTGAATACAGAAAATATATAGATGTGTATGAATGACCACACATTTTTATACCCCCCACCTTTTTTTTTTTTTTTTTTTTTTTTTTTTCCCCAGAAAATAGACAATGGGAGATATAATTGTTTAAATGGCTTACTTTTGGTCCTGGCAGGCCTTCTCCTGGGGGACCTGGGAGACCAATTGGTCCTCTACTACCGGGATCACCCTGAAAGTTGATACTTTAAAAAATAAGTAGGGAATACCAAAGTTTGTTTTCCCTCTAGAATTACCAGCATCTTTTGTACTCAAATGGGATGAAGAGAGTAAAATGACTGAACAGCACAGTGCAAGTCCAAACAGTCCTGACTGATCAATGTTTCAGGTGGAACAAGAAAGTTATTGAGAATAAACAGTGGCTAGTGGTCTAAACACATGCAAAGACATGGACAGTCAATTATGCAATAGTTACACAGGAATTACAATTCCTTTATTATAAAATGAAGTCCAGGATCTACAAACAAACAAGCAAACAAAAAAGTGTTTTTGCTTGCTGTGTGTCGTTTGAATTAGATTCTACCACATTAGCACTGTTCTGGCTTTTTTCCCATCCGTGCCCTTGGGCAGCTAGGGGTTTGAGGTGAATGGAAGAAAGACTTATATCCTTCTAAGAGACAATAAGCATATTTAAATAGCTGTAGTCAATCCTTCAGTTGCCTGTGTAATTCCAGTTAGCATCAGGATGAGTTCTGAAGGGAAGCTTGAATATCATCTATGGGATCTACCTTTTATTTACTGATAAGTAAGTTAAAGCTGGATTAAAAAGGTATTCAGACTGTGACGTATGTGTAGGAATTTTATCTGCATGAAACAGGGTTAAGGTCTGTACCTTAGGTCCTGGTAGTCCAACTCCATCTGGGCCTTGTTCACCAGGAATCCCAGGAAGGCCTGGCAAACCCTGAAATTGTATGTACAGACAGAATATTAATTTAATTTATGGCTATATTGACTACATACTTACGTTAACACAAATATGGTAGTATCTTGAATATATTGTCTCTTAGTGAGGTCACTGGTGTACAATTGGTTAAATTCTACTCTAGTAAGCCAGAAGTGAGGTCAGTGGCATTTGCATGTGTGTTGCATGTCATGCAAGAGGCTTGCATGTGTTTGAAGTCAGAGAAATGTGATCCAGAGAGGCAGGTTCAGAAGCAGTTCTGCATCACATTGTACAAGAATCTCAGTAAGTATTATAGTCCAATTTGCATTTTGACATCCATTCACTGCTGAGCAGACTGGATGTGTGAGGGCAGTGCTCATACATGTACAAGGAGGGGGGAGTAAGGAGCCTCTTCACTTTCTATCCTTAAGACCTCTGTAAAGGGCTGTGAAGTAGATTCTTTGCCACACCTTCAACAATCTGATGAACAGAAATGAGGACAATTTGCTTTTAGGGTTCTTTGGACGGTAGTTGCTTTTTTAGTGGTCCTGGAAGATAGTGTCACCCTGAGTCTGCACCCATGCCTTGGCTGGGCTGTGTTCTATTGCTTGGGAATAAATTTTATATTGTTGGGCAGAAGACAGTGTCCCATATCATGAGTGAACTGATTGAAACATCAATAATAAGAAATAAAACCCCCACTTGGTATATGTTGCATTGTGTAATCAGGAGGAGTGGAGGACATTGAACATCTTGGACTATTCTCAAGGGAGATTTGGTTTTCCATCTGTACTGAAAAGCATTTCCACCACTGAGGAGCCTTTCTAGGCTTTTAGACCAGAAAATCTTTCCTAGCATGTCAGCCATGGAGGTTAATGACTTTGGTGTGGCATCTATTTTCTCTGAATTCCCATTAAAAATTGTCCAGAAACTTACAGGTGGGCCAGGATAACCATCTCCTTTTGGCCCAAAGGGCCCTGGGGGTCCTGGAAGACCTCGGTCACCCTGACGAAGGCAGGAAAAATAGCTGAGGTGAATGCCAATACAAATGGTGCCAGAAATTTCCCATGAAAATGACATTTCTTATATACTGTAAGTTGATTTTATCTTTTTCTCTATCTGCTAATGTATTTTACTTTGAATGATTACTGTCTGTTATTAATCCTGGACTAAAACTGGGATATTTAATAGTGCTGAGGATTTACATGACCTTTCACTTCTCAGTCACTAATGTAAAGAGTTCTGTCTTTTGTCATTTGTGGCCTACATACAAGAATTACTTCAGTCGTATCCCCCATATTTTTGTCATGGTTACTACTATTCCAGCTTCGGGGGAACAATCCCATAATTGACAAGCAAAAGTTTAGTGTGGGAACTGAATTACTCAGTAGCTACTTTATACAATGCTTGTAACTGAAGATAGTCAAACTGGTGCAGATCATTGGGAAAACTCTGTCTGCTGCACATGCTGTGTGTTTGTGTGGAGAGACAAAGGGCAGGGGATAACAATGCATTCTGTAGCCAGTTTTAAAATGCCATCACGAGGTACAACTTAGTGGAGATGTGTCTGAGATTGAAGCAAGAGCAAAAAGTGAAGAATGTAGTCTCAGAAACATGCAGTATTGCTCAGTTGAAAGAGCTCTGGGAGCTCAAGGCTGAGGGAGAGAGACTGCAACTCTGAGCAAGGGACACGCTTCCAGTTAGTTGGTTCCTATTGGATTCCCAGACATAGGACAACATGTGCTTCTCTGAATTAACTAGACTGTCCCAGAAATGTATGTGATTCTACATCGTCATCCTCTCCTGATGAAAATAAATGTAAGGATGTTGAAAACCACTAACTGATCAAAACCTGATAGAGATAGTTAGATGTGTCTCATGCTTATGTTACTGTGTTCCAAGTCACCCACAGAACAATGTATAAGGGCTATACTCAGAAGTACTGTCAAATTCACTAAGAGGAAAAAAAAAAAAAAAAAGAAAAGGGTAGGGTCTGGTTTAATTAGAGATTTGTATGTCTCAAGTTTTTTGGTGTTAAGACAAAATCAGATGTGGAATGAAGAGTGGGTTATGATATTTGAATGTAGGTAACACTGAGGCAATACTAGAGAAGTGCTAGAGAGAAGCTATTAGTGACTAGCTACTTGTTCATGTATTCCTCTACTTAAGGCATCTCTTCTCACACTGGCCCATGTCCTGGGATCTTTTTGGAGTCTGTGGATTACCCTATGTCAAAATTAGGAATGAAGCAATTAGGAATGAAGCAGCTATGAAAAACTACCTGATCTTGACAGTTGCAAGTATGTAAATCAGGTTTTCTGTCTGTATTCACTCATCATCAAGTAAACCCTGGTTTACTGGTTTCTCCTGATTCTTTGACACGTGAGACTTTATGGTTCACAGAGCGCAGAAGATGGATCATCCAAGACTGGCTCTGCAAATCCTTATATTCTTCCAGTGTTGTAGGACCTGCAGGTTAAGAGCTGGAGAATGCTTGGCTATTCTAGGCAATTTGCTGTTGTTTCACTGAAATCCTGCCCTATTTTACCGTTGAATTTAGTTTCTTAATTTCTTAAATTTCTTAAACTAAAGAAATTAGTTTACCAATTTATGAACTACCTTTGCCCCAGGCAGCCCAAAACCTGGTTCTCCGATTGGTCCAGCAAGACCGGGTAATCCAATGTCACCCTGCAATGAAGAAAACATATACTATAGTCATGTATTTTATTAAATACATGGTTTTGGACTGAGATTTTGGATTTCTGTTATACAAATGCATATATATCCAATGTAATGGCTAAATTTATTTGTGGCTATTGCAAGCATTAAACACCAAAAACAAAAGAGAGAAAAGTATTTTGATATCCAAAGGTATTCAAACCAAAGAAATGGACATAGGTAAGCCATGCCTCAAGCTGGCACACAGTTAATACCAGGGCATGGTGATAACTAGAGTGGACACAGTCCATAACTTTTCATAGGAAAGAAGAAGTTTTCGTTGACCTCATAAGCCTGGAATTATTTACATGAATGATAACATGGCCTACTTCACTATTTTCACCCTGTGATTACAAGCACTGCAAGCTGGAGTGTGGAAGTTACCTTTGGTCCAGGCACAGCTCTTCCAGGAGGGCCTGGCATTCCAACACGTCCTGGCACTCCAGGCTCTCCCTGCAGTGAAGGAAGGAGAGAAAAACCAATGGTTCTACATGAGCATGAGCATCTCATAGAGAAAACATTAATGCAACAATTTATAATATACTGTTAAAGTTCTATTAGAACTTCTAATATTCTACTCCATATAGAATGACATTTAACTATATGAAAAACTGGTAACAATCATAGTTATGATTTCTCAAAAGAAGTGAGATTCTTCTCAGTCTCTGAACAAATAAATGTTAGGAATCTCTTTCTTAGTGTATCTGAAACTTGGTCCAGCACATCCAGCACTCAGTGCTTCCTGGTCAGCTGTGTAGGTATACTGAAAACATTTTTTTGTTACAGCAGATTTATTTAAATAGTCCTCTCAGTGTACTTTTTCACCCCTTTTTATTTTTCCTCTTAGTGGAAATACAAATTTAAAAAATAGCAAAGGACAATAAGAAATTGCAGGAGAAACTTGGAGTAGCTCTTCTCCCACTTTCAGTAAGTACTGAGTATTTGAATTAAAACTCAAAATCCATAAAAGAATACCAGCCATGTATCACTGTAAAGAAAAATAAAGACCTGTCAAATATGTGTATGGCATACAACGTATTATCTTCCCAAATATTTCAGCATAAAAATGCCAGCATTAGGGTCCTGTTTTCCAAACTGACAGGGAAGCAATGTGGGAAATGAGGTTATTTTTTAAAAAATGCTTCAAGATGTTGAAAGGGATCATGAGATGTCTTGCTAGGTGAAGCCTTAGCTGAACTTTTTTCTTTAATTTTTAAAGAAGCAAGTTCTTTCTGGGACACTTGTTTCTGGCATCTAGAACAAAGCATAGTGTTGAGGGAGCTATTTAACACATGTAACATGTTAATAAACCTACTTTAGCTCCAGCAGGCCCAGGCACTCCTGTTGGTCCTGTTAATCCACGTATTCCTCTCTGACCTTGATCGCCCTACAAAAATGGACAAGACATGTCACACACCAAATAATATTAAGAATGTGCTAACTGAAATTATTTGTATATGCCAGTGAAAGATCAAATGGAGTCTTAGGGATTGCATCCTTGCAGATATAAATCTTTGAGTTATAACATGAAAAAGATACTATATAAGAGAAATAATAAAAATAGGAAAAGATAATACACTCAAAGGTGCTTCTTCTTTATTCAAAGGCAAATAGGGTCAATCAATTGACCTCTCTGACTGATAATCTTATACTTCTGGGCAGAAACAGCTAAGAATAGATGGCATAAAAATTCTAAAGGAGTAAATGCTATTTAAGCATGATATCAGGCTGTAATAATTACAACAGAAATGAAACATCTACGAGTACAGAATCATTATGAAAAAGCTCGAATACAGTAATGAATTTTATTGCTGTATCATGTCATGTGCATGTAATCCCTAAGAAAGTAATCTGACAACAGGTGGATGCCTTGATTTTTCTTCCTACACTGGTTTTTATCCCTTCTAGCATCTTGCACTTGTGATACTAATGTCTTTATTTCTCTTCTGCTGTGACATTTAATCTCTGTATGTCCTGTCTAATGTCTTGGACACCTATTTTATCAATTTCCAGTGTCTTTATTTCACAGGATACAGATACTGTTATGAGAAACTGGAATTACTTCTCTATCTGTGAATCAGGATACACGACCGGTGCAAGAGCCAGAACATAAAAGATGGACCCATTTATTCCTGCCAAGAGAAGCAGCATTCCAAATTAGCTCTTCGTGAAATTCTTGGACCAGATACTACCACAGGTACCAGAAACTATAAGTCACTGGACTGTAGTGCTGTCATTAAAAAAAACAAAACAAAAAGTTGTGAAAAAGATGTGCTGGGTCATTTTTAATCAATTTTGTTGTTTAAAAAGGTTGTTGTTTTAGGTTGAGGCTGAAATAAACTCTGCAGTTAACCATTTTTAGAAGCACTAATTAACCTATTCCTTGAGGTATATTTTTTCATTGCTTATAATAGAACAAAAAAGTGAAAGCTTTGACAGACCAGCTCCTTGAACATTAAAACTTTGAATGTCACCTTTAGTAAGAAATTCTTACCTTTTCCCCCTGTATTCCAAACCCTGGAGAACCTTCAGGACCTCTAATACCAGGTAACCCTGGTTCACCCTGTAATAGAAAAATCAAAGCAACATTACACAGTACTGCATAGACATGGTGCAAGACCTTTTAGAGCCTATGCCAAAACACTACTGATTTCAGTAGGTCCAGGATTTTCCTCCTGTTTACAGAAGCAACCTTTGTAAAGCTCTGTGTGGAATGCACGAAGTGTCATGTTTCCGTAGTGATGATTGAACACTCTGACTATATAATCATTAAACATATGGAGTTTCTGATTCTAGGAATATACCATAATCATAAGGCTCTAAAGGCTCCCAGGAGCCATTTAAGAGGTTCCCCTTCTGAGCTGTAGGAGCTGCTGGATGAAGAAAGGCCCACAATTACAAACAAGATAAGACAATTCCCCATACCCCTGCCAAAAAAACACATCAAAACGGAAAAAAAGAAGTTTTTTCTAAAAAGTATCTTTGAAAGAGAATTTTTTTTCACTAAAAATGTGCTACTTTTCCCCTTGTCCTTGAACACACTTTCTTCTAGGTGTGAGGAGAGGAATAACAGTAGGAATGCTTAGAGGGAAGCAGGTAGATTGCAGACAGAGATGAACCAACCTTTTGTCCAGGGGCTCCATCCTCTCCTGGAAGACCAGGCAAACCTGCCAGTCCTGAAGGGCCTGGCTCACCCTGACAGCAATAAAAAGTGAGTACTATTAAATGCAGACTTGGTACTCTTCTTTCTCTGAATAAAGGAAATCTGTTTTTAAAAGTTTTTTAAACCATGTATATAGTTGCAGCAAACATTTATGCATATGAACTGAAATTTTGCTGTTTTTTTGTAAAGATGACTCTGATCTATCTGAAACTATTCTACCATCTGATTGTTTGAACTGTGCATTTTATCTATGCAACTAATACTATTAGCTGTTAATGCTCCAGTTCATTCTTAAAAAAATAATGCTATCATTTCATTAAGTGTCAGCATTTGAAGTAAACATCAGACAGAGATGACTGTGACATGATGATTGAAATCTTGCTGGTGAATATTAGTGCAAATCTATTAATGGCAGTGTAACTGTCATTGGCCTATTTATCTAAAGTTCAAGAGCCTGGCCTTGTTTTAGATGAAATGAGATTATTTGGAGTCAAATGAGTTAACTCAGCATTATTATATTCTGTGGAACTGAATTATTGAAAAATTGAACAATTTATTTCCTTTTCCAACCCTGTCCCAAATATCTAATAAATGAGGAAAACCAGGACAATTCTGTGCCTTTCCACAATCACAAAAATTCTTTTTAATCTGTTCACATACTTTATATTAATCTAGCTGTTAATGAAATAGGGACTAGTTAATATCTTGGTCTTAATATGCTAATATGATCTGGTTACAGCTTCCTCTCCTCTGAGTGACTGCTTTCTGTCTAGTAGCACAGCTGGTTTCTGGTATGGAGCTGTGAGGATATAGCTGTTGCTCTGTTAACATCCTAACCTGTGTGAAAGGGGAAGGAGCAGCACAGTAACCACTGTGCTACTTTTGTTCACCAGCTCTTAGCTTACACTGGAGACTGAAAGTTCTGGCAACTAATATTCTGTATGGTTTTCTGGGCAGAGCTGTAGGTGAGCTGAGTGAAGCATCAGCTAAGCACATGGAAATTTTCAGTCACAAAAATTTGAATACTTTTGTACAGTATTAGTGTAATTAAAATGTTCCAATTCATGGAGGTCATTGAATTTCTGAGTTAAAGGCTAAGAACCTAAATTTTATTTCTAAACCTGTCTGAAAGTCCCTAAAGGAAGAATACTCAGGAAACACCAATTTCAGATCTGGATATATAACTAAATAAAAGAATTATTAATTAACAATGTACCTTAGAACCAGGTTCTCCAATACCTCTTTCTCCTGGAACTCCAGTCTCTCCTGGCAAGCCTTGTTCACCCTTAAGTAGAAATTGTTTTTTAACAGCCTTATCATGTCAAAATATAAAAGCATGCTGTTGGTTGCTTAGATTTACAGAAAAAATTAGTGTGATATTGTTGTTAGTATGTGTTAAACCCTTGTTCACAAAGATTGGGAATCTGCAGCATGTTCTGTCAACTCAAAGTTGTTGTTGGAAATTATTAATGCTGTAAATCTATAATTGTATGGCGTGTTAATGTTTCCTACTGAAGTAGCTGATATCTCAGGGTTGCCTGATAGCCACAGGAAATTCACCTTTCTCTTTCTTTTTACCTGTACTAAAGCGCATCCCTGCACAATCCCTTAAAATGTAAGATGTTATCTCTGATGCTGCAAAATACTTCACCTACCACAGGCCCTTTCCCCATGTACACCTCTAGTTCCCTTATACTGTGCTTTAATAGCTTCCAGTCATTGAGAACTTTTTCTGTTCCTCTTTCAGAAAAATAATTTCAAAACTCCATTGCAAACACTTCAAGGAATGTCTTTCAATAACAGTTCTCTATGTTCCAAATCAGTCAAGGATGAATTATTCTGACTGCTTTCCTTCGGCAAGAGTAATATTGAAATTTTGGTGTTGTTCTGTGTTAAGTGCAACTACTTTTTGTAATTGATTCACTGAACCTGCACCTGGTATGATGAAACTGTAAGTTCAAGGCAGACAGCCCTTTCTATGGAAATGTATTGGACAAAGTGCAGTTCACTGTCTGATCTGTAGTACCTCAAAGTCTCTGTGATGCACCAAACCAAAACCTAAACAGATAGATGTGGCATCGTTTTTGGGGGGCTTTTCAATGGAGTAGGATCTGTTGTATAATATTGAATAATATTAATACAGAAAATAATTTCTTGCATCTATGTCAATACTTAGGTTAGTTCAGCACTTCAACAAGCATAGGAATACAGACAGACCATTTCTAAACCAGTAAATTTAACAATAAAACCAGCACAGTTGCTTTTACTTCAGAAAATTCTCTAACCTTTGGTCCAGGTAGTCCCTGTCCTGGTAGTCCTCTAGACCCAGGTGGTCCTTTTGGGCCCTCCACTCCCTGAAAATGTTAGTTAAGTAATTATTAAAGATAAAATATTCTCTGTTACTACACATTTAACTGTGGTGAGGGGAAAGCGAAAACTGCACCTTCTCTCCTTGAATTCCAATTCCAGGTAATCCAGTTGGCCCAGGTAAACCGGGAGGACCGAATTCACCCTGGCAAACAAAGTACATTTGCTAAGTTGTGTAAAGATACAGAAACAATGTGGGAATGCTCCTGTGCTAGTACTTGCTGACTTAACCCCACTTGAAGCCCGAGAAGCTGGGGATCGACCTTTTATCTTTCATATCTGCATCTATTCCCTGCTGGCTCTGTTGCAAACAACTGTTAATCTCTTTTTCTCTTTCTAAACCTTAACTTTCCCACAGGATTCTATGGGTGCTTTTTGTAACATTTCCTGTTTTAATATGAAGAGATGGTAAAATAGGTTGTGAGAGTTTATTGGGCATAAATCTTTTTACAAAACACCTTATTATCCAGGGCTTATTGTAGTTTTCTTGCCTCATTACATCTTTTGTAGTGAATATCAACCCTATATTCCCTGTATTATCTAGATTTATTGGCACTTCGTTAATCTGCTGGTGCATTTACTGCTCACCTTTTCACCTTTCATGCCAGTGCCTGGAGGTCCACGAGGGCCTTTTGGGCCATCAAAGCCACGGTCTCCCTACATGAAAAAATAACATTGTTAATTGTAGAAACAAATAGCTGTTCTCTCTGAAGTAACGAGAACCACTGTTTGCTGTCAGAATGAAAACCAAAGCAAGAAGAACCAGGAAGTAGCTCCTGTATCTGTTTTCCAGGGTACCAAGTAGGTCATCTTTTCAAATGACCTTGCTCAGCAATTTGCAGTTTCTGATCAAAGAGCTGAACAAGCTGTTTTTTGTTTTTTTGCCACCTTGATTGCTCAAGGCCCTGTCCTGCATCTCCTCAAATCAATGGCAAAACCATGACTGATTTAAGTGTCAGCAGGGCTGAGTAATGAGACTGTCTGAAAGTTGAATTCTGCTTATTTATCTCATGGGTTAATCTCATTAAAGCATGGAAATGAGGATCTGGCTCTCTCTAAGAACTTTGCCAGAATAAAGACCAAGCAAAACTGTATTGTTGTAGAAGTCTGTTTGTAAATATCCTCTTTCTAAATGTTTATTTAAAGAGTAGTGGCCTTAGAGAAAATGTAGCTTACTAATAGGGAGAGAAATATTATGTTTTCTTGTACTTCTATTAATAAAATGTGTAGGGACAGATCTTAGCTCATGTAAATTGCCACAGAATCACCAAAGGAAATAAATTTATGGCCCATACAGGTCTTTTCTCACCCTAGTAACTAATCTCATAATTTTAACATTGACTGAAATACATTATGTATATTTCTGTTTAAACAGAACACTTCACTTCAGATGAACACCTGCCTTCAGTTTTCTTTTTACTGAAATGTCAGCTTGAAGTAAAAATATTTCTAAATAAAGCAACAGTAAAGTTTGCTTTAGACTAACAAATCACCTGTTTAAAATGTGTTTCAAACCAGAGCTGTGGTACTTGGCAGCTATAAATAGAATTAGAGATACATATAGACTCTGTTGATACATGCTTGGCTCCAGGTTGGATTTGGCTGTAAAAAAGTAGCAAGTTTTTTATAGAATCAAGAGTTCCAAGAATGCTAACAGAATTCCACAATTTATTTTACCTATCTCAACTGCTCAATAGTTTTAGTTAGATTATGCATTCTGCTGTATTTGATCCATGGTGCATTATTGCTGTGCTTGTTTTACTTCCCACATGAATTGGTATTCCAATGTCAATGCCATTGGACATTGCATTTCCAATGCACTAAGTGCATTTCCTTCAAATTGTTTTTTTGTTTGTTTTCATGCATGAGGTCTACTAAGCAAATACAAGCCATCATCGTCAGGTTAGATAATATATATAATTAATCAGAAAATATATACTGGATGTTTGAAGATAGTATGTTGCTAGTGGCAGTCAGATTTAAACCTAGCTGATCACATTGTCATGCTAAGAAAAAATCCCAAGACTTTTAGTGAAGGGACAGTTAGGGTCTGCATCTGCAAAACAATTTTTTATTGTTTTGACAACAAAAATTACTTTGGTCCATGCACAAAATTGAATGAACCACTTAGTTATTTATTTAGTTCACATATAAGCTGTGTCATTTTGTTATTGTTCAGATCAAAGATCACAATGACAGCTCAGCCTGGGAGTTGGTTTTAAGGTGGCAGCAAAAAAAGCAAAATGTGGGTCTATTAAGTCTATCCATGTACATGCAACTACTATTGTAATTACTTCCACTGGATCTGAAAATGAGCGCCAGCAGCTTTCTTTTCCCACAAGCTCAATTCAGACTTCTGCTAAAATTCATAAGCCATTGGCTGATGTATTTAGGAAGCTTGAAGCCTGTCTCCAGTGAGAGCAAAGGTCTCTCTGTAGAAGGATTTAGAAAAAAGCAAGAGTAAAAAGCCCACTTTTTCATCTAGGAATATCTTTTATAATATTTTGTTTGAAGTCAGGTGCTCCAGGCTCTTTTAAAATTACAGCTGTAATTCTTTCAGGCTTAGATCCCACAAATAAAGTGTCAGATGAATTAAATACCAGCTCTACAGGTCCCAAAAGCTAGCTGTACCTAAAAGTCATATTTGGAGCAACTGAATTCTATGAAAATATATTCAATTAATTGATGCCAAGTTTTAATACTAATTTACAAGCTACTTTCTCAGATTCCCATGTCTGCTATGGAATTGTCTTGGCATGAACTTATGTAATGGTGCTACTCTGATCTTAAAACTCTTCAACTGCTGTACCTTTGCTCCTGGAAGCCCTTCTCCTGGAGAACCTCTTTCTCCTTGAACACCTTGTGGTCCTTGAGGTCCCTGTTAACGTAAGTTTAAAATGTTCTAGAATATGTATTAATCACTCAAATCAACAGCAGTACATTCCATATCATTGCCAGTTTTCAGCATGTCTTTAAATGTTGGTGTAGTTACAACCTGTTAAAAATAACACAGTAATATGATATTTAGAGTGAATAAATTATGAGCATTCTGGCCTGCAGCAATAACAATGCAGACAATTTTACTATTCTGGTTACTATTGAAGAATCACAAGTTATGTAGTTGAAATTCGTATTCCTTATACTTTTGACATCTTCACTCCCTAAACTTTGGTTTGGTTTACTTTTGTTACTGATATTTATTAATGTGTCAGTATAAGCATGAGAGATAGGGAGAGACTCAGGAAACATTCCTGCCCCACTTTGACTGTCACCACTGGCTTTATTAATAATGCTTTTTTCTGTGGGCTCTTCAGTGAGAACTCTCTCCTTTCCAGTAGTCTATTTTCAATCAGGTTTGAGGTCAGTTACTTCAGTTACAAATTGTCTGTTTTACATGGGAACACCTCTTTTGGAATGATTATTACAAATCTTTCCTTGTCAATAGGGAACAGTTACTTGTGAAAAAACTGCACAAAATTTCCCCTGTGGATGCACTATGCACCTTTCAACCAGGTGGTGAGAAATTAATTCCAGTCTGCTTTGTTGTAAATAGCTCAGTAACAGGTGCTGTCCAACACCTTGAAAAACAAGTGCCAATTACATTGACATTTTCTGAATTGCCACTAAGTGGTTGACTTTACAGCTACCTAGAGGAGGAAACTTAAATGTGTTGGGTTGGTTTTTTTTCTCTTTCTGTTTTCTTCAATAAAGGTAATATTATTCAAATGGTTACCAGGGACTACTTCCACACTCTGAATGTCTTTAGGGAAGTTGCTTAGGTAAGACTGTTTCTAATATTAAAGTTGTTGAAATGGGGGTCTCTCCCTCAAAGCCATGCTGATGTTAATGTTAATGACACTGAAAAGCAGCCAACTTCAAAGTTACCAGATTTGGATTTGAATATATCAGGGGACAAATTTATTTAAATATTTATGTCATTTTGCATAAGGTATTATTTTTTCATAGCTGTTTCAGAGACTGAGATAATCAGAAAATATTTCCAGTTTATTGAGGGAAATGAAAATCAGACAATTTAGTATCAGTGAAAGTGAGAACTAGTGGAAGAAGAAAAAGAGATGGTATGATTTAACACACGTATATCCCTTTTAACAGGGAGGCAATGAGAATTTTTCCTTTCTGTCCTCTTCCCCTCTCACCAAGTACAAAACAGACATACCATAAGTCCTGGCTCACCAACTCCAGGTGGGCCAACAGGGCCTGGACTTCCTGTCAAACCGGTGTCACCCTTCAAACAAAGATGTATTTTGAAAATGCCTGATTTAGGTATTTGTATGTAACGACTTATCAGACATCATGTGCTTGAAATACTTGATGCAGAAGAATACAGGAATGGCAGAGAAAATGAGTGTCCTCAAAGTCATACAGTATGCAGAGCCCAGAAGACAGTGAACTGATGCAGTTTCACAGTATTAGGGGAGGGCCTCAGTTCTGCATTTGAAAGAAGAAAATGTTGAATCTAAATGCTTACTTATTCCCACCATATTCCTAGTACATTATGTATCACTTATTGTCCTTTTCCAAGAGGTCAGTATTCCTATTATAGTGTTTCTGTTTTCTTTATGCCAGTCATCCAAATCAACAAGCCTGTTTTTCACAGCATGAGTTTTGTTTAAAACTATGCATACATTTTTACATAGCCATACACTGCCTGGATGGAATTATATCAAGCATAAGAACTGTAAAAAAAGTTCTTTAAAGTTTTTTTTTACTTTTTTTAAACTTTTTTTTTTTTCCTACTTTTTTTCCCCCCCAAAATGGTTTGCTCAGTATACGAAATAGCTTTCCAATACCATAAAAACAGCATTTGGGGGCTTGAGGTTTCTCATATACAAGCAAGGATATTATCTCAACTCTCTCGGTTCTCTTTTTTATCCTACAATATATGTAATGTAGAAGATGAGAGATGTTTGTACCTTTGGGCCTGGAAGTCCTATTCCAGTCTCTCCAGGCAAGCCAGGTGGCCCAGGGAGGCCTCTTTCACCCTTTTCAAAGAATGAAAAAAGTACAATTCTGCTTATAAATTGGTATCTAGGAAAACCAGTTTAACTCAGTTTGTAACTTCCTATTTGGTATATTCTGTATTTCAGCCCACTGGAATTGTCTTACAAAGAACTTCATCTGTTCACCCTTTCAATGCTTCAAAATTCCCTTTATTAAGAACATAGATATTTCCTTTACAAAGTGATGACAGATTAAGCAAAAGGAAGAATGTTTTGTTTCCTGGGGAATATGAGTTTTGACAGCCATTTGCTCTCTGCTTCACTGCTGGCCATCAGGGGTTTTAAGCATGGTGAAAAGGGGATATCAGGAGAGATCATAAGAGTTAATGTTCTTTATAAACTTATTTTCAAGTTTTTCTCCATGGCAATATTCCTTTCAGTGGCTGAAGAACCCCTTCAGCCTTGACTGCGTTTCTCAGATACGGTTTTTCAGAGAAGCAAACTGTAACTGTGATCTCTCTTAATCAAGTTAAAACAGTTCCCATAATTTTCTGTAATACTCAGTGATATTTGCATCTTCCATTAAACTGCTTTGATACAGATAATCAAAGAACCACTACATGAAGTAATCTCCATTTTGCTGCACCTCGAATTCACAGTGGGGTGAGAAGTAAATCTTAGGGATTTAATAAATTTAAATCATGTAATTTTCAAACAAACAAACAAATATATTTTATGTTTTCAGCGGGGACTGGATCTGGCAGTGAAGCACTGGGTGATTTCTGTAGCCCACGCTCAGAGAGCCCATTGCAAGACTGTGTCCTGAATTGCACTCCTCCTCCTGACTTACAGATAATTTCTCTGAGTGAGCAACAGTGAACAGTTGAACTACTGATTTTGAGCTATAGAATTGTGAAGAATGTACAATTTCAAGAGAAGAGTTTGAGATCCCAAACAGAATTCGTGCTTCACACTTGGGGAAAAAAAAATTAGTTTTAAATTGAAAACTGGAGAAATACAATGCTATACTGCTATACTGCTGCTGAGTAATATTCTGTGAACCTGCTGTATTTTAACTGTTTGTCAGAAAAGACTGGAGTGTAATTTGGATCTGAGCAAAGAGCAAATGAGGAACCTTTCTTAGGAAGCTTGTAGAGTACAAAGAGCAAATGATTTGCTAGCAGTGTCGTATTAAACTGTATCCCCTACAAGAAGGGTATGGGGTATAAGGATAAAAGCATAACTGTTATGAGGTTATGTTAGTACATTTTAAGATTACGAAAGAAGAAATAATGCAGCTCTTGCCTTTGATCCTTGCAGGCCTTCAGGCCCTTGATCTCCAGGTTGTCCTTGTGGACCCTATTAAAATAGGAGTAGGTTTAGTGAAATTTTTTAGCTTTCAGAACAATAGCAGCTTGAGAAACAAGCTCTAGTTTGTTGTAGTCTGCATGAAAATATGTTATAAATGTTTCAGAACTATAAAGTTTTGCTTTCTGATTCATGTATAAATTCAGCTATTCATCTCAGTTGGAGCTGGGTCTGGTAATCATGAGAAAATTTGGATCTCCCTTTGTTTGAATGCAGGTAATCTATAGTCAAGATTTACTGAAATGTCTAGTGGCTTCTTGGACTTCAGTCCAAGACTACTGGGATGAAAAAAGATTAAAGTGTTTTCATGTACTTCTGTGAGACAATTAAATAGTTAAGACACTGAACGGGAAATGAGTGATTTTGCTTTCTATGGAACTGTATTTGCTGTGGTCTTTGAGACTGAATGAGTTCTAAGGATTTATTTGTCTAGTCTGCTCCTCCAAATTCTTGTTACTCTTGCTGTTTAGGAAGATAGATTTTGGATTCCTTGAGCTCAGTGACTTCAAAGACTTAATGACAGTTTTGATTTGGTATTATTTCAGAGCTTTGAATCTCAGTGAATCAGTTTGTTTTTTTTTTACCTGTAGCCCTCTTCTTCCTTGGGGGCCTGCTGGACCTTCAGGACCCTGAAGGCAAGGGGAAAAAAAAAGGGTACATTTATGTGTATTTAGATTAGGTAACACACTTTTAGATAACTTTTTGCTAAGTTATCTTATTTAGATATTTGAACATGAAAGTAAAAATTAGTATGAAGCAGCCAGCAGGTATTGAATAAATATTTTTACTGTGGTAATCAGCATACAGAATAAGAATGAACAGAGTTAATTATCAAGTACAAATAGTCCAGGATTGAACTCTGTTACATTTAAAATACAGAAGGAGCTGAGAAAGTTACTGAAAATTGTATCCTTGCTCACTTACTTTTAAAAAACTGTCAGTTACTCATTTTCCTCAGCCTTAGAATTAATATTTGCCTTAAATCTATCACAATGGCTGTTATTCAGGGAACTGTAGTTTTTCTGTATTTTAGCTGTGTTTCCTGAAAGCATAACAACTTCATGGTTACTTACTCTGTCTCCTTTCATTCCTGGGAATCCACACTCACCTCTTTCACCCTGGAAAGGAACAGGAATAAATACTTATAAGACATATTAAGCATATCATCCTTATGCTTTAGTTGAAAACCTGTTAATGACATTATAGTAATTGTGCTATAAGTTTATTGGGTAAGGAATGTACCTTCTATTACAGCCTATGCAGCATCTGATAAGATGATATTGTTTATTACAAATGTTTATAAGAAATATGGCACTATGCATAATAAGTAGCAATAACATCAAATATCTATATGTAAGTACAAGGTCTGACTGAAAGTACTACCTTCTCTCCTTTATATCCAGATTTCCCCTGGGAAAATAAAAAGCAAAGCAAGTTGTGAGGATATACAATTGAATTTAAGAATGTGAGTATTTGTGCTACTGACATTCTACTCTCTCTAGCAAAACAGCATTTTCAATTATAATGAATAATCAGGTAGGAAAGGTGATTTCTGATAAGCATGGAAATCTGACTTTAAATACTGCATCTACTGCTTATGATAGATGCTGTCTTATGTGTGAAAAAATCTTATGAAAGTGTCACTTTAGACTGGGATTTTTTTGATGTAAAGGCAGATCAACTAAAGTTCTTAGTGAGAAACAGGGTAATAAAGCATAGGAAAAGTCACTATTAAAAAAAAAAAAAAAAGAAAATATGAAGTAGGGTGATTCATAAGTGAGTGAATTCCAAGTTAAGTACTAAGAGGCTGCTTCTACAGTTACTTCCTACATGTGTTTCATTCAGCTTTTTCATTGCTGTCACATACTGAATCCTTTGTTTGTGAAATAAAAAATTTAAACTGACCCAAAAAGGTGCAGGCAGAGTGTCATTTTCTGTAATGTTCTTAGTTTACCATATCAGAGCATTTCATACTTTTTAGGAGGTACGATCTATTATTAGAGAATATTTCCTAGATCACTATTACAAGAAAGCATTATTCCCTTTTTTTCAAAGATAGTGTTTTCAGTTCACCTAGCATTAATGAATCATTAGCTGGTAAACCGGAATGGAAATGTGCTATTAGGAACACTGCTCACTGGAGAAGGGAAAAAAAAAAATCTTTTTTTACCTCTACTCCGTCTTGTCCTGGGATTCCATTAAGACCTGGCTCCCCCTGTGAATAATGGAACACCACGATCAGTGTCATGAGGATAAGATAGTTTTGTCCTGATTATCTGAATAGATGTCTCAGTGGAATACAGGATGCACACCTGCTTTCTTTTTTTACACCGTGGTGACTTTATAGGATAAATATAAGACTTTTATTGTAATAAAGACTAAGATTATTTACAAATTAAAGAAGGTAGATGAAGTTTAAGAAATTCACAGGTGAAAACTACGTGGGTACTATTAGGATATTCTTTCCATATTAATGAAGTACAAAATCGTTCACCCTAATCGGAAAAATGGCATCACCTTTTCTCCTTTCAGTCCTGGAGCTCCATCGTCCCCAGTGCGACCCTTTTTACCCTGCAAATAACAAAATAAAATTCCTATATATAGTAGTCAAATAATTTTATTTAAAATACATACCCTTATATGTATATACACGTTTTATATATATATATATATATATACGATATTTGCTTCCTTTAGATTTATTTTTTAAAAGCTCTGCATTTTCCAGAACCTTGAAATTAATATTGGACCATTAAATCACAAAAGTTCTTTTTGAAATGTAAAGCCTGCAGTTTAGATCACCAAACCCTGTATTAAGCAATCCCCTAGATATGCTTAGAGGTTCTAGTTGTAAGACTGTTCTAAAAGAAGTCACATGTATTTTACCTTATTTATAAGTCTCTTGTCTCAATTGTTCCTAAACCATCAGCCTCTTGCTCTTTCTCTTGCTTTCAGAGAGCTTTTCAGATTTGGGGCTAGTTCTGTCTCCCTGGTCTCACTGTCTGATGAATTATTACTGTTATGTGAATTATTGTTCCAAATGGGAAAGTTCCTTCTTCCAGCCTCCTGAACTGCTGTGGCTAAAAGGAGAGCCTGAACACATCATGTTGTTCCTTTTTCACAGCGAGTGTCTCATGGTGTTCTCAGGTCTCTCTACATTTCCTGCTGGTGTGACATTTCCAGGCAATTTAACTATGGAAAACTATGTATCAAAGCTTGACTTTTTGTCATCTCAAGATTTAAGTTCAATAATTTCCTAAAAAAATTCCAGCAAAGAAATAAATCTTGATTTATACTGTATATGAGTTATTTGAGAAATGACAGTTACTTACAGCAGGACCAGGAAGGCCTCTTTCCCCCTTCTCACAGTTACAGGTGGCAGCCTGGTTACACTTCAGACAAATACAGTCCAAATCAGCACATTTTGATAGAAGAAATAGAAAACACATTAACATTGTTATTCAGTTTCTGTATGGCTAGTCTGAGTACACCAGTAAGAACAAGAAGGCCGTTATATATTTTACAGAAATGTTTTTAAACTGTCATTTTACCAGTCATCAGGAATGTGGCCTCCTACATTCCATTCAAAAATCCATAGCATTCCTACTCCTGAAATTCCAGTCATCTCTGTAATGGCTTTACCTCCAAACTCTTCACTTGGTTTATTGGTATGCTTGCTCTATGATTGTAAATTTTCTTTGATGATTAGGCACTGTAGAGATAGCCAAGACAATAGTTTCTAATAATAGTTTCTGATCTTTCTCTTTCTTCTGCCACCTCTACTGCCATGTGTCCTGGTTAGGCTTCATTATGATATGTAGTTATGGGATTTTTGGGATCTTTTTTAAACTTTAAGACCATCACATAATACAGAATTATTACATATACTGGGGTTAATTTGGGAGAAGGAATAAGGAATTTTGGTTTTATTCTTGGCATTATTATTAAACCTCCACTCAGTGTGGAGATGTCTAGAAGAGACGTGTTTAAATACCATTCTAATCTGAATATCCCAAATTGGTAACAATATGGTTTCCAAGGATAACATTGAATGTCTTACTACTTAAAGGATTTATTTTGACAGAGAAAAATCAACATGCCAGTGGAAATGAGTGAAAAACAAAATGCTTAGAGTTTTGCCAACACTTACAATATTTAGCAGTTTCTTTGAGAAGCTCATTAGAGCAATGTTTGTCTGAGATAACTGTACCTCAAATAGGACTTATATCTTTAAAAGGACAGATAACTTTATTCCACCAAAATGGCAGCCAGACCTACCCAAGCCTGCAGTCAGGGTGACACAGCGTGGACAAACTGGTAAAGTGCAATGGTAGCACTTCGAGTTCCTTCCCTTTTAAAACTATTACAGAGGAAGAGAACTAGAGGCTAAAACTTCAGCACATTCAGCTCTGTGTCGTGTTTTCTTATCCACTGAGTTGGGTGGTGTGCCCAGGCAGATCACCAAATTCTTGCTAACCTGAATACTCATGCTTTGTTCTTTTTCAGCAATCAAAACAAGTAGGGAAAGTAAATGGTATTTGGATAACAAATGAAAGCTCTGTCCTGCAAATGCAAAAGCATGTTTACCTTAACCAACTTCCTGAGCTATCAGCTTTCCTGAATTATGTTTCCGTCTAATTGTAAGTGTCTATATTAAGGAGTAGTTCTGTACAGGAAACAAACAAACAAACAACTTACCTCTTCCTCAGACAGATCTTTCTGTAAAGACAGATTTACAAAACAACATTAGGAACTTAAAGTCATCATCCAACTCTACAGGAAAGACACTGGAGGATGTTAAAATTAATTGCTTAGCAGCTAGTTAATTCAATTTTGCAATTAACAAATTAACTAAAATTAATCAAGCTTTAATTTCTGAGAAATATTATAGCAATCTCTGCATTCTAAAAATTAATTTAAATACTTTCAGTTTCTTTTATAGATTGTTGTACAAATCACTGACCAACCATCTTCTTGTTCAGCCATAATCTGCCGAAATTACAATGGTAACCAGACCTCATACAACATAGTTAGCTACGTCTATGGGAACAATGTACCCAGAAATTACACTGTTTTCAAAGTGCTGAATAGCATCAGCTGTTTAGTAGGAGTTAATGATAACCACTCTATACTGAAGAAGCTCAATTTACACATTACCTATAGATTATGTGGTATGTTTCCCATGGAAATTTAAAAAGGTCTGTGGCCATGTTCAGATTTTCTCTAAAGTCACATGTCTCTATTAAGGTCTACAAATTTCTTTCCACTTCTGCAGCATAAGAACTTCATATTTTTGGTAGAAAAGGCAATGCCACATCTGTTATTCTTTTAAGAAAGGAGGTTTAAAATACCTTTCTTAGGAGGAAAAACAGAGATAAAATCAACTTCACAAGTTTCTTTAGGTTTAATTCCATTTCCACCTTCAAATATTTTATCTGGCAAGATCTGAATGGTGGGGAAAGAAAGGAAAGCTGTACTTTGGCAGTGTGGTCTTACTAATAAGTGGGGTGCTATAATATGTAAAAAGTACAGGTTTCTTGAATAGCATAACCATTTCAAAATTACTGAAATAACACCATTGTGTAGATATGTTCCTAAAACTATTTCAAGTCCTTTCTCATACATACCATTTCTTTGAGAACCTTCTCCACAGTATCTTTCTCCTGGAGGTTGAAAACGAACCTGGATGCTGGGACACTGGCCAGGAGCCGGAGCTTGGCAGCATTGCTCACCTCCTCAGCCACTCTGGTCATTCCCATTGTGAAAAATATGATTCCTTGGTGTTTAGCATCAGCTGTAGCAGCAAAAATATCGGGGTTTCTTGGATGGTCTACTCCATCGGTGAAGAGCACAGCTACTTTCACACTACCTGGAGTCCCTTCAGTCATGTAGAGGTGCGTGAGGTTAGTGATAGCATAAGTTGTGTAGGTGCCATGACCTATGTAGGTGATGGGAGCAATGTGGGATTTGAATGCTTCAGGGCCTTTCCAGTCATGGAAAGTTTGCTCTATGAAAACAGTGCTACTGTACTGAAGTAAGGCCATCCTCCAGCTAAGGGTATGTCCCGAACTGAGCTGCAGACTTTTCATTCTATCTGCTGTTTCCAGTACAAATTTTTTCTGCTGTTCATGATTATAGTCCTTAGCACTTTCAGAGCTGTCCAGTAAAAAAGCAATTTCCAGAATGCAGTCTTCATCTAGAATAAATAGATAGATAGCTGAGTGATTTCATATTAAATCTCTTTTTACCCCTGCATGTATTTGGGGCTTCAAAAGTGGGATTGCAATTATGGGAATTTTTTAAAACCTCTCTAGTCACAACTGTGAGACCCCAATGAAGATACAGAATATAGAGGCTGAGGAATTTTCTCCGGAAGAGATGCCCCAGGGAATAAGACATGGAAGGTGAGGTGATGTCATATAGTAAAAAATGAGGAGTGTTGCTGTGGTTTTCTACATTCGTTCTGTCCTCTTTCCTGGTATTTCACTGAATATCCTGCTAGATGACGACTGAGAAAGTGGAAGTCATCTACAGGAAAATGAGGCTTACTGAATATGACTGGAATGGGATTTGACAGAGCTAGATTTTGTTCCTGGTACTGATACTCAAATCCAGCGACAGAAATTTCCATAAGCAGAATCTGCTATTAATTTTCTCAACTACTGATGACATCACTTCCATAGAAACACAGTCATATGGGCTATCAGGCTATCAGGCATATCATTAAAAGCCCAGAAGTAATCTAGAAAATTAAATATATTTTTTTTCTGAATCTTTTCATGAGTCTTTTCTGAAATACATGAAAAGGGAGGGAAAAGATGCAAGCAAATAGATAAAAGTGCAAAATTAAGGCATGTAAAAATGCAGGATGAGGCAAGCCTAGCTGAATATAAGCAGTATCTTAGAGGGCAAGTTAGCCATGAAATCTGGAATCCAAGTAAATCAGTCAGGGGAAAAAAAACCACACCTGTTTTAAAATTATAAAATTCACCTTGATCACTTGGGCTGGGATATTTTTCTACAGTATTTGACAGAATGTGTTTAGTTTTTGGTCTTCTCAATCCGTATCTTTTTTCTTCACTGAGATTTTCTGCTAAAAACTCATGCTGTTCAAGTATCCACAAAAGCCACCAGAGTCTGGAGAACATCGTTTTTTTGTTTTCTGTTTCCTAAACAACACAAATAATAGTACAGAAGTACAGCAATACAAGGGCATTAAAATATTATATAATTTTGCTTCAACAAGTTGCTTAGCAGGCTGTATTTTAAAATGTAGTCCCTAAAAATAAGCTGGTTTTATTTTCTTTTTGTAATATCTTCTCAAAAATATTTAATATATAATAAAAGAGATACTGGAGTAATTTTTCAAGCATAGTGCATATAGTTCTAGCACATGACAAACTGGAGACAGACATTTTACAAGCAAATTGTACAACCAGCACTTCTCAGAACCCTTAACCTTGGCTGTGCCCACGTGTCTACACTGTGAATCCCAAGTGCAATTCACAGGGGTCTTTTTTTAAAAACCTGCTTTATCCAGAGCTGGCACGGTGAGGAGGCACAGAGCCAGACCTTGTTCCTCCCTGTTCTCTTTACTTAAGAACTGAGGGTCACTTCTTGCTACCTCAGCCTCTCTGTCCTCAGCAGTCCTGCAGAGTAAAGAGTCACGAAGGTCCCTGCTCTGCAGCTGCGGGCACAGCGCTGAGCTCAGGCTCGGCAGCCGCACACCGACAGGAATTTTTCCTTCTCCAGTGAGAAGGCTGTTTGTCCTGGGATCACAGACAGAGCCAGACCTCAAGGCCTGCTCAGGGACTGACAGGTCAGTCCTGCCCCACTTTGGTTTCATTGCCATCTCCCCCCAAGCTCTCCCCAGGTAGGCACAGCCCGTAGCAGAAGGGCAGCTCAGTGGCAAGACTGAATGTTCCAGGAGTCTGCAAGGTTTCTCAGCTCCTGAAAGCGTTAAGTCAGGAATTGTGATGCCCACAGATGCAGAGAGGACAAGGGGTCCTTACCTCGATATTGCAAAGCAAAAGGCTCCACAGAGATGCAGGATGCTGCCCTGGGCTCTGGCAGCTGTGTTGTTTCCCCCACCTCTGTGCTGGATGTTCTGAGAGGGAAGGAGGGAGCAGGTGGGCTGCAAGCTCCTGTGAGAATCGGTGTCGAGTGTCAGGAGGCACCAGCAGACAGGCAAGGAGAAAAGTGAAGAACAGCAGTCCTGGCTCCCCCTTCTCAGCACCCACCCACTCCTCTCCTCCCCAGGCTATGCACATGCATTCTGTGTTTAGCTCCCCACAGCCATTTCCACACAAAAATCCTGAACCATACTTGCATGTGTATGCAAGGACTTTTCTCACCCCAACACACATCTCACCACATTAGCTCAGTTGTGTTCATCCTCTTCTCCCATCACTACCACACACACAGCTTTTACCCCCATACTTCTGCACATCTCTCATGCTTTGACATGGCAGCTTTTGGTACTGGACACCATGCTTTTGACATCATCATAGCAGTCCATGTCTGTAGGAGCTCTTTCACACCTAAATGAACCTTCTATGTTACTTCTGTAGTATAAAGACATTTGCTTTCCCATGGACTGAGCCAACTGCAATTTCAGTTGCTGGTGAGATTGCCCAGCATGAGGAGGTTAAAAAAAAACACTCCAGTCTGAAAGCCATACAGTTTCTTCAGGACTGTCTGTCATGCTTCCTGTCAAAGACTCAATAGTTAGAAAACAAGGACCCTTTAATATGAAGACTTCAAGACCTAAGCCAGGTGTCTTTGGATCCTGAAGACTCTCTTTTACCAGTGATAGAAGCTTGTCACATAATTCTTCAAATGTGCTCAGAAAGCCTTTGCATTACAAACAATCATATTAAACAAGTAGCTCTTTGCTACAAGAATACATCCTTTTTTTGTCTTTTTTTCTTTTTCTCTCTCTTTTTTTTTTTTTTTCTTCCTGTGGACCCATCATTTCCCATTCACATGCACAAAAAGAGGACTTGATGCTAACAATACTGTCCTCCTTTCCATCTTAAGTGTCCACCAGCTCAGCCCACTTAGGACAGTCACAGCCAAGGAGGCTGAGGGATTGTGGGGAAAGGATGCAGGCAACAGGGACTCATAGGACAATGCAGCTGGATGCTGAAGCCTGGTTCTAATCGTGTTTTCTAGTTTCCATCTTTGCCAGTAATTAATGCTAAATTGGTGAACTAGGATGGCTGCAGTGCAATTCCATGCATTGTATGGCTGCTCCTCCTTACCTTAGTAGTAAGTAGCTTACACCTTAGAAAGTAGCTTACACATAGCTATTTGTGCTACAGTTAGACTTTAAGAAAGAATCTTCTTTCAAGGTTGGAAAAAACTGGTGTTTGTTTCTCTACAGCCACTTTTATTTTTCCATGCTTACACCAACATGTTTAGATTTTGTTTAAGGCAAGGAATGAAAAGGCAAATGTTTTGGTGTTTAACTGAAATAGATATAATAAATCTCACATAGCCCCTAAATCCTTCTGAGAAAAAAATTCTAGCAAGAAAAAGCATGTTAGCTGTGGTTGGGAATGTGTGAGTCCCATAAGCAAAACATTGTCATTTTTCCATTTTCACTGCTAATTCCTGTCTCCAAACATAGCTGGAAAATAATTTAGTAACTGTTCTGCTTGTATCTTCGTAGCAAGTTCTTGGTTTCAATATATTTCCTTTAATTAATGAATTTTACCCTCAGGAATAATTTTTGTGTTTGGTTTTTTGGTTTTTTTTTTGACAGGTGCAACCTTAAAAGCTTATTGGCACATTTTTATACCTGTTTGATTGGGATGCATGGTATTATTCTGTCCAGAATTTGAGGTATGTGACATACCATACAGTACACTTCTAGACTTGCAATCTTATGCAGTTGTGATGTTCTCAATACCTGTTATTCTTACAGTGACAATTTATCAAAACCTGATTGATACAAATGTAAAATATGTATGCATATCTGACATAACTCTTAAAAATAAAAATTAACAGCAAGCTTTATTGCCTCACTTACTATAAATTTCACCAAGTACCAATTTAGCATTTTAATGGCATTTTAAAAATAGAATAAATGTCTTAAAAGTTATGATTAGGAACATTCATGCAGCCATTTAAATATTATAAAGGTACTGCTAGAATTCAAATCTTTTTGCAAAGGAATAAAAAAGTTTCATATTTCATCTTAAGGAATCTAGATATAGGATGCTTCAGCATACAGTTATGTTTCTATTCACCTACTATTCAAACAT
The DNA here is from genome assembly GCA_038090715.1 of Florisuga fusca. Lineage (NCBI taxonomy): Eukaryota > Metazoa > Chordata > Aves > Apodiformes > Trochilidae > Florisuga > Florisuga fusca. The sequence goes on along the minus strand of JAAWXA010000031.1, from coordinate 4,593,294 downwards.
ATTTAAGTATCTTTGATGTCTCTGGGAGATGACACTACATATTGCATATTTAGTTGACTAAGTTGGGCCCACACTCACATACAATTCAAACATGACAGGAGGTGGCATTAAGATTGGTAATCTCTGCAAAAATCAAAGACAGAAGTGAATGTGAAGTCTGTGTTACAATTTCACCAGCAGAAGCTGAGGTCACAAATATGGCTGCATATCCAGATCTTTGGATTTTTTTTCCATTGCTGTTGGAAATCCAAGAGTTCTCAGCTCTCTGATCTCAATATTTCAATCTGAGAAAGGAAGAATAATTTTTTTTTTTAAGAATAAAGGGATACATGAGAGCTCTTTAAAACAACAGCTAAATAGGCTCAAAGGAAATTCCTTATCATTTTACAACTGTGAGGAGGGATGTAATTGAGAATATATTATCTTTCTGCAAATGAGTGTGTTTAAGCACTATTAAGAAGGGAAAAGGAAGTGATACTACACCACTTTATCACTGCTGTTACCATTGCATAGGTGGTGACAGCTTCAGAGCTACGTAAAGTTGCATGGCTACTTTGAAGGGACACTGAATGAACAACTGGGCTTAGAGATGCCAGCTGGTGTGGTGTAGCATGACCTTTTGTGTCAATGACAGCCCTAAGTGTCACTTCCCAAAGAGCAGAAGTAGCAGCAAACCTGATCGTTGCAGACTGCTTTCCTGATGCTCTGGTTTTCATCTCCCCCTTCCCTCTCTCTGTGGGTACCCCTCTTACAGCCTGGTCTGGCCCAACTGTGACCACTTCATCCACTCTTTAGAAATAATTCAATACATTATTGAGAAGCTTTGAGTATTTTCTATTAAGCTGACTTAGCTACAGTCTTATAGCATGATATCATGTCACTAAAATGTGCCAGAGCCCTAAATGTGACACTAAAATGTGACAGTACTTCAGCTGTCCAACAAGCCTGTCAGGTGGCTGGAGATGGAGTAATCAATAGCTGGCTAAATACCACCTGAATATTTCTATATACTAACGGAGTGCTCAGCCACCAGGGAGGTCAGTTTTTGGGATCAGCATGAAGCAGACAGAACATGCTTCTGTTTTTCCTCTGCTCTGATGGTATTTTTTTGCCCCAAAGAGCTTGACATGATGCTTCTAAAATGCATTTACATTTTTTTGCCACCTCAGTGTGAAAAATGCACATAACTTGTCTGCTGTGAACTGTTAAAAATACACACATTTCATGCAATCTTCTTCTAGTGTTTCATGGCCTCAAGATAGACTTGACCATTTAACCTGACTGCATCATGCTGTAATGGGATTTCAGAATTATTTATTTAATCATATTATACATGTCGGTACATGACCAAAGTTCCCCAAATAAATAAAAACCTACCTAGCCTGAATTACAAAATAATCAAACCGCACAATTTGCGATATTTTGAATTCTGATATTAAAGAGCAATGGTATAAAGAATGTGGATCACAGTTGTCACGTGTGAATTTTAAGAAAAACAGTTCAGAAGCTCAAAGTTTCAGCAGTATGATAACTGTAATTAGTGATACAAAACTCCTTACACTAGTCCTTTTAAAATACAGTCATAACATTTCACAGGAGTGGAAGTTCATGTATTTTGATGGATTTCCAGTAAAAAGCAGATGCTTTAATCTCACCTAAAACATTTAAAGAATAAAGTCTGATAACTGGAAAATGCATTACTCTGCTGGAAATATACTTAGAAAGCTAAGGCATGTTGCTGTTTGTAGTACACAGTATTATGCAAATGAAAATGGTAGAGATTTGGTAGAAAAAAAATTCCATACAGTTCTAATGTTGTAATTCTTTTAATATGGGGAATAGATTTTGTCTGTCAGAGAGGTGAATATTTATAGCACTAAAAAAAGACATTTATTTTACAACCATTGTTGTCAGTATAACTCTAAATTTGCGTAAATATCAGAATCTTCATCTTTTGATCTGCAGATTTTTACAAATGTCTGTAAAGCATGCATTAGACACTGAGCTCACAGCAGTAATTGTAAACTAGCTCTCTGAGCCCTTAGTGCACTAGTAAGTCTTAATGGTCCTGACCAGCCTCACCTGATACTCCCACCCACAGCCCTGCCCATGGCTCTGAGGACTCTATTTCAGATCACCCTAAGGTCACCACTCCTGGTTCTGGTTTTGCTGTGGGATGCTGAGCACTGGCTCTATCACAGCCCTGCATGGGCATGCTGACCTGTGCCCGATGTCCCATCTTGTCCTGTCCCTACAGAAATGCCTGATACCCTGGGCTGGGGCTGTCCCCAGCCTGCCCAGCTCCCTTGCTCTGGGCAGTGGGATGGGGCCTGACTGAGAAACCCCTCTCTGCTGTCCTCCTGGGTGCAGCTGGCCATGGATGCTCCACAAAGAATGTGCGCTGTTGTTTACAGCTTGGCCTGGAAGCTGGAAGGCTTCTGAAAGCCAGGAGGTGTCTGTAGCTCTTCACAAAACCTTTGATGAGCCCTGCCTGAAACATCAGCCATGTTGCACAGCATTTGCTTGTGACCAAACAGTGCACTACTGGAGCTGGGGTAGGTCTTTGCTCTCCTAGACTAGTAAAACTCTGCATCAAAGTTTTTAATGAAGGTATGTTTAAACATGTGCTTGTAAATGAAAGCGTGTAGAGTGTGAAGAGCACAAAGTTGCTTCTGTGAAGTGCTATTAGGAAGAACTCTGATCCATTAATCCATTTTATATGGTGTTTGGACAGCTCTTTAGTTTACCAGTAGCATGCTCCATAGATATGTTTTTACCTGTAGGCATGCATTAGCTGCAGGAGTCTGGATTATGGATTGGTGAGTGGAGACCATAATGAGATGTTATTATTCTTGAATGGTATTACAGATACAACTGACAGCAGTGGGTTGTGTTTAGTCCTGTCATTTTTAAATATCTGGAGCACCACGCCAGCTGCATCTTGCTGTTTATCATTAAAACACATCTTTAAGCTCAATACCTGATTTTGTATCTGACTGTTACAGGACTTTAGGAAGTAGTTGAGGCACTATAGAAGGTGGTTTGGAAGGGGGGCTGAGACTCATGGGGATAAAATGAAACTTGGTAAAAGCTACATTGTGTCAGTCTGCACAAGGAAAGTGAGTCATGGGACTGAGGTTGGGACTTGCCCTATAGGATTTCAGGAGTAGGCTGGGGAGAGGTGCATGAGAAGCCTGCAAGGGGCATGGCTCTGAGAACAAGCAGCTTGGCTCTTCTTAGTAACTAAAGGCCTCCTGAGGTTGAGAAGCACAAGTCCATTTGAGCTGACAGAAATGTTTTCCCAGGTGTGGAGATGATAAATAGTTTGAGGAACAAAATGACTTGTTGCCTACTGCACTAGAGACTTGGTTCTTGATATAGAGTTGACTTATTAAATTGCTTAAGCATTTTATCAAGCCATAAAATCCTCTGAAGGAGTGAAGGAATACAGTCTGCAGTATGAAGCTGGAGGAAGGGGCTGTGTTTTTAAATGCTTAAATATTAACAAAAGTGGTGTAACGCATTCAGTGTTGTGCAGCAAGGATTTTTGTGGTGAAGAAAACTTTGACTCCTTTATGTAAGAATAGGCTTGTTGAAGGACATTAATAATGCTTTATAATCATCTACCAGTCAAAATATTTTCTGCTGTAATCCTTTGTATCTAGCCTAGCAAACATCCAAGCAGACCTTATTTTCTGGCTCTGAGAATTGCTGTTGAAAGTAAGCTATTAATGATGATGGGATTTGTTTCAACAAGAAATTTCTAAATTTATATTGGTTAGGTTTGCAGCTATCTATGCTATCCATCCTGAAGTCCTAGATCCTGCATTGCAAATCATGTACCCTAATCCTATTGACCCAGAATACTATGGTGTGGCTTGTGCTATAAAGAAAATTCTCCCAGTAGTGTGTTTGTGCCCTTCCTACTTTCTCCTATTGCTATTCAGAGGGGAAGATAAAATACTTCAAATCAAGCAGCATTGGCATTCTGCTTTTGAAGTAAATGAAGCAAGAGTTACAAAAAATAAGCTCTCTTTTTGCTATGTATGATGATAATTTTACTTGTGTTCTGTATTCTACTGCATAAAATTACTTCCATTGGTGTTAGATTGAAGTTATACAACTGTATATTAATACTGCATCAAGTGAAATCAGTCACTAGTTAATCATTAATACTTGCATCTAATAGCATGCTTACAGTTTGTAATCCTTGTAAAAAGGATTATGTAGAAATACAGAAAACAGATGTCCATTTCTGAAGTAAAGCAATGACAGTACTTTATTTACATCTTTCTACTCTCCTTCCAGTATTATCATCTATTAACCATAATGATTAGAAAGGTGGAACAAGAGCAACTACATTTTTTTAAAAGCCTGTGATATTATAGACTTAAATGCATAGTGCTATAAAGCATCTGACTTGTTAGAGTTTCTTAAGGAAACAAGCTTATACATAGAGTAAGGTTTCAGTTGACTTTTTTTTTCTATTATATATGCTATAGAACAACTGAAGCTTTTGGAGCTTTTTTGATAAGAGAAGGCTGAATCTGGAATAGAATCTTACTGTGGAATCTCGGTTCTTAGAAATCAAATTATCATTACAAAAAAGGAAACAGACAAAAACCCCGAACAGACCCACCAAACAGTTAGAAGAGATGGCCACTGGGTGGCAGTCTTGACTAAAGTATGAGCGTTTTGTGGGCATTGCTGACGGCAGATTTTCTTTGACATAAGAGTAAGGCTATTAATGTCAGTATTACGACTAAATTACTTCATTTTTAAAACTTCGGGAAAGTGATCTGTAGGAGTTACAGTGCTATGACTATATCCACTTTTTTTCAAAAGAAAACCATGAGGTCCCTTCCAACCCGGCTAATTCTATGATTCTATAATTCGAATGTGATGGTTTTAGTTTTGTTTTTCTTTTTAATGGTCTGTTTGGGCATTGTGCTTTGCCTGTAGATCAAAGATATGTAATATTTTTCTAATGGCTGTTTTTTTTCTCCTCCCTGCACCGTGGAATGCTATAATAAATAACTGCAGAGCAAGCACTGCCATAAGATGGAGTGTGGGCTACCAGAAGTGTCCATGAGTAGAGAACAAAATGTGTGTTGGGGGGGTCTTAGAGTTAGTCTCATGTGACAGACCTTCGGCCTTTGTGTCTGAAAAACACTTGGAAAGCTTCAGTCGTTATGCACTGCTTATGTTCCAAAGATAGCATTTCTGTTCTCTCGTTCCAAAGGTATTGTTAATTAAGCTTTGGATACTGCATATACATAAATGTGTAAGGCTATATTACATTTCTTCATCTTGTCTGTATATGCACCTGACAGGGAGGTAAAAAAATTACTAAGGGAACATCAAACAGTAGTAAATTAATTTTGCTGAGCTCGGTTTGTGAATGAGCTTCAGACTATTAATGATTCAGCTGAAATGAAAACACTGATTCAAAATATTCTGTAGTGTTCCTATGGTTAAAATGAATTCAATTTTGAACCATTTTGGAGTATGGAGACTTTCAGGAAACTATCAGGAAATTCTAGGGGATGAGTAAAGATGTAATACTAGCTAACCAAAATTAATTTCAGAAACTTTCCAAAAGAGCAAATTACAAGCTCTCTTTTCCTGTTTTTTTGAGATCTAAAGGTAGCCTAACAGTCTTCTTCCCCCACTTCTTTTAATTACCTGCATTTATTGCTTATATTTTCAGGAATTTTTTTACCTGGTAAAACTGCTTTTCAAGAGCAAGGTCAGTGGTACTGGCAAAGCTGACATAACTAAGAAAGAATGTTCCTCACAATTGAAGTTAAGTTTTAATACTGTATTTCTTACATGCTTGAGACTGAATGTAGACAACTTCAAATACATGCTAGCTGAATACTAGAACACTGAAGTACCTTCTGTGAGCAGGATTCCAGGTGCACTGAAGCACCTTCCTTGTGTCTTTTATGCTCTAAGCAGGCAGTTTTATGTGAATGTGCCAGCTGTAGATGCATATCTTAGGTCTTAGGGGTTTTGTGGAGTACCTTTACTTGCTTCACATCAGTTTATAGGCACTAGAGATGCTGGGAACACTGTGGCACAGAACTCCCAAAAATATGGTTCAAAACTCACTTCCATGAATTATGTAATGACAACAACCATGTGCCTGTGGAATTTATAGAGTTCTCGGGTGGTGCTTCTAAGCTGTAACTGGGAACTGGGAGAAGAGGGATAATGCAGGAAGGTTACGTTGAAAGAAACTGGTAACTTTTTTATCTTCATGCTTATGAATCCTGATCCAGATAAAGCAGCAACTGCTTATACCTGCGGTGCCTGTTGCTTGTAGTGTGGTGTGTGATTTTAGACCTCCTAGGCCTGAGAACCTCTTGAAAAATCTGGTCTGGAGTAGAACTTCTTATTCCACTCAAAATCAAGTTCTACTGGAAGGATTTTAAAATAATTTTTTTAAGTGAGGTTGCCTGAACTAGAAGTGGTTGCTCCTGGCTCTGATGATTGTACATTATACAGCACACTGATAGTTGAAACAATTACGCTGCTGAGTGCAAACAGGAGGAATCTGCAGATTTTACAAGGATTTTGATGTAAGATTCTTTGAGTATTGTGTGGGGTTTTTTTCCCTACACTCCTTGTGTCAGGTATTTGGTCCATCTTAACCCTGTTGGTAATGGTTACTGTCAAAAGGAAGATAAAGTCACCCTTTGTCAAAGAATGAGAAGTTAAGTGTACTGAATCAGATACTATTTTATTTGCTTTTAGAAGTCAGTCATACCATCAACCTTCCTGAGTAGACCCTAGCAGTCCATGTCTGTTTCCCAGGTCTGTTAAATGTCACCTCAGACACTGGGAAAAATGTCTCCTCCTCCCCTTAAACCATTTTAGCCAGTGGCAGCTGAAATAAAGATCCCTTCAAAGGCCAGGGTTTTTTGTTTGTTTGTTTTTTATTTTCTAAATTGGCATTACAGTGATAGTAGATGGTAGTCCCAACTTTACTGTCACTGCGAAACAAGTTTTGACTGTGCCTGGTTCTCTTCATATTTATGTATATCAGAAACATCTCTTGTAAAGATGCTGGAATTGCAGTAGCTTAAAACTAGTGTTGCAGAAATGGGATTGTTCCCCACGCGTAAGAAGTCTAAGGCAGAAAAGGCATGTAACTCAACATCTCTTATCTTCAGCTGTAACTCCTTTCAGGAGAGCTTAGATAAGATTAAAAGAACCAGGCTGCTTTCCAGCCAGCTCCCACTTTTTCACCTGAAGAAATTTGCTGAGAAAAGGAGCAGCAGACTCTAGCTGCAGAATGTGCTTTAGCTTCTACCATGTCACAGTGCAGGTTCAAATTCCAGAAACATGAGGCTCATTTCTGAAATGTCCATGTGCAACTGAGCTCTTTTTTTTGATGCTGCAACTCAGTTGACAGAAAAGATTTTGGTGACTGTGTTGTCATTCATTTTCTGTGGATAATTGTGTAAACCAAATACTAAAAAAACAGCAAGCCAAAATCTGAGAGGATTCTGTAAGATTAAATAAACAAAAACTGATTTCATCAAACTATTATATCTACAAACCTAAGTAGTCTGAAAATGTAAATGCTACTGTTGCCCACAAAACTTTACATCTTATCCTCCAGTCCAGTGTATTTTTTTTTCTTAAAGAAGTAAATGACAGAAACAAAACCATCTGCTTTGCTTGGCAGATAGGGGAATGCAGACATAGAGGTCAAAATTACATTAAAACTAAAGGAATTTTTTTATTAACTTCTAGGGTAAAAACACCAAACCAGTATTTTGTATATGCAAATTGTTTAGAGTGGTTTTCATTTATTTTTGGTGTCTCTCTTCTGTGATTGGATTCTAAGCTGAGCAATGAGTTGCATAGGTGCTATAAGAGTGATAGCATGTGATAAAGTACCTGAACACATCAAACTGTTTTTTTATAGAAGGCTCAATACAGTCTACTCTCAATACAGTCTACTCTCAACTGATTTTGTGCTTTGGCAATGTATTAAAAATGTAACAAATGCAGTATTCCTGTGGTATTTAAATCAAGTACATGGCTTTTGGATGGGAATCTGCCGTGGGTCTTTGTGCTGTGTAGCATGCTCAGACTGAGCACTCCCGGGAGAGTCAGAGGTGGTGGAAATGTTGGAAGAGGCACCCACATTTTTCTTCCTCTTCAATCCTCTCCCCAAGTCATGTCAGATAACACAGGATTAGTTTTGTGTGCTTTTCTGTGAAGTGTACTGGTGCAATCAAACTTGTACACTGAGTCAATATTACATTTGTCTACTCTTATTCTCAATGAATACAAATGGATCAAACTCAATGAAGGTATTTTCAGTTACACTGCATGAAATACAGCTGCATTCCTGGGTTGTCTGTAGCCATAATGCACATAAGAAGAGCTGCTTATGACTGTGCCCTGCCCAACAGTTGGGTGGGGGAATGCCCTGGAAGAGATGTAGCAAGAGGGAAGAAGTGAAAAATAGCCTCTGACTCCCATAGGCCCTGTAAACCATCCCAATATTTTGGATCTTCAAGGCTAATTTTCTAGTTTAATACCAGAGTTAAATCTTCATGTGTGGACTGTATTTTCCTATCCTGGAAATGCTTATCTGGCTTTTAGACACTGCTAATAATTCTTTAAAATGTAGTACTAGCTTTTGAAGTATTTGGAAGCAAAAGTTGGAACTTAGCTGGCTAGCAATTGCTATGATAACACAGTGCTCTTATCTTAAATCTGTTTAAGTAGGTCACAAGTATTGGTTAGTATATTGCTGTGTTTTCCAGAGCAGGATATAGCATTTAAATTTTGTATTTTGAATCTGTGCATATGCATACATAAAAATCACAGAATATATCAATATCTGGACTATTTAAAAATAGTGGCGCCCAGTGCAGTCATTCAGGCTTTAGTAATAAATCAGTTATGAGAATAATATTACATGCTTATTTGGTAGTGGCACCCAAAGGTTCAATTAGGACGAAGAGCTAATTGGATTGAACAGTGTAAAAATATGATTAGGATCCCAGATATAAAGCTTTAATGAAAAGCATTGCTTGAGATATCCTTATGTCATCTTTATGTGGAAACAATGAAACATGAGCAGGGGTGATACATTCTTTAGCCTAATTTTGGCAATGTAGTCCATGGAAAACTACCTTGTGCTCTGGGGAAAGAAGGCATCTCCTGCAGCGTGTGATTGAGGGCATAGAGAGAGCAAATGTGTTACTGCAGAACTGGTTAGTTATGAGAGAAGTAGTAATGGTTCTCTTTGGTATTCTACAATAGTCTAGAATTAGATTTATAGAATATAGTGTTCTAGGATTATTCTAATATTTTAACCCTTAACTGAATCCCAGAGGGAATGGTATTTTCAGTAGCTTCCTTCTAATGTAACCTGATTGTTACAGTGTTAAGACCTAAAGGTCAAACTAAAATGGAAAACTGCCCACAAATCCCTAGTCTTTCACTGTGTTTAACGTAGGATGAGTGTGAGATGATGACAGGTGGCTTTAAAGTACCTTTTGTCCTTTCCTAATCCTGGTTTATGGGGATTTAAACATCACGGGCATAGTAAGTAGTTGACAAACCGCTCTATCTCCTACATAGTTTTCCAGGGATCACCGAGCTAGGGAAATACAGAATCTTTAGTGTTGTGCCTTCCTCTCTTCCTGATATTCACTCTAGTTGTGGTCTGGAGTAGGATCTTCTTTGGTGACCCTAAAGCATATTCACTTTGTGTGAGGTTTTTATACTGGTAAGTTAGTTCAAACCAGCAGTTTCTTAGTTGTGAGCTTGACCCTGTATTATGGACTGCAACTTGTTCAGTTTGTCAGTTTACACAAAAAGTAATTGTGTTGTGCTAGAAGAAGAGTAAGATATCCTGCACATAGTGATTACATTATTTCTATTTGCAGTCCAGTTTTCTATGTCTTGTAATTTCATCTTTAAAGAAACAAATTAATGCCTGCAAGATTGTGTTAGGAAAAAAAGAGTATATTGGGAAAAAATGAAGAGGAGATGACAGTTTAGAAGAATGTGATCCATGCTCAGTTAAGTGAGGAAATAGCAACAGAAATAAAGGGAAGAGCACAATGTCCATTAAGAGAACACTAAGTGGCTCTTTGTACAGTAGCTCGAAGAGCAAGATTTGGCTTTAACGTTCTCTTTCATCAAAAAGCCCTTGGTGTAGAAGTGCAAGAATGCTGGCAATAACATTATATGTAATTGAACCTCTTCTGATTGTAGTTAGTGCTTTGGTATTTGGAACAGTTGTAGTCTGCTGACATTTGGAAAAGTTGTGTGATAGTAAAACATGAGAAGAGTTTAATGTATTTTTTTGTGTACTGCAAGTTTTATTGAAGTACACATTGATTTAAAATATGAAAAAGAAAGTTGCCTAAATCTAGTGTATTACTACATTCGTGAGACTGCTCAAAGCCCAAGCAAGATGGAATCAACAGTGGCTATTTGAAACAAGGTGCAGAAAGGAACAGATATGAATAAATCGTATTGCAAGGATGTTGTGGGATGCCTGGATTCATTACCAAGGGTGTAAACATTTGTCTTGAATTTGCGCTAGTTTTCTTTGAATGCTGGGTATAAGAAGAGAGAGAGAGAGACCTACTTCTGCTGGAAAACATGGATCAGCAGAATTTCTATTCATTAGTCTTTACTTCAGCATTTCTTATTATCATCTGCCTGTTGGATGATGATTGTTTTTTAAATGAGGACTTCACCATTCCTAAGTATGTGCCTTTGCTCTTCAGGTTGAATCACTTTATTATTGTGCTTAAAAGGTAGCAATCCTTGAAGACCCCTCAGAAACAGCAACTAATAAAAATCCAGTTGGCTGATTGTCTGAAACATTGGCTGGAAAAACTATTGACTACAATGAGTTCCTGCTTGTGTCTAGGGCAACTAGATGCCTAGTTTCTAAAGTCAAGCACAGGTTTCTGTCATCTTTTCTTGTAAAATATCTTCTGTTCTTCCTGCGGGAGATCTGAGCATCTTGTGTTTCCTTTGATAATGTTTATGGGGAGCTAATGAATTCATTAGCACTGACTGCTAATGAATCTTAGATGTAACAGCTACTGAACTTGAGAGTTTTCCCTTGTTAGTCTAATAGAGCCAGAACTCAACCTAATGTCTTTTTTTTTTTTTTTTTTTTTTTTTTTTTTTTTTTTTTTTTTTTTTATACTTACTGGTATGGACTTGATCACTCATCAGCTTTTCACAGATAGTAATGGTAATGTGCCACAATGGTATTGTGCCAGGACTGCTGATTCCCCACTCCCCTGTTTTCCCTTGGGCAATAATTAACTGGGCATCCAGCCTCATAATTCAAAGGTCTAAGGTTTGAGACTTGTCCTTTTAATTATTTCTGGAGTTTTGACTACAACACTACAATATGAATGAAACATTACTTTCAGGTCAATATGAGGGTTCAAGCTCATGGCCTTCATATTAATGAAGCAACTTCTACTGTACCTAATCAGCCACAAAGGATTATGGGGACCTAGGGTATTCTCAACAGTATCTCTTGAAGTGCCTGACACAAAGTGACATAACTCTAGTTTTTCTAGAAAGGCTAAACATTAAACAGTCATTCTTAGCGAACAAAAGGAGTTTTAATATGTAGAGGAATGTGGTATGTAGCCTCCTATTTACTTTCAGTAGCTTGTGACTCTGATTTAGAGTGGCACTTAAGCACAATTGTTTATCTTCAAGAGGAAAAAAACCTCAGTGAACAACAACCCCAACAAAGCTTTCTAAGACATCAGTAATTACACTGGATATGTCACATAGCTTTGTTCTCACATATTTTTTTCAAACTCACAAACTACTGTTCCAGTGGAAACTTAGGCAAAATGAGTAAAGAATGTATTCTAGTTTCTTGAATATGCCCTTCAGCCTATGGTGCAGTGCACCTGCGCTAGAAACTGGTGTCACATATCTGAACTTTCTTAAAATAAGCACCCGAAAAGCAACATTCCTTAAGGTTTTAATTTAAGATGTCTTCCTAAATTATTTTGATCACTGTGTATTCAAAACAGTAAAACAGCAGGAGGCACCCTTTACTGTGCTGAGGTCTTTAGAAGTATCCTAATTAGGAAAAATCTTAAATTTTTGGAACTGGATTTTACAATAACTACTCTATGCAAGAATGAGTGCTGAGAGGAAGGAGGAATTCAGTTACATACCTTGCAAAATACAAAACACAGCGTCAAGCTATTTATTGCTGATGAACTTCCACCTCATATTTCTCTGTTCTGTGAAGAGGCTGTAAGAGTAACATTGTACGCTGTCCTGATGGTAGCTCAGGTGCATCTAGCTTCTCCAGGCGTGCTATCCTGTTCCTTCTGGGTTGTCAAGCACAAGCTGATGAGATGTTGGCATGAGCAATGAAGTCAGTTGTAAGAATTTTGTGCCCTGTCCTGCCATCACAGCTCTGTCCCCTGTTTGTGGCACTGTGCAGTCAGGCAGGCCCAGTGCTCAGGGCTCTTGAGAACCTGGGCAACTGAAGGGACAAGAGGAGTGTGAATTGTAATGCTGCAGTTCCAAGAGAAGATGGCTGAAGTGGGAAGGCTGGACTTCTCAAGCCAGTTACCCTGCTTACAAAAGTCTGTGCTCACTCAATTGTCCTATATCTCATTCCTGTGAACAAGTGCCCCAAGGAGGTGAGAGGTTGGTGGGTTTTTTTAATTCTTGTAATCCTTTTGACCTCATGCATCCATGAGTTTGATCTCTTCTTGTCTAAACAGTTTTGCAAGTTGTCTGATTCAGGAACTATTTTCAAAGCAAATATTTTGGGTATTGTTCCTTAGCAATACCTGTAACACCTGTAATATTAAACTGTGTTCTCACTTCCTTACTGTTACTGCCCTGGGTTTGGCCTGAAAATATGATTAACACTACTGACCCGAAGGCTCATTATTTATTTTTTCTCAGGTGCTTTTGTAATCTCTTAAGTGTTGCATCCTAGCTGTGGGAAGAATGAGTCGTAACAGTTCTTAAGATGTGAATGTCCCACCAAAGGTGTTTTTCCTGAACACAACTCAAATCTGTAGTTAATAGGGATGTATACCAATGAAACAGCTAATTTAACATATGACATGGTAGATACTGTTGCCTATTTGGTAATTTTTTTTTAAACTAACTGGGAATGCAGATGAAAAAAATCTGTAGGACATTTTAGCCTGAATAAAATAATATTAATCTTGCCTCATACTCAGTGTTATCTCTTATGACACCACATCTGTATTTCCTTTCAGCAATAGCTGAGATAGATGGTATACAGTGGGTTTTCTGACTGTCTTTTATGCTATTTATTATCCACTGAGAATATGCTTAATAATTTCCTCTCAGATTTTTTCTAGTACTCCTCTGTAAAGTGTTTGAGAGGTTCATATATTTTTATGTGATGCTTAGAGTCAATGGTTAAGATATATACGTATATATATAATTTTTTTTTTTTTTTTTTTTTTCAAGATATCAATTAAAATATAATACAAAAAATCACCGTGGCCTGGGCAGAGCTAGAGTAGTGTTCCTGAGTGTGGTAAATTTTCTTTCCCTTTTTGTTTCATTTCCTATTAAACTTCTGCAATACATGATCAGGGGCTTTCCTTCACAATTTTGTCCTCATCACAATTTTATCCAAGAGCAGTCTGCTGGTATATTGAATGAGTCAGCATCCTAGGAAAAACATCAGGTCCCAGTGTAATTAAACTTTTCCTGAGTTACTGGCTTCAGAAGTGAAGATACCAAGAGCCAAAATACTTTGTTCTTATTTTTCAAGACCTCCTGTGTGTTTCTGTCCTTTATGGAGTTCTGTGGTGATATGCATAACCTTGAAAGTGAATATTGTCATACAGGACACCTAAATAAATGTGGGAAATACAAATGTTTCTGTTGGTTTTGGTTTATATGTGACTGCACTGAAACCCAGGATAGACTTTCACAGAGTGATTATTTTCTATCCTACGAGCAGTCTTGGGATGTGAACTTGTATTTTTGCCATGCTGTCCAGCATGATAGAGTGAAGTGTGGCTGAAAAAAACATCAGGAAGACAAAGACTCGAGCATTGGTTTTTCTTGGCATAGCTCAGTCTACTCTTGTAAAGGGTGTTCAGTTATTCCAGTTAACTCTATTCTACTTGTTAGTAACATAAAAAGTTTGTAGAAATACCTCTTTACCTCCCATTCCTTTTCAAGTACAAATTCTTTGTAGGAATTTTCTTCCTTGCAGGGCAGAGCAAGCACTGAAGGGCCAGTGCACAGGAGCAAAATGAGCATCTCTGCCCCTGAGATGGGGGGTGCCAAAGAAGTTTGCTTGCTATCAGACAAGTTCCAGGAACTTTGGTAAATAGAGGTATAGCTGGGGTAAATATTTTGTGACTGTCTCCAGGGTAGGGCAGGGACTTCCAGGCTGCACTGGACAGTGCTGACCAAAGTGTTGAGACAACTGTAAGCTGTTCAATCTGTCTCCACTTCCTTCTGCCTTCCAGGTAAATAAACTCTCTCATCTTTAAACTGTTATTTTTAAAGTCCATCACAGACAAAATTCTGCAGGTGAAATACACATGAGATGTTTGGAAGCTGCCAGCCTGGTCTGTCTGCTAGTGTCACTTGTTTAGTGGGAGTTACCAAAAAAGCCCATGATTCCCATGCACTGCTTCTGGTTCCAGGGCACAGTGATATAATTCCAGTCTTAAAGAGAGAAGCTGAAATGTATTACTATTCTTCAGTAAACTTCTCAGCTCCATACTAGCTGCATGATGCAATCCTGACTCTGATTTCTGTTCTGGCTCAACTCACATCTCAGTTCAATGATTTTCACATTCATGTGGGCTGAGGATCCACCTTTGATTCAGTCCTCTGGAAATCTGTGCTCTAATTTGAATATCCATTAGATGTTTGGAAACCATATAAAAGAAGGCTCTCTTTTTCTTAGTTTGAGATTAAGTGGGTTTTGTTTGTTCTTTAAATCCTTGGAAAAAATACCTTTCTGGCAAATAACTGTCATTGTTTTAGACACTGTGAAATGTGATGTGGCTTGTATCAGAAACTTGGTGAATGCAGGGTTGTATTCTGCTTTTCTCTTCCAAGTGTTGTGAAGTTGAAATCAATACTGGTTCTCTGTACGAGATTCATCTTGATTCCTTAAAATATGACCTCCCTGTTTTTGAAAAGTTCTGCTCACGAGTACTTGGAAAGAAAAATGGTGAAGTCCAAGTACACGTTGCTACTGTGGACCTCTATGAAAGCAACTAAATCTGCTCTTCCTGAAGTCTGATGGCTTTGGTGCAAACTGAATTGGGCCCTAGGTAGAAGAAATATACCAAGATTAGTACCTCTAAAGTGACTCTTCTGCCATTAATAGCCTGTTAAGAAAGGAAGCTTCTAACATACATGAGTATTTTTGCTTGCTGTAAAACAGAGATTTGGTAAAAAAAATTAGACACTTAAAATTGTAGAAAAAAATTAGATGAAATCTGAAGAATTAACTGCTGTGGTTAGGTACTTATAATATTAACCATGCAAAGAGTCAGAGCCAAAGTTTATATATGTATGACTTGTCATTACCAGCATTGTCCCAAAAAACAAGCATGGCTACAGGTAGCCTTGCTTTAGTATGATTAAACAAATATAATAGAAAAGCTTGTAATGGTAAAGACATGGGATTTACAGTATAGAAAACCCTGGGTTTATCCATGGACAGATTGACTACAAGATTACCAAATGCCAGTGGCAATTACAGCTTTATTGGATAATGCACTGGGCAGATCCTCAGCCTCTGTAAACTGTCCTAGCCCTGAGACATTTAAAAGACAAATATAAAGGTGAAGATCTGCCCCACTGTTTCTTCTAGTGATTTTTTTTTTTTAACCTATCAGCTTTGTATTTTTAGTCATACATCAACCATGGTATTTCTATCTGTTAAGAAATGGACAAGTTTGGATGCTAAATTAGAACTGAACCCTGGTCAAAAATCAAGCCTTTTAATTTTTAACTTCTGTGCTTAGCATACATCTTTAATGTGTAAGCAATATGTCTGGTTGTTCTAAGTTACACCTTTAACAGCTTTTCTGATTGCTTGCTTACAGCAAAAAGGGGACAAGCAAACGCACCCAAATGGTGTTTTGAACTAAAAGAAGAGGTCAGTGAACAAATGCATTGCCTATGTTTTCTTCCCCTGCCTTTCTAGCAGATGTAATCTGCATCATCTTAAATCTGAAGCAATCAGATGAAAATCCAGATCTAGTTCACTGAGGAAACAGCTGACCTTTTAGTCAACAGGAGAGGTGTGTTACACTGGCACAGGTGATTTTGGATGTAGTAATGGCAAAGCCTTAAAGTCTTTGAAACCTGATCTTGCAGCTCTAGTCTTGCTGAAGTCCCATTTGGTGGTGTCTAACAGGACATAGACCCTTTCATTGGATGATGATGTAAAGGAAGAATTTTAGATGAAGTAAACTGAGAACTGCATTAATAGAATCACAGAATGGTTTAGATTGGAAGGGACTTTAAAGATCATCTAGTTCCAACCCCCCTGCCATGGACAGTGACATCTCCCACTAGACCAGGTTGTTCAAACTGTTGTCCCATAGTGGCTCTTTAGCAGTGAAGCATCCAGGATGATCATTTATTTGTCTCTGAATGCAAAATTTGTCTTTTGAGTGCAAAGAATAATGGGTGGGGAGGGCTAAACTCACAGTCTCAACACTGAGCTTCCCATAACTATCAACAGAGTCTCCACTATTCCTGTTTGAGAATCCCTTTTGCCAGCCATCCTGGGGGGAGTATAGAGTTGTAGAAATGGTAGTCATAAATAGGGCAGGAGCAAAAACTCTGGCTGCCAGCCCTGTGGGAGTAAAACATAGGTCGGTGCCTCCCAAAGCTTGTATCCAGGTTAGCTCAAATATACAGTGACAGATGAGGGCACATAGCTCCCAAACTGGGGGTGCAGCTCCCAAACACTGTTTGCCCTATGTGCCTGTTGCTGAGTGTGACCTGCTTTAAACTATTATCCTTCTAATTAAGTACTTGCAGTCTGTGTGTTGGCTTTTAAGGCACCCATCTGTACAGAGCCGATCTGCTTGCTCCCCTCTGGGGATCCCTTCCTTCCCTCCCCATCCGCGTTGTTGGGGGATTACAGCAGCGGCGGCCCCATACACAAACGCAGCTGGTTCCGTTTGGTCAGCCTGAGCCTTGCTGTGAAACCACGACAAGAATTCCAGTAAGTTGGCAACACCGAAACACAAAGAAAACAACAATAGGAAAAGTCCTTCCGTGCAGAAAGGAATGTTTCAAGCACCGTTCTCCTACAGTGAAAGGGGAGAGGGAGGGAGGGAGGAGAGAGATTTGAAGAGGGCAGGTTCCCCCCCCCCGCCTCCATCCCCCGGCAGCTCTGGATCTTGTGATGGAGAGATCTTATCCTCTCTTTGTGATTCAGAGGTGCCAGGAAGCTAATTGAATATTCTGATCTGCCCCCAGTGTTTCTTGTGGCTTGACCCCGGTGCTGTGTCGTACCACTACACCAAACAGCCCTGAACCTGCATAAATCACAACCTTGCAAAAGCTCCACATCTCCCCCTTCTCCCCCCCC
>JAAWXA010000031.1:4405971-4575664 GCA_038090715.1 Florisuga fusca | reverse complement strand
TCCCCCTTCTCCCCCCCCACCCCGCCCCCCTTTTCTATCTTGATAGATCGAAAACCTTTATGGAAAGATTTAGGAGGATTAGCGTCCTACAGAACCTGGAGAAATCTACTAATAAGCAACAATATGTTCCTAAGCAACTTTTTCAAGAATAATACAGGCACCTCTACCCCTTTATAGAAATTGCAGTCCATGGTGAAGAGAATTAATGCTTTGAAATATCTCTTAAGTTCTGTTGCAGCATCAGCAGCATCCATTTCAGTATAATGAACGTGGTATGAAGCTAATGTGATCAATATAAGGAATTTATAATAGTGGTGTTATTAAAATTAATCTAAAAAAGATTCTTTCAAGACAAATAGACCCATCTTTCTCCCATGATATGCACTGCTCAGTAGTCATTCACATACATATGTATGTGTGCATGCACAGAGAAAGGAACAACTTGGCATAAACTACATTTTCTAAAGGGAGGACAATTTTCAACTTATATAAAACAAAATAATAATTTAACTTCACACAGTTTATGTATGATGCTTTTGATCCTCTAAGAAAAGCCTCCAAAATGTTTGCTCTTTTCCCCAAGACTACATTCCAGCATGAAGTATTAGGGTATTTTATCTTTCCCTCATGTTACTATGCACTGTTCTACACTTGTTAGTAGCTATATGATTCCTGAAATGGCAGCAGTAAAATTCAGGCAGACATTTCACGTCTGCTGCACAAACTGGTGAAGAGTTGGAACCAAAGTAAGGTGGTTTCAGCTTGTATCTTAAGCTTTTACAGCCAAAACACTTAACTGAACTGGTTTTATCTGCTAAAAAAAAGGGAAGTTTCATCCCTACACTTTGCCACTCACAATATTTACGTGAGGAATAATAATAAAAAGTTCAAAGATTTATCCCCTGCATTGGTAAGCAGGTATTGTGACATTTTTCAAAGCTGACAGAAATGCTTGTTTGGGGCACGCCTTTGGGACAGTAAACCCTGGGACATACTTCACTTGCAATCTGAAATTCCCCTAATATACTCCAGATCCATCCTGGAGCACCAGCAGCCTCTGATACAAAGTCTGGGAAGTGCGGGTCCTTGGAAGCATCTCGCCTGTCCTGCAGAGCGTGGAAGGAGGGGCAGCGCAGGGCCTGGAGCTGTGCCTGATTCCCTCATGCTAGTTCCGGGGCCGCCGGGTATAAAGAGCTTTATGCAATGTCTGGAGGGTGGGAGTTTATAGAAAACGCGATGTCTCAACAGGCGAACACGCCTTTCTTCTGCAACTAGCGGGATAAGAAAAAGTCACCGGGCTCCTTGTGCTACTGCTGTGCAGACCAGCACCCCGGAGTCGAGGAGCCAGCTTCTGAGGGAGCTGGAGCATCCCAGCCCAGATGGGACCTCACCATCGGATGGATGGAAGAGCAGCAACTGCTTGCAAACTGCTCATATTATTCACTGCATGCATAATGCAGGGCAGTTGCCAAGGTAAGCGCTATGCTCCAGCCTCTCCGGAATGGGACTTGCACCGCAAGGAGCACATCCCTGTCCGGGGGACTTCTATGAGAAAAAGACCACAGTGCCTGAAAGTAGAGGGTTAACGGGAGCCGATTCAGAGAGTTCTTTCTGATAGTTCGGGGACAGTTGGTTCTCTCTAGGAGTCGTTTGATGGATGCGACCTCTGTTGTGGAAAAGGAAGTAGCACCTCAAAAACACCACAAACACCACTGGCTCTTTAGCTTCAATTCATCTGGGTTATAAATTATCCTGGGATGTTTTTTATGATTGTTCTTCTGATTTGTACAAACTTTTTTTTTGTGCAAGACAGCAGTACACAAATGTTGCTAAATTTGGAGGGGTAGCTCGGACTTTGCAACTCCACTGTCTGAACTCAGAGAGATGCAAGTGGGCAGCCTTCCCTATAGGGAGTTCTGATTGCTGGCTGTAGGTAAGGGTAAGGTGGGGAAAAAAAAAACAACCCTACACTCACCCCGGAATTTTTGCATTTTTTTTTTCCTTTCTATCTTTGTACCCCTCTTGCTACTGGAGTGTGGGTGGTTTTACAGAGCAGAGTTCACCTGCATTCCACGAGCAGGTTCGGTGGCCACTGAAATTGTACCTGTAGTTGTTTTTGCTGAGCAGTGGACCTGCTACGGCTGCTGCACCTGGACAGGTTGTGCCCGGGGGGTGTTAATGCGCGGACAGCCTTGCCTACGTGTGCTGTATGCAGTCATTTACTGAAGGCTGTAAGAAAGAAACAGATGCTTAGTCTGGAGCACAATAAGCTCCCCTCAGTCGGTCTCAGCCGCAGATTTGAAGTTGAGGGAAGCAGAACTTTCTCCCTGGGCTTTGCTGTTGCCAGGCGACACCGGGAGCATGTGACTGCCGAGCGGGCCGGGCTAATCCGGCTGCCAGGGATGGAGCTGCCCTGTCCCTCGTCCTCTCCTCCGTCTCCCCTTCTTCAAACAGTTTAATTTGCCCTGCAGTGAAAACGAAGGCCGTCTTCTTGGAGCAAGAGTGGCTGAAGTCTGTTTCTTCGGGCCCGCGTCTTGACCCGGCAGGCCCGCGGGCAGTGTGTGTCTGTGCATTACGTGTGTGTTCGAATTGTTAATCTGCTTTCTTTGCTCAACTCTTAGTTTAAGCTCCTTAGACAGAATCAAGTAAGTAATTATACAGCAACTGCTGCTAACGGCTTCCACTTAAGAGCAGGGAAATAGGAGATAGCTAATGTGCAGCAGGAGACCTGCAAAAGCTCAAGCCAAGGAGGTCACACTGGGCAGAGTTAATCCTCAGCGTTGTTATTTTACATTGGGTAGAATGGAAGCCTCAGTGCTGTTCTAGAAGTTCATTTCTTTTCTCTGCAGCCACTTTTTACTGTTTACGACATGCCCACTAAATGACATGGTAGAATAAGTGAGGGAAGCTTTGAACTACCATCCACAGGCAATGGAAATACAGGGGTTTAAAAATTTTGATGGTCCTGCCTGCCCCTCCCCCTTCAGAGCAAAATAACTGTGCAGATGAAACAGTATTGTTCAAGTAGTAAAATTTCTGGATAGAAATTTTGGCTACACCGTGATTATTATTGTGAAATATATGGTATCCTTCAGTTCCAGCTCTTTGAATGTTGGGATCATTTCAGACTCTCAAAGAATGCCCCAAACCACCACCACCACCAAAAAAAAACAAAAAAAACCAACCAACGACAAAAAATCCAAACCAAAACCCAAACGACATAAAAGCCCACACTTAGAATAATGAAAGTAATTCCAGGGCTCAGAAAGCAAATGGTGAATACTGTATTATCTCACCTAATCTTTAGTATTTTCAAAGGTGCTTTCATGAAATTTTTGAAGGCTTTTGTTGGCAACACCTGAGTGCTCATAGTATATGATGGATGTCTCTTGAAATATTTTTACCTGAGCACTTGCTCAGATGATAATATCAGGATTCTTCCCTGGTCTGTCCAATTCTGGATTTACAGGATTTAAAGATAACACTTTAACACTGGATAAAAATACTGCCTCTTGTAATTACCAGTAGTACAGGGCCTGGCTCTGCAAACTTTGCTCTATAAGCCTTGATGCCTGTAGGGTAACTGTTACCAGAAAAAATTGCAGCTGGAATCTAAAAAACTACCTAAGTGAAGGTGGTGTCAGGAAGGAGCATCACGGGACTAATGTTAATGTTTGTCTGAATTCCTTAAAGTGCTTCAAGCTCAAACTAGAGACACTGGATGGATCTTGTACTCTCAGCAGTTTTGCAGAGGCAAATGAGATCACTTAGGGGCAACTTCACGTTTGAACAGTGAGTTCTTCAGTGTTGCTGCAAAGCATACCATATCTACGTACTTATATAGTATTCCATATAGTATCTTTTATCAGGCTCATCCTATCTAACATGGAAGATCCGCTTTACTCTTTTTTGATGAGGATGTAGTGTCTGCGAGTGAATTTTTTTTCCTTTTCTTAAGTGTTTGGAAGCAGAGGAACTCTTAATTTTTCTTTTAATATAAAAGTATAAATTTATTTGAAATAACATATAAATAATTAATAGAAAACTGTGTTTCCTTATAAAAAAGAATCCTTCTTTCTTCACACAAACTATTAACTTCCTTCACAAATCTACTATTGTAAAAATTTGTTTAATCTACATATTTCAGTTCACTTAAATTTCCTTCATTGCTTTTTGGTGTCCCTTAGGTCCTGATGACCTATTTTCAACTAAGATGATGGAAATCTTCTAGAAAATAAATCTATCAGTATTAAAAAATATGAATTATTTAATAAATGACATTGGTATAGATTTTTATCACCAATTCTGTTATATTAATGGTAATTACAAAACAATGCCACTGTCATCTTTTTTCAGACTTGCATGCACTTACAGTGAAATTCTGGCTTTGCTGCATATTGTTACCAAGTATCAATTTGCTACTTGTAGGCCAAAGTTTCACTGTTTTGTGTAGTTTACAATATTTAAATTGCTGTTTGCCTCCCCTGTCTTTCTGGTGGATATTCTGTGGGATCTTTTTGTTTCTTTATCACTCTTCATGGTTGGAATCAAAGATGACAAATTCCCACTTCTGTGAATTATGCTAGATCAACGACTGCTTAGCCAGACTTTATATTTTCCTTGCTGATAATCACAATATTTGTGTAAAATTTTGAATCCTGTGACACGCAAGCATCTCCAATAGTGTTTTTTCTGGATATATGCTAATTTTAAAATTTTTTTGCCTCTGTATTACAGAGGTAAGAAGCTAGAAGGTCACATCTAGGTTGACTTCTAGTATTGCTTGCTCCTCTTTTCCATAAGTCATAGTTTATGACTTCTTTTTAAGTATCTGTTGTTGATCTCAAGATCAGAATTAATTTTTAATTTTTTTTGGTTTTATTTAGGAAAGGTGATTATCCTGTGTGATTATAAAATCATCTTTTGTGCAGAAACTTTTCTGTAATACAAAAGTTAATGCATCAAATTTATTTACATCCTAAATCTGCTAAATGAGAAATCATCAGCTTAAATGCATCCCAGGCAAATATGACTGAAATCTCTTACCTTTATAAGGTCTCTTATCAGTCCGAGATAGAAGGCTATTCTATGAATTAATCTATATGTTGTGATAGCATATCTCAGAAATCACAATGATCATTTGCATGAAGTAAGGCCAGTAATGAACAGGTACAGTAAGACCAAGTAGAGAAGGGCTACAGCAGCTCTTTCCAGAATGGCATGGAGAAACATGTTTTTCCATCAAGCATTGTTATCTACAGATTAATAATTCAGTATTTTCTAGGCATTGCCTTCACTCAAATCTATTTAATCTGTCTGTACAGTGACATTGCTGTAGGCAACAGGTCAGAGTCAATAGTCATACACCCTTGTATGTGCATGGTTAAATGACAGAGAAGCCCATCTGTAAGATTACCCCCCTGTCAAGACATAATGTTTGAAGATCTTTAGGGAGACTTTCCTTTGGGACTGAGAGTTTGGGAGTAATGAGAAGGGAGAAAGGATGGCAAAGAAAATGACTATACCAATGCAATCCTAATGTACAATTTATAGGTGTTGTGGGGGCTGCAGTGTTCATAATCCTGCACTAGTGTAATTTTCTTGGTTTCTCTTAGAGGAGATCTTGATCTTACACAAGATCAAGAGCAAAAATCCCACTGAGTCTCCATCAGCCTGGCACTCAACTAGTTACTTTCCCAAGGGCTGACAATTTAAAAGTGCCTATCAGTGTAACACATTGTAATCTCACATTTTAATTAACGAGTGGTGTTTCTGTGCACTGACATTAGTTTTTGAGGGGGATGTTGTATGGTTCTTTTAAATGGGTAGCCCTCTCTTAATACATCTTTTGAATTTTCTTAATAATTTACTCCTTTCCTGTATTCTGTTCAGCAAAGCATATCAGGAATTTGCAGAGTAATCAGCTAAAACAAAGAACAGTACAAACCCCAGAATTTTAGTTAAAAATTGAAAGCGGTAATTGGAAGACACCTGGTTAGATTTAGGTTCTATGCCAAATGCTAGAATTACAGTAAATAATTAAACTACAGGAGTCAAGACAAATAGAGGCAAGGCATCTAAGGAGATTTCAACTAAGATAAATGTTTGATGTATGCAATGCTTCTCTTTTACTGTAAGACAAACCAGAACTTTCATATATTGAGCTGATTGGAAATTTGAGCAATGAAATCCTACTTTAATCCAGATTTACTTTCAGTATGTTTTGCAGGAAATAAGCAAAGATTCATTTGGGGGAAAGGTAGAATGCAATTTCATTAAAGCCTTTTGATGCTTTTCCTTTTGGGCTTCCTGGACTGACATGAAATAAATCACACTGTTTGGAGCCTTTCCCCCTCCATATGCCTCCTTGCATCATTAGATTATTGCCAGATCAAAGCCCAGTGGTATTATTTATAACTTCTCAATATTTAGCACTGAATCTGGAGATTCTTCGATTGAGATATTTTAAAATTCCAAATACTTTTATTTTTAGGTGTGCAGTACACAGGCACATTGTAGATTCATTTTCTCTTTATGAATATTGTATCAAATGCCATTCAGTCTTCCTAAAGTACTTATTTTTAGATCTGAAAAACCCATTGTACTATCACTTTTTTAAGGAGGAGTTTATAATTGTTTCTTCTATTTTAGAGACCTCTGCTTAAAAAGTGCTGGAACCATATAGCATTTCGGATATTTCAAAGGAAATTACACTTGCTAGAAGTTGTCATTGTTGAAAAACATTAAAGGTCCCTTCTAATTAATGATCTACAGGTTGACAGCTATTTAAAGAGAAGTTGATGGTTTTATTCCACTGTGGCTAATTAGTGATGATAATCAGATAATTTGTCAGCTTCTTTTTAATAGCTTACACTGAATGTGGCAAAAAAAGGAAAGAGCAGTTTTTCAACTTATTTAAAACTAAAGTGCTGCTTTACATAATTTGACAATATACTTCATTGTTGAAGATACTTTGAGCTGTTTCTAGATGAAGGAATAGCAAAGATTTTGTTGGAATCAACACAGTGGAACTCCATTGATTTCAGAGAAATTACCCCCCAACATCTAAGAGATGGAATATAGGATTCAGTGAAGAATAAACATCTCTTTTAATGGATTACTATTGTGAGAGATACATTCTGAAGTCCACTTTCTTATAATAACCTTAATTGTGTTAACTACTTTTTGCATCCTTAACTCAGCACACTTTTAGAACACTTTAAAAATGAAGTCTAACGAGTAAGCATAGAAATGTTTAACAGAATGGATAGCCTTTAGCAGATTCCATTAGCTTTTACTGTTGGTTTCAAGGCTTTTAATGTTTTCTTTGTTTTGCAGTGCTTAAAGTGGATTAGAGATCTGAGGATCACTGTTACAAGTTTTGTTTTGGATTAATGAAATGACATATAAAAGTTGACTGAAATTGTTCTACTTTTACGACCTATTTTGTTTTATGCTGTTAACATGAATTAGTTATCTTTGTTTTAAAATCAAGAAGCCAGATCTTCAGCAAAAGGGCACTGTTTACAGCAGCAGTATGTCTGCCCAATTATTTTCTTGCACAAGCAGGTCATGATACTACACCCTGCTGAGTGAAGTCAAAGAATAGGGACCATTAGGGACTCCCTTTGATGGGGATTGAAGGCTCATGCTTTTGTGGAGCAAGAAGGATGAGGGTTTTAGTTGTGTTCTGTGGCAAATCTAAAAAACAAAGGCATAGTCCACAAGACATCCCAGGAACTGAAACTCTCACTTATACATTTAGAATCTAGGTAATAGTTTTTATCTTTGGAAACCACTCTGCTCATTATCAACTCAGATAAATATCACAGAGATTTTAGTTTGAGGAATTACAGGGCCTGCAGAACTGGAGTGTGTGTGTGTGTGTGTGTGTGTGTGTGTGTGTGAACTATCCTCCCCATGCATCATCCCCATGCATCACAAGTGGGCCTGTTTGGAGCTGACCTTGTCATACTTTGTCATCTATGGGTACAGTTTCATGAGCCAAGTGAACAGTCCATTGTTGCTGGAAGCAGGAGGTCCCAATCTTTCCTTTCTCCTCCAATGTCTCATTCACATGTTGCTGCAAGCCTTGAGTTCTTGCAACTTGCTTTGTGCTAGCATCAGACCTTTGTGCTCATCAGACCTCGCTGTGAGCAGCCTTCACTTACAAACCTGGAGGAAAAGTGAACCAGACCTAGGGAATGAGGTGGTTTCCTGGTAGCTTAGTGATTTAGAGCAGCATGCAGAAAGGTCTGGTGGTTACTGAAGTTTGGAAAACAAAGTGAATCTTGGCATCTAGTGGGAGGAGCAATGGAACTGGAAAGAGGGAGAGAAAGAGTGACCTCCTTTACTTCTGGTAAGTCAATGGGTAGGCTCAGCTCACCATACAACCATGGCTAAGAACACGCAGGAAATGCTTGGCTGCCATGCTGGTTACAAGAGTGGTCCCATCAGGGCTATAGGGAGCTGGCATTACCACTGCAGGAAACTCTCTTGTAAAATTGTATAGTGTAAACAGGTGGCTTGACTTGAATGAGACAGCTCACGTGTGTGCTTTTGAGCAGGGTTGTAGGGCTGTTCTCAACCTGCAATGCAATAAATGAGTTGGGTGATCAACCACATGGAATGCTGCTGCAGGTTTTGCTGGCCTTCTAGCTGTATTAATAGAAGTAACTTTTACTGCTGCAAAGTCTAATAGGTTTTTAAACCATTTAATATGAAACAAACAAACTCCAGTTTGTGTCTGAAATGGATGACAAAATTTGTCATGTCTTCAGTATGAATATATAAGCTGGTTTTATTAGCTTTTCAGTTTTTACTGAAAGTAAAACAGAATGTTCGCTAAAGGGTCACTGGAAATTATTTTTTCTTCCTAATAGTTTGTAAAAACAGCATAGTACTAAAATTCCTTTTGTTACTTCCGCGACAGGAAAGGTATTTAGTGGAGTGATTAAACTGTGACTACTTCAGTTGTTAATCCGAGCCTTGACAAATTTCTGGCTGAACCTACAGGAAATCTGAACAGAGCCTCAGACATAGCTCATTTGTGAGAGAGAGACCCAAATTATCACCCAGTTAAGGGAAAATCTTGGTCATTAAACATTCTGCATGGAGATACTGACTCTGTAGCTAGCAATTTACCAGGTGTGGTTGCAGTTTTCTTCCTAGCAGGCATTTTGAAAGACAGATGGGAAGTACTGCTATGCGGAGGGAATTATGCTTTCAAGGTTGCAAATCTATAGGCAAAGGCCTATAGCTCTGTGAGCAATGATGCCCAGGCAATGGATGTTGTCTGCCTGGACTTTAGTAAAGCCTTTGACACTCTCTGCCACAGCATTCTCCTAGAGAACCTGGCAGCTCATGGCACAGACAGGTGTACTCTTTGCTGGCTGAAAAACTGTCTGCATGGCTGGGCCCAGGGAGCTGTAGTGAGTGGAGTTGAACCCAGTTGGCAGCTGGTACCAGTGCTGTTCCCCAGGGCTCAGTTTTGGGGCCAATCTTGTTCAATATCTTCATCAAGGATCTAGATGAGGGGATTGAGGGCTTCCTCAGCAGCTTTGCAGTTGACATCAAGTTGGGTGGGAGTGTTGGTGTGCTCATGGGTAGGAGGGCTCTGCAGAGGGACCTGGACAGGTTGAACCGATGGGCTGAGGCCAGTTGGCTTAATGAGGCCAAGAGCCAGGTCCTGCATTTCAGTCACAACAACTCCAGGCAGTGCTATAGGCTTGGAAGGCTGGCCAGTGGAAAAGGACCTGGGGGTGTTGGTCAACACCCAGCTGAATATGAGCCAGCAGTGTGCCCAGGTGGCCAAGAAGGCCACCAGCATCCTGGCTTGTTACCAGGAATGGTGTGGCCAACAGGAGAAGGGCAGTGACTGTGCCCCTGTACATGGCACAGGGGAGGCTGCACCCCAGGAACTGTGTTCAGTTCTGGGTCCCTCACTACAAGAAAGACATTGAGCTGCTGGAGTGAGTTCAGAGAAGGACAGCCAAGCTTCTGAAGGGTCTGGAGAGGCTGAGGGAACTGAGAATGTTTAGTTTGTAGAAAATGAGGCTGAGAGGAGACCTTATCACTTGCAACAGGTACCTGAAAGGAGGTTGCAGGGAGGTGGGTGTTGGCCTCTTCTCTCAAGTAAATAGTGGTAGGAGCAGAGGAAATGGCCTGAAGCTGCACCAGTGGAGGTTTAGACTAGATATTAGGAAGAATTTATTTACTGAGGGAGTCATTAGACACTGGAATAGGCTGCCCAGGGAGATGGTAGTCACCATCCCTGGAAGTATTTAAAAACTCTGTAGATGAGGCACTTCAGAACATGCTCCAGTGGGCATCGTGATATAGATATATATTCTTTATTTTATTGGGGGGGGATGTTGATGGTTGAACATAGTGATCTTAGAGGTCTTTTCCAGCGATGACAATTGTGTGATTTTGTGTTGTGTGCTATCCCTGTGAAACTTAGGAGACCATGTGTGGCTTTTCTGTGAGTTTTGTGTGCTTGCTTCTGGATGTAAGTACATGGTATGTAGTACTTGTATGTTCTTGTGTTTCCAAGGATGGAACAAGTGGAGGGCTTCTCCAGCTACAAAAGCTGGAGTAGGAGATCCTCATTCCCTGCTATTCACCTCTGTTCCTGGCATGCTGCTTAGAGTAGATAGCTAATGTAATTTTAAGAGTTGCTTAAAATATGATGCTTAGCAGCCACCAGTGAAGGGAAATAGCAGCTGAATTAAGCATGCTTTAAAAATCGTAACAGGTTAGTAAATCTGACAGGGCATATCTACGTGAAATGCTTCATTTGGGCTTACAGTAAGGGTAATAGAGATGATATTTCTTGTATTTATCCTCTTCTAATGAATTCAAGGAGTTTGTCTTTTTGATTTGACAATTTCTTTAGTATTACTATTTGGGTGAAAGGATTTTTTAAAATTACTTTTTTAAACAGAAAACTAGAAAGAAAGTATGCCACATTTTAAAATGAAAGCCAAAGGATGATTTCATTCCTATTGTTCATTTTCAGGTCTGTTAAAATACAGTTACAGTTGCATTTTGAATAAGCATATTGGGCACCACTGTTTCAGTTCAGGTGATCCTTGCTTTACTCAGGTCTGTCTTAGCATCAGGAATTTCCTTTTTTAGAAGCTTGAGAAAGAGTGATCAGTCATAGCTATTAGCTGCTAGCTGAAACTGAATCACTACTCAATATGGGAGAAACATTGTGTCTGCCAGTGCATCTGAAGAAATACATGTAGTTCCTAATGTCTCTGGCAGCAGTCAGTAGCATTAGAATGTCTGTCTAGGCACACTAGATTAGGCTATGATCTACTCTGTGCTGACACTTCAGTTTTCCTGCTTTTCTGAAATTTTTTTTAGATGTATAGCTTGGAACAGTTACTGTTTTTGAAGTGCAGAATTATGGCTACTAAATACCCTGTGAAGCTTTGGGACACAGCTTAAATTGTCTTTTTATCTAGAGTCCCACTTATGTTATGATGGTGCTACTCAAGTGGTGAAGAATTTTGTTGTAGTTATGGGTTCTGTGGTGGAAAGAGAAGCAGCTTTTGCTTTATGTTTATTTTCTTTAAGTGAAAGTGGTGTATTTTTTGCTTAACAAGTTGCAATTTTATTTAATAACCTGTGATATAACATTCCAGTAAGGCTTATGATTTGGCGAAATGTTTTAAGCTGCATAGCATTTTTCAATCTAGCAACAATGTATACAAGAAAAAAAAATTGCACAATTTCACTATCACAAACTGGCTTGGAAAGCTTTTCCAGAGGCTGATTCCCAGTGCTACAATGACTCATCAGCTTTCAGGGTAGCACTACCGAGTTGAATGCAGTGCAGTATCTCAGCATGGGGTCTAATTTTGAGAACAAGCAGCACGCTGGTTGGAAAATGTATTTAAAAAACCGTACAGTGCTCAAAATGAGAATAGCTTCCTGAGAAGATTTTTCCATCATCTGCTACTTCATCTCTCAGACTTTCTCAGTGGTATGTTCTTTACATACTCTCCCTAAGTTGCTTAAGCTCTTTTTTTTTTTCCCCACACACTGTGTAGTTGTAAATACTTCCTAGTCTCGAAGATTTTCCTAGTTTGGCCATATTCTTCCCTCTCTCTATTACCCAGTTGTTATTCTACGGCAGCCTTGGGGCCATTAGCAAGGTTCATTCTTATGAAAATGCTTGGGCTGCTTCCTTCTGTGAGTAGCTGGGGTTGTCTTTATTTCTTCTGTGTTTGCTTGTTCTTCTTCCTCTTTATGTCACTTGGTCAATTAGAACAGATTTTTGCATATTTAATGTACCATTCATGAAAAAAGAAGCTTCTGGGATTTAGGGTGGGCTCAGTGTATGCTGCCCTACAGATCCACAGGGCTTGCTTTGCTTACCCAGCTAACACAATCACAATTGATTTATGTGGATTAAGACACCTAACGTCAAGACGACTGGATGAAATTATCCAGTTTAGTGCAGAATATGTTCTTTATATGTAACCTGCAATCTGCCTGAAATACATTTTTTTACATTGTGAAGGCTAATCTTTCAATACTGCATATCCTGGTTCCCTTGAATTTGGCCATACAGATAAAAATTTACTACATTTTCTGAGTCAGGAGTACAAATAGTTTTTATTAGTCTCACCTTGGAAAATACTCCATATACAGTTGGAGTTAAAGAAAGTGTCCAACCAAAATGATTCTCAGTTATCACTAAAGTATGAATTTGAATTTGTATGTATTTGTAAAGTATGAATTTGACAGTGACTTAAATGTCACTGGAAGGAAGAAGGAACCTGTTCTGTTCAATATAGGGAATATTTACTTTATCTGTAGAAAGGAGTATCACCTCCTGTCTATTAGAATTTGCCCTTGCTTAGAAGGACTGTTTCTTTTCCAGCCTTGCTATGGGACTAAGAAGATAGTAAAAGTGTGTGAGTTGAAGCAAGTTTACAAAGGAACTGAGTTGTGATTAATTTGCCTATAGTACTATATGATGGTAAAGATACGTAGTTTGAATATGTGTTCTTTAAGCATGTATGATCAATAATTTGTCATAATTTAAAATTTAAGACATTTGTATTTTTTACATTTAGGAATATTGTAAATAATTAAAAAATATCATATACCTGAATTTCTGTTTTTACTTTGTCCAGAGTGCCTTGTTTTAAAGTGATAAGGTAGAAACCACATCATTTTGTTCTGAATACCAGAGCTTTAAAAAGAAACAAAACACCAAAATTAAAACTGAAGGTTTTTTTCCTCAGAGGTCTGTATGTGGTTTATCAGAAAATTAGAAGCTTGTTCTTTTTATGATTAGTTCAGGCTTATACTTGAAAAAAAATTAAATGGAATAGAGTTGTTAAAATTGAATTTCTAAACAGTTTCTATTTTTATCAGGCTATTTTCATTCATTGCTTTTTCAATTAACAAAGCTAAAGTAAGGTAGAGAGGATGAGGATTATGAATATCTTTAACGTTGCTAGGAGGCATTTACAGTGTCATTCCTTTGAACTTCATGTCTGCAGGAGACTTGAACACTTTTTTCTTTGCAGGAAAGCTTTCCTGCTTAGTTTCAGTAGATTAAAATCTGAATTTCTTTAATTCTTGGGTTAACGTTTAGGCATTAGCAGAAATGAATCTGTAGTCCTTTTATAACTGTATTAACTGAAAACAATTAGTTTAACATAGTGTATGTTAACTTTAAGTGATTTTAAAAGGAAATTTCACATATGAGCATTAATAAAATAAGATTTGATGCTTCAGTTAAAAATATTATTTTAACTAACAATTGTCTGTATGAGACACAAAGCACAGAATTTTGCTTTTTTTTTTTTTTTTTTTTACATTCTGTTATTGCTGCAGTGAAACATGTAACTTCTAAGACCATGATGACAAAATTCTAGTCAGACAGGCAAGATCCATCTATTACAGCTTCTGATGCCCATATCCCACTGAGCTCAGGAACTGTATTACTAAAAATATCCTCTTCAATGAATTTGGAATATCTAGCTTTTTCGCCTAAAGTGGAAATGAACTCTGCATATCCAGGTAGGATTACAGAAAGAAACAAATGGGCCAAGATTAGATTTCTTCTGTTTTTATTCCTCTCATTTTTTAGATGCCAGTTCTATTTACAATCAATAAGGTAAAAAGTTCTACATGTGAGTGGATTTTTAGAATGAGGGGCTAGAAATATTATTTCATCTGTCTGGTGGAGCAGAAGCCATTTTATTCTTGTCATCAATGGGTTTCTGCTAATTTTTGAGGAAGCTGTGCAGCTGATACTAGGGAGCCAAATCTCTTAGTCCAGTTAGCATCAGTAGAGAACCAGATCTGTTGCTTCCAATTCAGTCCTTCATAATTTCCATAGGCTCCTGCTGCCCCCCCTAAAATAAACTGAAATAATCTGTATGACTTGTGTATCAGAAAGTTTTCTGAAATGTCTACACCTTTACTTGGAAGCTTGGGAGTGGAAATAAACCAATCAAATTAATTAAAAAAAATAAGAAAAAAAGTCTCAAACTGGAAAAAAAAGGACTCGGTGTAGACAACTTTTGTGAGAGTAGTACATTTATCACTGTTAAACACACCAGAGTCAGAGTCTTGAGCTAGGAGTCCTTCCAGCACCTTCTCATACAAGGTTTGAAGCCCCTCCACAAGAAGGATCAAGCTGTTATGTGCCTTGTTTCTTGTGCTAATAAATACACCAGCAAAACGGAGTGTGCCTGTCATGTACTCTGACTTCCTGGAGTGCTACTGGAGAAACAGTAGAATATGAATGTGTTGGTGAAGGAAAGAACCTTCACTTGTTGGCAGTGGGGCACCCGTGTGAGTTGAGGTGCCTGTCATCCTTACGCTGCAAACTGTTGAAGGGATAACCCTTCTTTTTGTTAAGTGCTTGTACAGTGCAAGGCACAAACAGTCCTTGATCAACTGCTGAGTCTCTACATGCTATTTTACTACAAATAATCTCATTATAATATGTAATTGGATAACTCAGTAATAGAAATCCTATACTTCCCTATGAACATTGTAACTGCCCCTGGCATTGCAGCTCTTCTGCTTCAGATTGTCCCCTGTCCTGTCAGTCTGTATACAGAGATCTTGAAGTCATCTGTCTGAATTGGCTGTAGACCCACATTTGTGCTGTCTTCTTGTTTATATTCTCAGTTTAAATTCTCTCTCTGATATAATCTAGTTTAGAGACATGCTAAGTACAAAACACATTCTGTGTTGCAAGATCTTGAAGATAAGATAAATCTTGTTCTGCTTTCTGTAATACCTGTAAATGCTTGTATGTCCTGTGCTTTTTAAAATCTGAATATCTTATATTAAATATAAGTGAATTTGCAGAGTGTGGAAAGATTGAAAGTTAATTACAGTCTCAAAGTATATGAAATGCAGCAGAATTTTTGTTCATTTGCCTATTATAATTTCTAGCAGAATACTGCTTTTCAGTATCACAGGGCATTTTACAATAATAATCAAAGTTTTTTTCCTGAACAATGGATTTAACCTCTTCTTTCATTAGTGTGGGGGAACAGAGATGGAATTTCCAGAGGTTCAGCTTCCCCTCCCTGAGCATTCCTAGACCTTGGGCTGTTTGACATGTAATTAAGCTAGACAAAAATCTGACATCAAAGGGGATGGAAGGTGATTGTCCAGAATTCTTCTACCTGTGAGGCCACTGAAGTGGTCTGTTCTGTTTGGGGGCTAAATGGCAAGGCAGAAAGGGAGAAAAAAAAGCTTGAAAATTATTTGTTTTTTTTTTTTTTTTTTCAAAATTTAAGAGGAAAAAACTTCTACTGTACAGTTAGTTTGCACTTATTTGTTGAAAAACTGCAGATTTGTTAAAGGTGGAAGTGTTCAGTTGAAAAACATACTGCCTTGGAGGGTGTTACTCTTTTAAACACTTGTTGAGAGAGAATTCTTTAAGAGTAAAGTAAGTGCAGTAGAGTAATTTTAATTTTTCAGTGCACAGCTTTTGAGTGGTACAATCTACATTGGGCTTAATGCATTCTTATTTACTTTCTTTCATTTAAATTTAACTATTAGAGAGGTGTTAGCAGTTCTATAAGATACAGTGAGAATGAGGGAGAGGGAATCAAAGAGGGGGTTTGGCCTTTTCTGTATAGTTAGAATAGACAGTCAGGGTGCCCTTGATCCATGGATGACAAATGTAATTTAAAAGATTTTCAGTCAAAGTTAAAAGTATTGAGGGACTTCAAGGTTGAGTGGGCAGGTAGCAAATATAAGAAAAGAATTAGGAAAGACTAGAATTGTTCAAGAGGAACTTAAGTCTAAAGTAATTCAGAGTGGCAGCGAGCAAGGCAGTACTGGATTTCATTATAAGTCGGACCTAACATTCTGGTTTTAATACAAGAAGATTGAATTTAGGCTTTAATTCTCAATCAAAATATTTCTACACAGCGATTATTAGGGCAAATTAAGAGCAGGAGAGCCTGAGAGGGTGTAAGGAGCTGCCTTCCTACTGAAGCCCATAGGCCTGTGGGTTGAAGCCCTGTGCTGTGAAATGCCTGAAGCTATGAGCATCTCTCTCTCCTGCTGGAGTTCCCTGTGACTCAGTGTGACATTCATTAGCGTTGTGAAGGACTGCTATCCTCTAGTGGCAGTGGAGTTTGTCTTTGGCAGTGGTTTAGGATGCTTCATTCCTGTGCAGGCAACACTTGCTGGGCACAACATGTTTTGCAGAACATAATGGTAATTGTATTGAACAGTGGTTGCATGATGGTATTTACTTTGGTAGGAGAGACAGTTGTAAAGAAGGTATTTCACTTTAGTCTTGCTTTTATTCCAGTGGAAAATAACTACATGGCATAATATTTGTACAGGTACCCAATCCAGAGCCAGTAATACTAGTTTTCATGATTTTACCTGAGCAAATGGTGATCTTAACTATCCACTCAGGAGTCTCTTATAAGAGAATTCCAGCCACAGAGAACCACGGGATGTCTAGTGACATCTAGTTAGCCTAAAGGCTGAGGATAGTACATACAGCAAAAAGCTTACAAATAGTTCTATGGGCAGTATTTTTCCAGTGGTTTGTATTATTATTTTTTTCTGTGGTGTTTTATTGAATATTGAGAGGTTAGACAGATGTATCCTTAAAAATTACTTTTGTTAATGCCAAGAGATCTTTATTTATGTTCATGTATGTTGTATATGTGTGATTTATAAGATCTGCCATGTGCTTTTTGGTCTGTATTTTAGCAGTGCTTTAATCACAGTCAGAAGGATAAAACAGAATGAGAGCAAAAGTAGAGCAACACCAAAATTTCAAACATCTTAATTTAGAATTTTAAAAACTCACCTAGATTCTTCTATTAGCAAATTTTGAGCATGATAGTGAAAACCAGTTGTTTTGCTGCCTGTTTTTAAAATTGGTGGTTATTTCATCCAGGAACCCTGCTAACAGGATTCTGTTTGCCTGAAAGAGATGTCTGGTTTTATCAGCATCTGTCAGAGTAAATCAGAATTTCTATAGAAATTAGATCAGTGTTATTTTTTGGCAATGTCTGACTGATTCATGCCTTGCCATATATTAAAAAAAATCTTATTGAAAGCAAAATCTTTCTAGTAATAAAATTACTAATGACTATCATTTAGTGAATCAAGGCTTCAGATAATGGCAATAAAAAAGCAGATACCCCTTGCCTTCAGATAGTCCCTGCTCTTGCTGAAACCCTGGTGCTGCAGGCTCACGTTGTATAGCTTAGACCCATAGAAATTGTCCTTTTGGACTCCATATGCTTTCTCTGTGGACCATTACTAGTCAGCGTGAGTAATGCCTGCAATATTCTTACTTAAAATAATCCTGTTTAAATATATCAGGTTTAAATGTTTAAAATAAGAAATTTGCAGTAAATAAATCATAATTATTTAAATCTCATAAGTCTCCTGTACTTGTTTTTATCAGAATATGTACATTTAAGCTCTGAGAAAATGATCTCTCTAGCTGTCCATCACAACAAACCTGGTTATTGCTGACATCCTTATTTTCCTCTCATTCTGGATATTTTTCCTGGGTATTTGTATCCATAATTTTGTAATAGTACATTTTCCCATGGATTACTTTCTCCTTTATCTAAGTTAGAATTGTTTTTATTCACAGCTGAAAGACAAGCTTTTTAGAACCTTGTCTAGAAGTGCCCTTGATAGTGCAGCTCACTTTTACTTCTTCTGTATTACTTATTTTAAATATTGTCTTTTTAGTGAATTAGCATCATTACCTGCTATGTAATTTACTTAGTTCTAATGATAATATAAAATAGTGACAAGTGTAGTATCAGTCTTATGTGTTTTAGGTGTTTCAAAGCTCTTTGCCTTCGGTTGTAAGTAAGCATGGAAGATAACATTTGAAAAGCCTAATGCCATAATTCAGTGAATTATAACAGGTGTACTGAAAAATTGTATAAATGGACACTGATACAGCACTTACTGCATGAAGGTGCAAGCAGCTCAAATTATAATTCTGCAAAGTATTACACAGTGTAGGAGAACTGCTTGATTTGCAAATTTTCTGTTAACATTC
This sequence comes from Florisuga fusca, assembly GCA_038090715.1. Classification (NCBI taxonomy): domain Eukaryota; kingdom Metazoa; phylum Chordata; class Aves; order Apodiformes; family Trochilidae; genus Florisuga; species Florisuga fusca. The sequence goes on along the minus strand of JAAWXA010000031.1, from coordinate 4,557,111 downwards.
AGTTACCATATCTCATCCTGTACAAAGGCTGCTATGTTTATAATGCTTTCTAAAAAGTTTATCAGTGTTATCTCCTCATTTTTATCACTAAGGGTATGTTTAACTACATAAATACAAGATAGGCAAAGTAAGCTAGCAGTGTTGAACATAGTGCTTAAAATTTTTTGTTAGTTATTATTTAGAAATAATACACAAATTGCTCATATTGCTTGCTTATAAGTTGTTTCATTAGAAATTCTAATCATGTAGATGCAGATTTAATTCTGTATTGTAACTTCTTTTTGAGCAAATGCCTGTAAATGTTCCAGTGGTTTTGAATAGCAATAATATACTAAATATGCAAGGAGTTTAGTATTTGCCTTGCATAGTAATTCCAATTGATAAATGGGGGTTTACTGTGTTGTGTTTGTTAGAACTTTAACAGCTAATCTCATATGGAAATGTTGCTTTGTAGGGCAAAATTTAGTAAGAGGGTCTGGGATTCCAGAGAGAACTTGTACATTCCTTCAGGGCATTTTTGCAAGGGAGGTTGTTGTGTTTTAAAGGTAGTTGATAAGAGACCTGCACCACCAACCCCAGACCTGCACCACCAACCACCATCATGCATTAGTCTATAGAAGGTATTTGGGTGAATATACTCCTGTACCACTCTGTACCACCATTTATCCAAGTGAAATTTTTGACCATTTGCAGGATACATTATAAATCAGGATGTCACTACCAGACAATCAGATTTGAACATTCCTTGCATAAAGTAGCTTGCCTATATCCCTTAGGAATACATCACTTAACTGTGTTTATGTGACAGTGTTGATATGCCTGGGTTTACATGAAAGTTAGGGTAGTACGTTATTTATGTCATAATGAATTCAAAAAGTAGGTGGCTTGGCTTTATGTATACAGAGGTTATCTTCTCTGGACAAATCACTCAGAATAATTGAAAGATGTAGTTTTATTATATGGCTATTAATTAAATCAGGAAACAGGTTTGTTTTTAAATTCTGAGTTGGGCTTTGCTACTACCTCAGGTTTTTTCAGTGTTCCCTTCTCTGAGATGCTGACAACAGATTAAGATGAAACAGATCTCTGTTGAACCTAATTGTGTGATAGCTCATTGTTTTGGGGACCTATAAAACTGTTCACTGTGTTTTTATGAGGCTGTAGTCACAATGAAAGGCCATAAACAGTGCATTTTCTCTTTCCTATGGGACTGGAGATTTCATTAGTCAACTCTAATAAAGGCCTGATCCAGCTGCATTTACACCTGGGGATGAATGCTGCCTTATCAGGTCTTAATCCTTAGTAGGTCAAGCAGGAAGCTTTTGATCAGCCATAAATGTCTGAAAGCTTAATTCCTTTAAAAATTATTTACAATTCAAATGCTGACTGAAGACATGCTTTACTGTATTTCAGAGGAAAGATTTAAAATATTAAGGTATCATTAAAAAAACAAAACAAAACTGAGGTCTTTCTATAGTTTCAGACAGTCACTGCTAAAACAAGATTTCCAAATCACCAAGGGGACTATTATAGTCATATTATGGATTATTATTTTTATTGTTATTTAATTATGTTATATAATATATATAATATATATATATATTAGAGAGACTCTGGGAGCATGTTTAGCCCTTAGAAATAAAATGGAAAATGATGCCACATCTTTATTTAGATTTATACTGCTTATGAGTTTAAAATTGATACATTCCTGCTAAATAGATTTCTGTAGTGTAGGTGCTCCTTTTGAGACATGCTTGGGTTATTATTTTCCTTTTTTTTCTGTTTGTTTGTTTGTACAATAAACAAATATTAAAATTGTGGGAATTTTCTAGCAATTCAGTTGAGATATGTCCTTAAAGATTGAGAGATTGATTTTTTTCTTTTTTTTGACTGTCTGTGTAGTGATCTTTTATGCATAGATAAATATATCTCTATTTTTGTATTATCACATTATTATTTTATCTCCTTTCCATGCTGTAAGGTGATGGATAGATTACAGTTGTTGGAAAGGAATTTTTGCCAGCTGCTATCTGTTGTTATGTGCCAGCAGTGCTAACCTGTTTGTTACTCTGCTTTTCCACAGGCTGTGAGGGGGGGCAGTTTCGCTGTGGAAATGGTCGCTGTATTCCTGCAGACTGGAGGTGTGATGGGGCTCGAGACTGCTCGGATGATTCAGATGAAGCTGGCTGTCGTAAGTGAAAAAACTGTTCAGCAACATTTTGGTAATGTAAGAAATGTGGAGATCCTAATGTGCTCAACTTTATCTGTGGTACAGGAATGAATATTGGAGGGGGAGAAAACTCGTAGTTGTCTTAAGATGACTGCAGAATCTGCCTTAGAGTTATATTTCTTGAGTCCATTTACTTTAAGTACAAGAAAATAAAAGTGTTCAGCTTCTAAGATGACAGCCTGATCTTAAAAATCTAAATATTCAATAATGCCATTTCATTTTATATCTAATGTCCTAAGTAGATGTAGAAATGCATCATATTAATTATTGCAGTGATCCTGAATATTGGATGTATACATACAGTTACCACTGGCTTCACTTGAGCTCCGAGCCTCTGAATCTTCTAGGCCTTAGCTGTCAAGCTGTAACTACTGCACCCTAAGCAGAGTCTTGGTTAGTTGTCTAGAGTTGGTCATGTTATCCCCACTGCCCAGCAGCTCAGGGGCAACAGATGTATCCAGATAGGCTGTAATACCCATGCACAAAGATTCACTCAAGCTGAATGTTAAAAAGTTATGAAAATGGAAAAATTCCCTTCAGAGTCTTTTTTCACAAAGTTGCCTGCAATCTGCCTTGTCTCTTCGAGGGTTCTTTGAGATATTGTGGGCTGAGGCAGTTATCAACCCACTTACAGGTTAGGCCAGATTTTGCCCCTCAGCTGATGGGGGGTGAGAGACTAATTTATGTTGGTTCTTTTCACACTGGATTGTTTCTTTGCTGCTTGACCCATAAAATAATTGGAGGTCATTCACACAGCTTGGCAGTACCATTTGTTGCTTAGCACTTGAGTTAGCTCAAAAAACCCCAGTGCCGTTCTGGATGAAGAATGCCTTAAACTGGAAAAACAAAATGGTGGTGTCCTCTAGTTTGCTATTTCAGCTTAGCTCTGAACTGCAGCTGGGAAGAAGTGGTTGGGCTTTGGATAAGGAGAGGGTAATAGTCACACTGACTTTGTGAAAGATGAAAAAACCCCTGTTACTACATTTGTCATAGTTTTAAGTCTGAAGTGGAGTTGTTCTTGTTTTCAGATAAGTGATGAATTAGGAAGATAATTGAAAATTACACTTTTCAGTTTTTTTTTAGTTAATTCTGCTTTTAAAAGCTAGGTTTATGTGCAGTAGATAGTGGGGCATTTAAATGTCTAGGAAAATAGTGTAAAACTGGCCTAAGGTTAAAATTATAACTACTTTTAAAACAGAAATTAAACAAAAACCAAAACAACTGTGCATGAAGTGCATTGTCTGTAGAATGTGATCAGTTTTATCCCTGTAATTAATTTTCCTCTGATGTAGTTATGTACTTGTCAACTCTACATCTACAAAGTTTTTTCCCTTTGATTTTTTTTTTTTTAAAGGGTAGTTGTGCTTGTAAATCATCCCATGAGCACAAAGTGTTTCTGGTTGACTTTGCAGGGTTGCAAAAGCATGATCTGGAGAAAAGAGGTGGTTAAGACCAGAGTCCTATCTACTGGACTGTGTTGTACTAGTGATTCTTCCCATGAGTGTTAACTAGAGATGGTCTAAACTCTAACACAGTTTTAAACATTTATTTTGATCTTTCTCTCTAAATGGCTCCCTGCTATTTGTCTATTTGAAAAGTACAGAGTGGAGCTGGGACAACAACATTCAGATTGTTCTGACATGACCCTCACTTTTGCCATGTGAATTCATGGAGTTGTGAACTTGTTTTGAAAGATCTTCTTCCTACTAGGGACAGAGTAGAGTGATAAGAATTGAACAGACCTCTGTTAAGACTAGGGAAGCTAGCATGACTTCTTCTAAGTGGGGGAAAAAAAAAGAGGCTCTGCCAGAGGGCAGTTCAGAGCCTCAAGCTTTTGCTGTGACCAGCCTTCTAGCAGACCCTGGGTCTCCAGGATACAGCCCTGAGGACTGAAATGTACAAGTTCCATAAACTGTTTTGCCTTTGAGCATCTTTCTGCCAGCCCACTTTGTCCTCCCTCCTCTGTCCATTTGCTTTGTTTTGTCAACTGTTTAATGCATTTAGTGGAAGTTACAGTCAATTGACACTTGAGCCTTATTTTCTCATTAAATTGTTTTCTTTGAAAGTGCTTTCCCCGATGTCTGTGAAATGACAGGTTTTTTTCATTGCATACACTAGCACAACCTACCTGTGAGGGGAATCAGTTTCAGTGTCAGACTGATGGTGAGTGTATCCCACAGTCATGGGTTTGTGATGATGAGGAAGACTGTGAAGATGGTTCAGATGAGCATCAACAATGTCGTAAGTATTTAAATTCTGATCTTATACCATCTTTGTGAAATAAGGTAGTTCACGTAGCAGCATATTGAGAACACACAAAACAACCCTGCTGTGAGTTCAGCTTTTTACCAGAAGAGTAAGTAGTTTCTAGAAATTATCTGAAATCGATGAAATCCAGAAGATATGTCCAAAAATACATGTTTCAGTTAATCAAAAAGAGAAAAAAAGGAAAAAATATATAGCATATAATAGTATTATAGATGATACAAAAATCAGTAGTTAAAAAAATGGTGAAATATACTTAATACTTTTTGTTCAAACACTATCTCAGTCAAGGAAAAATCTGCTTTATTCATTGCATAATAAAATTCACACTGGCATCACAGAATTATACAAAAGAAAAACTTGATTTCTTCCTAGAAAATTTTGAAGTATAAATAAAAAAAGAGCAATTATCAGTGAAGTGATATAAACATGGCTAAATATTCTTGTACCATCTTCAGTGATGTTATTTAATGGTTTTACTATTTAAAATTACCAGACCTCTTCTTGTATTCAGATAGGAGGAATGCCAAAAGTCCTGGTAAGGGGTGAAAGTATAGTATTTTATTATCATTTAGACAGATTAAACATAGGACATAGTTCCTACTAGTATTTCCTGCTAAACAGTGTGTTTATCATGATTGAACTGATATTTTAAATTAAAGTGTTTAATGTTCTCCGTGCATTTTAGAGCAAAGAAATAATTTAGCACCCTTAGTGCAATAGCCATAGGCTCCTGCTTTTTTCAGTATTGATAGCAAGATAAACACTAATAAAATACTTTACTCTTATTTTTCAATTTTGTGGCTAAGCAGTTTGAGGGATACCTAGTTTAGGTTTAATGTGCATTTGAGTATGTGCTGAAATGATGAACTGAAGTGCTTATTGCACCAAATTACATTCTCTGTGTTATTGCATAAGATGGGAAAAACAAGTGTAGTATTCTCAATAACTGATTTCCAGCTATTTCTAATATTCAGAAGTTATTTTAAGTGCTTAGAGTAAAATCAATGTGTAGAGGCAATCGGGTAAAGACAATCAGGTGTTGCCAGTGAGGAGGAGGAAGGCGTGAGCTCCTGTTCAGCCCACCTGTGCCCAGTTAGGGCTGGCCCCAACTGTGCATGAGCAGAACTGGGGGACCAATAAAAGGTGCCCCCATTCTCCACCAAAAAAACAGGAGAAGGTGGGAGCCCAAAAAAACGGGAGACTGGTCAGCCTCCTCCTCAGACTGCTCAGGAGTGAGCTGAGCTCCCCAGGGGTTTGGAAGCTCACCTCCTTCTATTGGTCCCCCAGTTCTGCTCATGTGCAGTTGGGGCCAGCCCTAATTGGGCACAGGTGGGCTGAACAGGAGCTCACGCCTTCCTCCTCCTAACTGGAAACACCTGATTGTCTTTACCTGATTGCCTCTGCAGCAATGTATCTTCCTTTTGACTCTGTGTATAATTTTTTTAGTAAATTCTTTATATTGAACAGCACTGGAACTCTTCACTAACCTCCTTGATTCTGGGGAGGTTCACAGGTTTAAGTTTTGGGAGGATTTTGCTCAGAGACTTGGCTTGTGCTTTTGGTACTTGTTTGCACTGAGAACGGAAAAAATGGAACTAGAGTTAGCTGCTTTTTGCTCTCCTCTTCCTGTAAGAAGGTGTCAGCACAACTGCTGGTTATGTTTCAACTAAAGAATCTGTAGATACAAAATGAGAAACAGCTCCGAGTTGACTTTTTAACTGGGTCACTGTAACATCTTTCTGCATGTACTGGTTAAGCATAAATGTTAGTGACTATACAGTGGCACAGTGTGCTGCCGGTTTAGAGACATCTGGAACAAGCCCCTCAGAGAAGTGGTCACAGCACCAAGCGTGCCCGAGTTCATAAAGTGTTTGGATGATGCTTTCAGGCAAATGGTGTGATTCTGGGAGTGCCCTACACAGGGACGGGAGTTGGACTTGATGATCCTGGTGGATCACTTCCAGGATGGATGTGATGGATCCTGGCGGATCACTTCCAGGATGGATGTGATGGATCCTGGCTTATTCTGTGATTCTATGATCTCTCTGGTGTTTGTCCTTACTTGTCTAAAGGGACTTTTAAACTCTGTACTTGGGAATCCTGGAGGAGATTTTCCTTCTTCAAATGTTAAAAAATTTTTCCAGAGAAAAATGTTAGACAGCTCTGGGAGTCACACATGCAGAATTAAAACAAATTTGTTTTACTCTAGTGTCTGGCTCCTGTTTTTCCTCATGACACTAGTATCCCAGTCACTGATCTTACTTTGGGAACACTGAAGAAGAAATAATAGCCCCTGTAAATCATCAGCCCAGGTACTGATGTGTAGACTGGGATGGTGCTGAGATATAGCATGAGTTTGAAATAAACAAATGTGCAGGTGGCAGAGGGAGGAAAAGTTACCATTAATTTCACCCTTCAGTTATATCTTTACAGATTCAATTAATGTGCCTAAGAACAGAGCTAAGTTAGCTGTAGTTGGAATCGTGCAGGTTTATGAAGTTCTAGTTCACTGACATAGCTGTCATGAGAAGAGACTTGGTCATTCTGGATCCTCTATTAGTTATGAATGTGAAATATACCTGACTTGAGTCCCTGGCTATATTAGAAAACAGTTTGCTACCTCCAGCTCTGCTGTGTTTAGACTGTGGAATTCTAGCTGACCAAATGACTTACAGTTACTGACAGATTTTTACTCAGTAAACAAAACAGTAGAGGAAACTTTAAAAGTGTGAGAACTGGTAATTTAATCTTTTAGGCAGAGCAATAGTAGGTAATCTTTAACCTAGAGATCAACCCCTTCATTGGAGAAAAGCAGTGAACTTGCAGGCTTAATAAATAATTCGATGTATTTATCCTCTTAGGTCTCTATGAAGGCCTCATGGAGCTATGTTATCTGCTGTGTGCTTGTCAAGTGTTCTTTAATTTCATTGGGTACACAACGGTACAGGGAGAGAAAGTCGTGTGCTAATATTTATGAGGAGGATGGAGTAGTTAAAGAGGGAGAGGGAAGATATTTTTCTGCATTAAAAAAAATCTGGTTGATGGAAAAGACTAATGGGGTGCCTCTTTTTTGCAGCGGGAAGGACATGCTCCAGTCAGCAGTTCACATGTTCAAATGGTCAGTGCATCCCCAGCGCGTACTGGTGTGATCGAGTGAAGGACTGCACTGATGGAACAGATGAAAGAGTCTGCCGTGAGTCTTAACTCTTACCACTAGATCTGGTTTCATCTCATCTCTGTGGCATTTTAATAAATTTGTAAGATTAAAGGGCTTGTTGATGGACAGGATGACCACAATATGCTTCTTGTTACAAGAGTTTCATTTCAGATTCTTCTGTGTATTAGAGCTGATATTCTGATAAAGATCCATTATTGCAGAACTCAAATGCAAGCTGCTACCACAGGATCAGGGCTTCTTGTTTGTCATTGTCTAAAAGATGATTAATATTGCATTGGAAAAAAGCAACCATATTTAAATGGCTTAAATCCTTGGGATACTCAGCTAACTTTGCCAGTTTTTTTTCGTATTTGTTTTGTATGCTCATTAAGAAATCAGTGGTAACTATAAACCACTGTAAACCAGCAAAATTAGACCCCAAATCACTTTTTTGAGGGACTTCAACAGTTTCAAAACCATTTGTGTTCTAGACTATGGGGGTGAAGCAGCATTGGATCATACTGCATTCAGATAAGCTGTTTGTATTGTGCCAACAAAATACAGATGGACAAGTACTTTTTTCAGTCTAACTTACCCAGAACTGAGGCTGTCAGGTGGCAGCCTACCTAGATCCTGGCCTAGGTTGAATACTGGAATGGACAACTGGCCACAGAACAGAAACCACATTTTTCAGAGGTGCTTTTTTCCTTAATAGCTACATAACAGTGTGTAACATGTCTTTTCATTTTTTAGTATTAAGGAAAAGCTTCACACATGTCGTAAGTTTAGACATAACTAAACTTTGCTGTGTACCAGACCTGGTATTGGAGGTGAGGGAAGAGGTTAGGGTGCTAAGGAATGGATAAAGAAACAAGAAATAAAATGTTGTTAATGGCTTCTCTTAAAGGAAAAAAGGACCTATGAATGTGTTGTTTAAAAGAAAACCAGCATATTGCATAGCCAGCTAACTCCTAGTGTACATTTTATCCCTGACTTCCCAATGGCTGAAATTTACACTCTGTAGAGTGAAAGGTGATTTAGAACTACATGGTACTATGGAATAAAAGGCTACTGAAACAGCCAGCTTGCAACTTTTCCATGTGATAGACCCACAGCCAGTTCTGAAATCACTGACACCAATGACTGCAAGCCAAGATCCAAAGTTCCCCAAATTATTGCTGGAAGAATATGTTCTGTAGCTTGGCATTTTTTCTCTTGAAGTTTAGAGGAAGAAAAGAGATTGGTAAGTTAATTTAGCAAATAGATGACACATTAAAAAGAATCCTGAAGGAGAGATATTTCTTTAAAAAACACATTATCTGTGAATTAAAAAAGTGAAACTGCTCAGCACCTCTGAGAAGTCTGTGAGTAGTCACTGAATACAGTGCAAAACTGAACTGGTGTGATCCATATAATGCAGTAAATCTGTGTCAAGTGACAACCCTAAAGAGAACACTGACAATTCTTCAGACTAGAAGCCACCATAATGTTTGAAAATTCAAGTGCAGATTTTATTTTTTGTTTAACGTTCTCAACTAAGTAAATTAAAATGCAGTTTGGGATGGGGAATTCAGATACCTTAACAGTAGCTTTCTGCTCCTGTGTGGGAACCCCCTTCATTGCTGCATCAGCCAGAAGGTCTCATGATTTGTGAAGACAGCATATTTAGCCCTAGGGAGAGAGACTGCCTCATATCATTCAACAACCTCTACTCTGGCTTATTAGAATATGTGTTGACAGTCCCTCTAAGACAAAAGAATGACTTTGACTTGGAACATTGAAAGTAGGAGTGTTGGACTATAAAGAAATGTGGTGGTGCTGAAGACAAGAGAATCAAGAAGAATGTAAAGACAAGATTCTTCCAGAAAGACTGGTTAATTTTATTGCCTTTCTTTCTTTGCAAGGCCTGGAACTTCAAACAGAAATTGTAAGATAAAATTAATAATTTGATGATTTAGTGATTATACAGCAATGATTAGTGTGTTATATTTTACTGTTTTGAAACAGATTCTAATACTTGCTTTGGCTTTTAATTTTCCCCACTGTTTAATCCATTTCCTTTTCTGCACTATCTGGTATAAACAAATGTAAAAGAAAAAAACATCACTTTTTGGCCTTTATCTCTGGCATTATTTTTCCCTTTTTAATTTACATTATGAAGTTTCCTAAATAAAGATGAGACATCCATGACAATTGAAAGAAAAAAGCTATTTAGTAATTATTCTGTTACTTCACAGAGCATAACAAAATGCAAAGTTATCATGTGTATTTATTTGTGCATGGCACTCACTGATCTGTCTGTAAGCAGATATAGATTGTAAAGAAGATAACGTTTTGTTGCAGAATAAGTTACATTATTTAAGAAACTGGTCAAAGGGAAAATGTCACCAATATGAAGTAACTCAGCAATTAAACATGTAAAAATAAAGAACAAAGGAATTCAAAGTCAGCCCGTTTTACTGCTAATGGGATTAACAGCAAGGGAAAACTACCCATGCAGAGGCTAAGATAAACATCAGAACAATGTTTCAGCTACAGGTCATGTAATTAGTACATTGAAAATGTTTTGATTTCATAAAATTATGAATTTTAAATTTTCTTTAAATATATATACACCAGGTTGTTTTTCTAACTTTTTAAATAGTCAGCAGCTAGCAAATACTTTAATTTTAAAACTTCAGAAATGTAGAATGAAATGGTTGCCTATCTGGGGTAGCAAATAGATTTTGCCCTGTGCGTTTTGCTAGATGACTATGTGACTATCAGAAAAACCTTACTGCATACAGCTCTGGCATACTGCATACTGCACTGAGGCTGTGAGGGGGAAAGGGAAAGTACTTTAAAGACTGATTTGAGGCTGATAGGCTGAGTGCAGGCCCAGAAACTCAGGATTTTTTATTCAAATTCTGATGTTGAGTTGCTGCTATAGCTCAATTCCCTAACCTGTTAATTCCTGCCTCTTGTTTGCTATGTTAAAAAAAGCTGCTGTAATCAGGAATTGGGCAGCCAGGTCTGGAATGAACTTGCAGAGATCAGGGTAGGGCAGAAGTAGTTCAGGGTATAGGAAACGTCTCCATCTGGGAAAGTTTGGGAAGGGAAGAATCAAAACGGGAACAAGGTAAGGAAGGCATCCAAAGACAGGCTCTAATACAGGCATTAAGGCCAGGGATGAGGGTCTGGGTAGTCTCCCAGGTTGTAAGGCATCTCTTCTGTGAATACTACATGCTCTCTTGGACTTGGGATAAGTTGTTTTCCTGATATCTCTGATAGGTTAAGAGCTGCCTGGGCAATAGTTTGCCCACTGAGAGATGGTGACTCAAGGGGTTTTAATTAATTTTATTTTGTAAAGATGTTTTGAACTGCAGTAAAAGAATGATGCCTAGAAGTAGGAATTTACCCTTTTTTTCTTTCTCCTCCTTGTAACATGGGTTAAGGTTACAAAAGGTTACACTGGGTGACTGTGTGTCAGAAGTCAGTGTGTGCTGAATCGAATACCAGTCACAACTGGTTTTGTGTAGATTTATTTACAGCTTACAGAACAAAAGTGAGAGCAAAATACTTGTAGGTTTAGCAATTCCTGTGATGCAGCTTTCAGGCATCTTCCATTCATCTGTGTTGAACCATGCCATTTGAAGGTGTTTGCAACTGTTAACCCCAAAACAGATTGTAGGTTACAAGGAGCAAGGTGCCTCATCTGTCATTTGTGCTGGTGTTTGCCAGTTGTTTGTATTTTGCAACTGAAGTGCTGGCATACCACAGGGAGACAGATTGGGGTGAAGTATTTTGGCTAAGAAAAAGAGATGCCTGAGAGGAAGGGGGGAGAAAGAAGAGCTGCATTTCTTCTTGAACACTGGAATGAATGTAGTTGGATTTCCTCATTTTTACAAAGCTCATATTATCTTCTAGAACCTGTGATCACTACAAAAAGATCTTTGCAGTTTTCTGTAATTAGCCAAAGGTTCTTGGGAGGAAAAGATAAAGGAAACAATGTTCATCTTAGAGGCTCTTCAAAATTAAAAGTAAAAAACATTTTATATCCAAATGCATTGCTGTGGGATCCATTGTGAACAGAGGAATCTTAGTTTAGAAAAAATAGCCAAATAAAAGCTAGGAAATGTTTATTGTGCAAGCCTCCAATGCAGGGACTAATGTAGGACCTTACCACTGAAATTCAAAATGTCGTTATACTAATTTTACAGTCTTTCTTTGCTGGAGAGCTTTTCATTAAGCCAGATTGTACAGATATTCCAGTTTAGAGTGCATCCCATTCCTATCCTCCCCGGTTCAGATTCTTCTCTTCCTATTCAGAACTTTCCGTTTGGTGGCAGGGAGTAGAACTCAGATAATGTTTTCTAAATTGGCAGAGAAAGAAAGGGAATTTAAGTCCTGTTTTTTCACAGCTGCAAGGACAGGCACTCCTTCATTTTCAGGTATCCTAGTGTTACAAAGTTCTGGTTTGGCTTCCTTTAGTCTCTCAATGACAAAATCCACCACAAACAAGTGCCATAGGTGCATCTGGAGTGTGATTTCCCCAGGGGCCTTAGCTAGAAGCTGTTGGAAAGTGTAGCACAGCAATTGGCCCTTCCAGAATCCACAATTTTTTGCTTGATTCTCGTATCTTTGCTACTTCTTCTCCCATAAAAGTGTGGATGGTTATCCCAGGCACTGTGGGACTCTCCTGATGGCACAGATGCTCCTGAACCCTGCAGTGTGTTGGCTGTAGCCATTGGTGTAAATCACAACTTTGCCATTATTCATGAGGATTAATTCTTAATGCCCCAAATAATTTAAACCATTTTATTAAAATAATATGCTGTAAGGTAAAAGAATACAATGTACAAGGCACAACACAGTAAAAAATATCCTTCAGATCACTGAGAAAGCTGTGATCAGAACTATAATTTACTAAGCTTAGTCTTTAGACATGGGATTGGGAAGGGAAATACCTGTACATAGTTTAAAAGTCACAGTAATCTCCATCAGGCTTTGCAAAGGCTGTTCTTGCTTCTGCAATATATGTGTATTTTGAAATGTCTTCAAATCATCTTTACTTATTGCCCTGCTTGGTATTTTTGTAATGATTTGCATTTATACTCTAGATTATATATAAAATATTAAAGATTTCTCCAGGTTTGCTGCAGGAGAGAAAACTTTGAATAAGTCTCACTTCTAAGGGCATTTAATAGGAGCTTGAGAAAGTCTTATTACTGACTAGTTCCTTAGTTTGCTTGGCATTCTTGAAAAAACAGGCAGTGCAAGGCAATGGGTTCAGCTTCCTATTGCTTTGCATTCAGTTCCCCAGAAACATTCTGCAATATCACAGGAGGTATTTCTTAGGGATATGAAGAATAATGAGGAAAATTAAACAGTTTTCCATTATAAATCCCCTTCCAAACTTTCCTACTTAAGTGTAGTTACAAAACAAATAGCTTTTACTGTTCTTTTCTTGTATGTGCCCCATAATACTTAAAGTACTCTTGTGCTGCCATAGCTGCTTTCTGCTATGCCATAGAAGTACTGATGGTTCTTCCCTGTGATGGCTTCTCTGCTTCCAGACAGGGACAAAGCATTGAAGCATTCCACAGTGAGCATCAACTTGGCCCCAGGCCAGGCCTTTCTTTCTTCCTGTAGACAGAATTAAGACTTCAGAATCCCTGTTGTTTCCAAAGCTTTATCAGCTGTCCATAAGCCTAACTCAAGCCAGAAATGGATGAGAAGTCTCTGTTAGAAGTGAGTTTATCTGATTGAGAAGTGGGGCTAGAGGATGATAATCATGCTGAGGGGTAATGTTGGCATTGTCAGAGCAGGCTTTTGGAAGGGAGTGTCTAGGAACTAACCCCAGGAAGCCACAGGTAGGAATGCTGTAGCTGGAACCCTGGGAATCTGTGGCTACTTTTCTCTGATTAAGCATATGCTGTTCCTACCTGCCAGTTGCAGAGTTATATTAATTGGAGTGAGAATGAATGAAATGTAAAGGAATCAGTCAGGGAGTCTGGCTAGACTCGCCATGGAAGTCAACCAGCTGCTCATACTCTCATATTAAGAACTTAACAGTTAAAATAATGTAAACCTATTCCTTAAGTGAAGTTTAGTAAGAATGTGATGACATATAGAACAGCAGAACCTGGCAAAACAGTTTGCCACTGCCTGGAAAAAATTGCAGCTTTTTTGAGTTCTTCAGTAATTTTATAATCCATTTTTTGAATTCCAAGAGCATGAATGAAAACGTGTCTGAGAGCTTGCTCTATCTGCTTTATATACTTGCATGGAAGTAAAAAGGGACAAAAATTCAAACTGAAAATCTAAAAGGTACAAAATGAAATTTGGTTATTCTGTTTCTCAAGATCATTAATCTACCTGCACTTCTGTATAGTGGCAAGGGTTCAATAAATCTCACTTCTAAAAATAGCAATTATTTGTTTTCATGCTTGCCAGTTGCCTAAACTAAGTAACTTCTGTCTACATGGTAATGAGCTGAACTAAGCTCATATTCTGCTACTCAACTCTAGCATGTGCACATGCTTAATTTGTCGGATAGTTCCATTGAACTCTCTGCTTGTATGCATAAGTTTTTTGAGACTTGCTTTTAAGTTGTTTGAAATAAACCCTTGCAAATTTATTAAGATCTTTGTAGCGTAAAACTCAGGTACAAGTAAATACAATAAATGATCAGTGCTTTCTCTTTTTGTGTTGCACTATTTTCTGTCATATTGTAACTGGTTTGAGTTGCAAATCTTTTTGAGATGGGGAGGACATAATTTTTTCCCTTGTTTCTTTTGAGGTTTTGTTGTACCTTTCTGGAGGATATTCTTAAATATCTGTTGGAGGAGAGAGTATATTGGATAAAAGAACTGTTTGTAGTACTGGGGGTTTTTTTATTCCTTTTTTGCTTTCCTATAAATCAGGATATTCTTTTGATGCTGGAAGCATATGACTCAATACACTCCATAGTCTGACATTCATGCTAATACTGAAGCATTTCCTATTTCAGACTACCCAAGATGTGAACAGCTATCGTGTGCAAATGGAGCGTGTTTTAATGCAAGCCAGCGATGTGATGGCAAAGTTGATTGCAGAGATTCTTCTGATGAAGCTAACTGCAGTAAGTACCACATGCAGACTGATATCAGATATGCTTTACAGACCTAGTTTTAAAGTTTGTAGTTTTCCAACAGATTTTCTGTATGTCTTTCTGTGCTAAAATCTCTTTCAGCACATGGGTGTACCAGTGTTCAGTTTCAGTGCGCTAACGGAGAATGCATCCCACGAGCCTTTGTCTGTGACCATGATGATGACTGTGGAGACAGGAGTGATGAAAACTCTTGCAGTATGATGTTTTTGTTTTCTTCACTTTTTAAAACTGTTTCACTGAGAACTGGTTCAAGCAGATAACAGGAAGTAGATTGCATGGCTATACTGACATCCAAAGCGAGCTATTGTTCTATAAAAGAGTTTGTAAGAAAAATGAAAATTGCCATGTTACTTAGTTTTTTCGTATTGTCTTTGCTACTAAGTGCCTGGGTGTGTAGTTACTATGTGAATTTGCTGGATTTAGTGAGAATTAGTGAGTTCTTAACACATAAATGTTCTGTGTCTCTGTCTACAAGGCATACAAGTATTTTACTTCCTTAATACAATTTACCTGTCATATTCACCTTTAGGAACATTTTTAAGAAGGAGCTCTGCATCTAGCACCACAAATAATTGAGCAACTTATCTTCCTTTTCATTTCTGAATATGTAACTGGCTCAGTCTTTCAGGAGTGATAATAAATGACTCTTAATTAATTAGAAAATATTATTTTTTCTAACCTTTTAGTCACTTACTTTGATTTTTCTCATGTTTCTTTCATTAGCTTATGCAACTTGCAGAGGCAACTTCTTCACTTGCCCAAGTGGTCGTTGCATTCATCAGAGCTGGATATGTGATGGAGATGATGATTGTGAAGATAATGAAGATGAAAGAGGATGTGGTATATACTAATGCTAACTTCCAATATTTTCAGAGGAAAACCTCTATTTCTATGAAGTTTTGACCAATCAACATTGGTGGGCTTTTTAATCTTTCACTAGCCTTTTCTATGATGAACATTATTCTCTTTATCCAGACAGCCTTTGCATATTTTGAAACCCCAAACCCATAATTACATTTCTGATGCACCAGTTAGTCCAAAGCTAAGTGGTCTTACTGTTTCTAAAAACACAGGAAACTAAAATGATCCATGTGTTCACACAAGTGTTGTTTGCATTGTACTTTGAAGGTAAAAGAAAGCATGACAAGGAAATATAGATGATACTTTTATAGTCTTTCACAACTGTGTGCAAGAACTAGAAAATGAATGAAGGATAAAGATGCTTTGGGAAGCTTTTGGGAAGAAATTCTTCGTATTATTTGAAACACACTCCTGTATAATTATTTTTTTTCTTTTCCATAGAGAGTGGTCGCCATGAATGCTACCCAGGAGAGTGGGCTTGCCCTGGGTCCGGCCATTGCATTCCAATTGGGAAAGTGTGTGATGGAGCTGCAGACTGCCCTGCAGGAGAAGATGAAACTAACATCACTGCAGGCAGACATTGCAGTATGTATTAGAATCAAAAGCATACAAAGAATAGCAAAAGATCAGCACTGATACCTTACATTCACCTTCTGTCTCCTAAACACTGAAATTTTCCAAGGTTACTATATTTGTTGTCACTGTTTTTCTCTCATGGTCTGAAAGAGGCATATATGCTGCAAACAGATCATTCCTTTTGTTAGAAGTTTCACAAATTAGGATTTTAATTCACTCTGTTTCCTAAAAGGAGTGCTGTATGCCTCTTTGTTTAAATAACTATATTTTCTCCTTTTATAAATGAGAAGGAATGTTGTGTACTGATCAGAACACAGGACTGAATTAGTGTATCCTAAGCCTTGGATAAGTCACTTAGAGCTTTCAAAAATAACTTTTCATCTGGGTTATCTAGTTCTCCAGTTAGTGGCATACTGGGCTTTCTCTGCTGGAGGCAAAGGGCAATGGGCAATGGATAGTTCCTGTTAATTTCACTCATATGAACATTGATTCCCTCTGAGAATCAGGATCAGGGTATGTTACATTTTTAATTTCTGGTAAGATGAGAATTCCTATTAATAAAGTCATGCCTTTTGCAATAGAAGGGTGGAAGACATAATAGGAAATTAAACCTTAATTACTTACTCTAACTTACTCTTACTTAATTAATTACTTATGACACCGTGTCCCACAGCATTCTCCTGTAAAAGCTGTCAGCCCACAGCTTGGACAGGGGCACCCTGTGCTGGGTTAGGAACTGGCTGGAGGGCCGGGCCCAGAGAGTGGTGCTGAACGGGGCTGCATCCAGTTGGCGGCCGGTCACTAGTGGTGTCCCCCAGGGATCAGTGTTGGGCCCAGTTCTGTTTAATATCTTTACTGATGATTTAGATGAGGGGATTGAGTCCATCATCAGCAAATTTGCAGATGACACTAAGCTGGGGGGAGTGTGGATCAGCTGGAAGGCAGGAGGGCTCTGCAGAGGGACCTGGACAGACTGGAGAGTTGGGCTGATTCCAATGGGATGAGGTTCAACACGGCCAAGTGCCGGGTCCTGCACTTTGGCCACAACAACCCCATGGGGAGCTCCAGGCTGGGGACAGAGTGGCTGGAGAGCAGCCAGGCAGAGAGGGACCTGGGGGTTTGGATTGACAGGAAGCTGAACATGAGCCAGCAATGTGCCCAGGTGGCCAAGAAGGCCAATGGCATCCTGGCCTGGATCAGGAACAGCATAGCTAGCAGGTCCAAGGAAGTGATTCTTCCCCTGTACTCAGCACTTGGTGAGGCCACACCTCGAGTACTGTGTCCAGTTCTGGGCCCCTCAGTTCAGGAAGGAGATTGAGGTGCTAGAGCAGGTCCAAAGGAGGGCAACCAGGCTGGTGAAGGGACTCGAGCACAGATCCTATGAGGAGAGGCTGAGGGAGCTGGGGCTGTTCAGCCTGGAGAAGAGGAGGCTCAGGGGAGACCTCATCACTCTCTACAACTACCTGAAAGGAGGTTGTAGCCAGGTGGGGGTTGGTCTCTTTTCCCAGGCAACTATGAACAAGACAAGAGGGCATGGTCTCAAGTTGTGCCAGGGGAGGTTTCGGTTGGATATTAGAAAGAATTTCTTTACAGAGAGGGTGATTAGGCATTGGAATGGGCTGCCCCGGGAAGTAGTGGATTCTCCGTCCCTGGAGATATTTAGAAAGAGACTGGATGTGGCACTCAGTGCCATGGGCTGGTAACCACAGTGGTAGTGGATCAAGGGTTGGGCTTGATGATCTCTGAGGTCCCTTCCAACCCAGCCAATTCTATGATTCTATGATACTCACTCATTTACTTAAGTGTCTCTTGCTTTACCTGAGTGGTTTAGTATTAACATCAAGGTGACCTGCAAAGCAAGGCATTTAACAGAAGAAAATGAGGAAAAGGAAGATGAAAAGGGAGGAGGTTGAAGTCAGCAAGTGCTTTACAATCATAAGTTTACCACCTATTGCTGGATTGTTTATTAGGCAGTAGTACAAGAAAAGAGTGAATTGCTTGAAGGAAAAAGAGAGAGAAAAAAGAAAAGGATAAATATGAGTTTCTCCATAGGCACTACCCAACCAATATGTTTTAATATTTTTGAGCAACACATATTTTCTTAATATAGTGTAACATTTTTTCTGCATAAGTGTAAATGGTGAGGTTACAAGCCAATAGATGGAGCTTGTGTTGTTCAGAAGTAGGTCTTGTGAAACCAGAGAAGTATGGTGCATTGGAGATGGCTTCCTCTGTGCAGATCTTTACATGGCACTTAGCACTGGTAGTTCATGTAAGATGCATGCTTGTAGTTTAACTCCATTCTGAAAATTAATACTACGAACTGGAGCTTATCTTCTCTCTTCCATTTCTTTGCCTACGTGTATGTAAGTAAGCATATGTGATTTTGAGGAACTCTAGACATAATTTCTCAGGCAGAAATGTCTTGCAACAGAAACTGTTTCTGGAATTGTAGATTCATCATAGAGGTGACTCAACCTCTGTAACTGTTAGTAAGGCAAAAATTTGTTCTAGTGGTAATATGTGTAATTGTATTTATAAATGCATTTGTTTCCCTTTTAGACATATCACAGTGTGCTGCTCTGAGCTGCCAGTATCGCTGTCATTCTTCTCCATCAGGAGGGATGTGTTATTGCCCTGCAGGATATACAATAAGCAGCAATGACAGTCGTACTTGTATTGGTAAGTGAAGTACAGTGATTGCAGATATCTAGTGCCTTATCAAGGCTCTTTCCCAAAGATCTGGATTCCAGGAATGTAAGTTCCAAATAGGTAGATGTACTGGCAAATAGGAAATCTCAAGAGTTGGCAAAAGAATAAAAATCTAAGTAGTACAATGGCATCATAGTCACAAACAGACAAACAAACCAGAGATGTATCATAGAGATCTCTTTCAAGAAGACCTTTGAAGACATAGAGAGAGCATGATTACATTTACAAATATTTACTCTTGGATGGTTGTGTTATTATCAAAATTTTTTGCAGGTCTTTTAGTGGCTAGATGGGGAAAGTTTATTTCTGTTTCATGGGTGTGTGGTGTTGTATGCCCAGAAAAACAGTGATACTGATTTGGTGCTTTTTGAAAGTAGCTGTATGTGAAGACAATAGAACATTGTACTTTAAAATGAAAATGTTCCTTGGTATTTGCACTATGGAATTACTATCTCTTGTGTGTTTCAATATATACATTATTTACATGAAAATGAGAAATATTTACAAGAATGTAAAAGCTAAGTGAGGTATTTTGATGTTGTATTTCTGTTCTGTAGCTGCTATAGCTTGCTAGCACAACCCCTTGGTAGTACAAAATACTTATCTTGGTAACTGGAAATCGAATAACTTCAGAATCATGAAGTTCAGCCCTGCCTAATAAAATCAACTGGCTAAATACCTGTTACAGGTTTTCAACCCCAACTATGGTGTTAGTGCTATTTAAAGTATTCCAGGTGTATTTTGAGAATACCGTGTGGCCTAGGGCTGTATGAGCTGCAGTGACAGCATAATTGCTCTTAACAGAGAGAAGGAATCAAGGCAGTGACTCCAGGCACGAAATTCACTCCATTCTTTCACTGTTATGTGGAAAATAGTTGAAGCATACATTTGCAAACCTGGTGCAGTCTCAGTGAGTTTTCTGTTTTCTTTGACTGCCCGTAAGCCAAGCGATCTGATTCTGGCTCGTAAATCTGAGTCAATGTATTTTGGTTTGCCAAGATCTAGGCATATATTTGTAGTGGGAGCAAGACTTGCTATGGGGAAATGGCTCTCAGCCAGTAGTGTATAATTCAAGATCTTAGTTTAAATCAATGTTGGTTTAAGGCCAAAAGAATGAAACTATAGTGTCAGTAAAATGTATTACTTTTTGAAACCATAGTCCTTCTCTTCATTTGCTTCCGAGTCACTATGTGCTGGAGGTTTTTAACACATACAGAAGCTGAAAAGCTACTGAGAACATTTTTCTTCAATACCAAAATGTACTATCTAGGAAATATTTAATTTTCATTTACGTGTTTATAAATGTTTAAAACCAGCAGGAAGAATGTTTATGATCTCATTTTCTCTTTTTTTAGCTTAATGGTAGAACTACCTCTTTCCAGCAATGTGATGTACTAATTCTAATGTCGAATTGTTCTGATAGTTTCCAAGTGAAGGAGGTCAGATATTTAACATCAAAGCTTATGTTAAGTAGTGTCAGAAATCTCCTGTGCTTTAAATAATCACAGATAGGATGAATCGCAGATGGTGTTCAGATCTGATTTTTATTTTTTAAATTCTTATTTTCTTAAAAACCCCTTTGTTTTAAAAAGATGTTTAGGTAAATGTTGCACAATTTTAGAAGTAAAAGATTCCTCAGCATTCCAAGAAATTGCTTGTAGATCACATATGTGGAAAGTTGCTGGCTCATCCTAGCTGCAGACTCCACTTATTTGGTATTCTGCAATCTGAAATTAATTTCTTTGTGCTTTTTGCTGGCTGGTTCTGGTTCACAGACAGCTTTTAATTGGAAACTTGGTAGCATTTCCAATGACAGGTGTGGAGTTTTGGGGAGAAGGGAGGGCATGGGCAGCAAACTTTGTTTGTTTTGTTATCCAGAAATAGAAAATTGAAACATTTTTGGAAAAACATAAAAGCCTCTTTTCCCATGCCACAGTTTTGCAAACAGATGTAAAGCAAGCAGAGAAGATAAACTTGCAGCTTTGGAAATATAACAACATCCCTTTAGTATAAAACTTTGTTGATAAGTATTCGTTATTCACTTGACAGATTTTGATGACTGCAAAATGTGGGGTGTCTGTGACCAGCTGTGTGAAGATCGTGTGGGACATCACCAGTGCCACTGTGTGGAGGGTTATTTCCTGGAGCATCACCGGCACTGTCGGGCCAACACTTCGGGTTAGTGTGCAGCAGTGCAGGTCTCTTGCTGTTCTTTGACTAATAGATAGAGCTAGATAAAAATGGGCAGTTTACATGGCTATGCCAGGCAACTGTGTTTCATTTTAACTGAACTCTGTCCTTAAGGACTTGAGGTCAAGACAGCATTAAAAACACCAGCAAATATCAAGAGATCTCATCTGCTGGCCACCTGTAGATTGGTGAAGCTGGCTGCCTCATTGGGGCTGCTTCTCCTCAATGTCTTCTGGGCTCCAGCTCTTTCTCAGCATTCCTGACTTCTGCAGAGTTGGGAGGTTGTTGCCAGAGCTTTCCTTAATAGCCAAAATCTTGTTCCTGCGGGAGGCAGTTTCCTGACCTGCTCTCTGTGGAACTCAGTGGGGTCAAGAAATCTGGAAACCTCACTTTTTCTTGAAGGACTGTGCCATGCAAGGAAGTGGTTTTGCCGTGAAAGAAACCATGCTCCTGGTTTCTAGTTTCTCAGGGTCTGAATTCAGCAAGAATTCTGGGCTCCCATAGACTGTGGCTGCGCATCAATAGCAGGCAGCTGCTCCTGGTTGTTCACCTCCTACTCTGTTCTGAAAGCAGATCCTGAGAAGCCCTTCTCTGGGGAGATCCAATAGCCTGACAGGCTTTTGTATGAGGCAGGTGTTCCTGCCTGCAGGAACTCAGTGGGAATGGGAGACCCTGCTTGGCACAGCTGATGAGCGGTCTTACTTGTTAGAAAAGTGAACTGCACAGTTCCTTCCCCCTTCCTTCTTTCTTCAGCTGTGTCTTCAGGGCCGTTACCAGCTAACAATTTTCTAAGTATGTTCTCAAAAAATAGGGATTTGTTTTAACTAACGAAACATGTTTGATTGAAGTAAGATGTACATAATGTGAGCACTGGGAAAGACTGTCCTGTTTCCAGAAAATTCTCTGTCTTTTACAAGCTTTCAATGCAAATTAGTGTGACTTTTGGGCTGGTGAGTTGTTTGTAAATTTTCTATCTTACTAATGGGGGAATTTCATACCTGCTCACTTTGTTTGGACCCATTTTTGCTTTATCTGGGGAGATTTGGAGATTTCCTTTTAAGGCTTGCCAAAGTCTCTTTGCTACTGTAAGGTACACCAAAGATTTTCTGATGAGATGAGAGAATGAAGAAGGTGGATAGGATAGAGATAAGAACTGTGGCCTGCCTTCTAGAATCAAGGAATATCTGAATCTCACGGAGCAAAATTCTTAAAGTTAATGCTTTATTTAAGTGAGTTAAAAAGCAAGGAAATATAAGAGGAGAAATAGTCTTTTGGAGTTTAAATACACAGGGTTTTTATAAAAGGTTTGCCTGGTAGGGCTCTAAATATGTAGTCCTGCCTGGTTTACTCCAAGTCTAGAAACCAAAGGCAAATCAAAGCAAGTTAGTATTTACATAAGAACACTCACACACATTGTAGTTTGAACATCTTTTTAAACCTTTGTGACCAGTGTGTATGATCCAGTATGTATATATTTCAAAATATCTTGCCTGCAGAGTAGTCACATGTTTGTCACACCTGCTTTCAGCTGGTGTTGCATCAATTATTTTTTCCAATGGCCGTGATATACTGATTGGAGATCTTCATGGAAGAAGTTTTCGTACTTTGGTGCAGTCGCAGAATCGTGGGGTTGCAGTTGGAGTGGACTTTCACTTCTACCTCCGCAGAGTCTTTTGGACCGATACAGTGCAAGATAAGGTGGGTAGAAGTTTCAAGAAGAATATATTTTTGTGGATGTGGAAATAGAGAACTGCAAGAGGCAGAATGTGTTGATAGGTCTTCATTTTTGAGAGCAAAAGCTGGCTGTGTTTTTATTTTCTAACAAAAAAGCTCCTTCAAATGTTTTACGTTAATGACTGCGTTTTTCAAGCTATACTATTACATGTGACATATTAAACAAAGAATCCTATTATATGGGAATGTCTTGAGCAACTTTTAATTTTACTTGAGATGAAGTCCAAAAAACTAATTAAGAGAAATAGTAGACATTCTTTCAAAACGGAACAAATTTTTCTTAGTAATTTTTTGAAACATGATCATTTAAAATCTAAAAGCTGTGTGCCTTCCAAGATGATAAAAATCAGATTTCTTCATATACTTCAAATGGCACTGTAATTGAGCTTGGATAACAAATATTGACAGTATTTTGTGTAATGAGCCAGTATTTTGTTACTTTAAAAAAATTATTATTATTATTATTATTATTTTAAGAGGAAATATTTTAGCTTCAAGATACAGTAAAGCAGTAATTCTAAAAACCAGTTTGGAGACCCCTGTGAAAGTTGGACTTCACTCTTGTTTTCTTTCTCTCTTCATAACTTACTGAAATAAAAAACCTCATAGGTAAAATGCTGAAGCTCCATAGTCTTCATTCCCTTGTTAATTGTCATGCAGAGTGAAGCAGAATCCATAGCCTGCCTCATGCTGACACCACGTTAGGGATCAGTTGGGTGTCTGGCCTTATTCTGAACCTACACATAAGCTGCAAACCACAGTTTCTGCTACAGTGCCACGATGGTTCTGGTGGAAAGCACACTTCACAGCTGTCATGGTGGGCAGGATTTGTATGCATAATTTTTGACTTGTTCACAGCTCTGGCATTTTTATTTTTACTGCAGTGAGTTCCCATTACTGCATTTCCATTGACAATGGCTGAGTTAAGTCAGGGTCAAATCTGAACTTTCATGAGACAGGTGATCTAGACCATCTCTGTCAAAGGTATAAATACAAGATTATATGGATTTTTTCACTGCATGCCCCAGATATCCAGGACTGCCTTTTGATATGCCCAGATATTGTTAAATTTTAATCAGTTTGGATTAATTAAGTCCTAGCAAGAGTATCCACATGAAAACAATAAGAATTTTCTTCTCTGACATATTTCCACCTGCTGTCTTAAACCAGAAGTATTATTAAAGAATTGTTTTGTTTGCCTGGTTTGTTTTTTGTTTTTGTTTTTGATCTTTTTTCTTCTAATAGTAAGATGTAAACTAAACCAGAAAATTGTGGGTTGTGTTCTGTGTCATCTTTATCTCATTTAGTGTACTGCCTGATAACCTAATGTCCATACACCCTTCCATCAATAAGATTTTCAAAGAACAGAACAATAGACAGTAATATTGTTTCCTTAATTACTGTTACCTGGACCTGAAAAATATTTAAAATGATACACCTATTTCAACTAATTTTTCTTGCATATATTTGCTTGTGGTAGTGTATGCTTTTAATTAAAGAAATTCTAAACCTCTTGCAGTGGCATAATAACATGATTACTGTATATAAAACATTATAATGTTTATACTGTTTGTTTCATGTAGCTCCGAGCTTGCTTGTAAGATAGCAACACTATTTCTTCTTCAGTATGGTGCTGTTAGAATTATCATTAAATAAAGGAGACCAGAAACAATTCTGAGCCCTTTCCTTTCTTTCAGGACAGAGATTTCCCTTTCTTTATTCACTTTGCAGTTTCCCAATAGTGGTTGGTGCAGTAAGAGCTCCCCCTCTTGTTTCTGGTCACTGAGAAACAAGTTGCTTGCTTCTTGCTAAAGGATGTTAATTTGTTTTCAAATATTGGGTTCTGCTAGATACCAGGAAAGCAAGATGCACTTTCCTCATGTGTTTGGTTTTTTTTTTTTTTTTTTAATCCAATAATTTGTCATGTTTGCTAAAGCACAAGCCTCTTAGTCTGTTACCTTGTCCATTTGGCAGTATTGCTAGTAGTTAAAGGCAAGCTTGCTGTAATTTTTGCATTGTTTCTGAATTTTTGCAAATTAGGAAAATTTAGGAAAGGAATAGCTTAGCGGGTAATTGGGTTGATCAGTTGTGGATCTGTGGTGCTTCCTGTGCTGATAGTAGACAAGTGCCATGTCTTGTGATTAGCAAACTGTCATGTAGGCACTGACAGTATCTGTATTGTTTTCAGGTTTTTTCTATTAATATCGATGGCTCTGATTTCCAAGAAGTTTTAAATGTTTCCGTTGACACACCTGAAAATCTAGCAGTAGACTGGATTAACAATAAACTATATGTAGTTGAGACCAGTGTGAACAGAATAGATATGGTTAACTTGGATGGAACAAACCGCGTGACTCTTATTGCTGAAAATCTTGGAAATCCCAGAGGAATAGCACTTGATCCAACTGTTGGGTAAGTGATGTGTCAGGTAATTGTAAAATGTATCAGAAATTTCTTTATTCCCACGCAAAAGGAGAACTAAGAAGTAGCTAGTATGGTAATTTCAGAATCAGGTATAAAATGTTCTAAATATTTACAGTCTATACTAATCTTTTCTACAACTTAAATTGTTTTGTGGGGCTGTGCCCACTTCTATTCCTAATGTGTGGAATGTCTTCATGCATTGAGTTGTATGCTTATGAGCAGCTCTGGAAATGGGAACTGTGGAATTGCCCTGCAAAAGGACTAAAGTGAACTTGAAAGATTTCTGTTGTGATACCATTCACTGACCTACTACTCTCTGAAACAGAGTGGGGGAGTGAAGCCAGGGAACCTAGCCCAACAGGTTTCAAAAATGGATGTTATCTATGGGAACTTGGGTCCTAAGAAAATGGGAAGAGGAATTTTGTGTAACTTGCAGTGATGTATGCAGCTTTCATGATGCATTTTTTTGTCACTGGTTTATTTCTGGCAGAAAGTTTAGGTCGGTATGTAGTGAAGAAACTCAGTATTTCTGAGGTCTTCTGGGTATAACTATGTTTCTTTCTTGATTAATTCTATAAAATAAAATGTGAATTACTTCTTAGGCAAGAGGTGTAAGTTGTGTTTTCATAGTATGCCTGCTGAGAATCAAGTTCTGTCCTGAAAGGGTTCTGGTTTTAAATTCCATGTAAAATGCTGCTTTTTTGTAAAATACCAAGTAAACACAGGATTATTATTTATCTTTTTCCTTTACAGTTACTTGTTTTTCTCAGACTGGGATAGTCTGTCTGGTGATCCTAAAGTGGAAAGGGCCTTCATGGATGGCACAAATCGTCAGGATTTGATAAAAACAAAATTAGGCTGGCCTGCTGGAATAACTCTGGATATTGTATCAAAGAGACTCTACTGGGTTGACAGCCGATTTGATTACATTGAGACTGTAACTTATGATGGGCTTCAAAGGTAGGAGAAATATTATTCCTTGAAGGTTACAGATACACTGTAATTTTCTCTTTAGTTCAAAGGAAGATTTGTCTAACAGAATGGGATACACAAAGGATGAAAACTATAACATAATGAATGTGATTCACTTTGATATCTGTGGTGTCATCCTTAATTCCTACATCGTTCTTTGTCCTTTTTCTAGCTTGAATACCTATTGCACTTCTTCTGTAATGTTTCTCACTACAGACCACCACTACAGTACAGGTCTTTATAGCATTTGCTTTTTATTCTTTTTTAAATGATACACATTGTCTTCCATCATAATTTCTGTGCATCTATTTCATGAATTAATTAAATTAATTTATTTGAAATATTCCTCTTCAAAGCACCCCTTTGTGTAATGGGTATTAAGTGCTGCTCTTACATTTTATAAACCTATGCTGTCAGAAATTAAGTCATCACTCACCCTGTTGTGGTGCTAGGGAAAAATGTATCACAGCATGGAGGAAGAGTCCTTGGGATTTTTGGGGGGACTGTCTTGTAGTATGGTGTTTAGAAGCGTGCTTAGATCTGCATTTTTCATGTCTCTGTTACTCAAGCACAAGAAAAAATAGTCCACTTTAGCATACATCTTACACATTGACTTGAAAAATAGTCCTCTGCTCATTTAAAAATTACAAAATTATAAAAATAACACAGTATCTTTTTTCTTTTATCAGAGTTTAGTAACACAAGAATGTGTTTAGTAAAATGTCTGGGTTTTGTTATTACTCACAACAACACCAAAAATCTTGTAGATACTGTGCAAGTGGGCAAGAGGCAATGAGATAGTCTGCAAAGAATGTTAAAATGCAGCTTGCTGTCCACTTGTGTCACATCTTGCATGCCTACAGCATGAAGCTAAATCACCCAGGAAACTGTTAGAGTAGAGCTGTAATAAAAATCCAATTTTGTATATCTTCCTTCAGACTCCATGAAAATAATATTGTAGCAGTATTGTGACATATTCTGTGAGGACTCAAATCTCCATCTACTTGCATGGGTGATTAGAATTTTGTGTTCTGTTTTTTTGGTTTTTTGTTTGTGGTTGTTTTTTTTTTTTAACAGTTTAGGATTTTATTTTTGGCAAGTGGCTGGTGTAGCCATGATTTTTTTTTCATTCAAGATTTCTTTAATAATTCAAATTGCTACAAATGTCTGTGGTTTCTTCTGTTTGGCCTCTTTCTCTCGTTTTCTCTCAGTAGTTAAGAATCTTTTCCTACATTTTTGAGTATTCATATTTACTCCTTTTTCTGTTTTATGTTTACGTGCCCTGTATGTTTAGCTTAATGTCTTCCATTCATTTGCATATTTTCATTTGTAGTTTGTTGGAGCAAAAACCAGCAAATTAATTACTATCCTGCCAACTTTCCTCTGTTGTTACAATTGTTTTCTAAACAATATTTTCTAAGTAATTTAAAAACTGTCTTTATAACAGGAGAACCATAGCACACGGAGGCTCACTGATTCCTCATCCGTATGGAATCACTCTATTTGAGCACAATGTTTATTTCACTGACTGGACCAAAATGGCAGTGGTGAAAGCTAACAAATTTTCAGAATCTAACCCTCAAGTGATCTACCAGTCTTCCCTGAGACCTTATGGAGTGACAGTTTACCATGCTTCCAGGCAGCCATATGGTAAGACAGTAAGTAGCTTATTAAAGGAGATTAGGAATAATTTTACCAAAAGCTGTTGAAAATCATGAGAGACTGTAATTTTGCTGTAAAGAAGTGAGAATTATACACATAAATTTGTATTGTGAAACTGGACTGTTTCTAGTCATACAGTGGTTTCATCCAGCTCCTGTAGCTAATGAGCTGTCAAATACAACGTCTAGGAGTTGGGGGCTGTTTGGTTATTAAATCTATGAATATTTGGAAGAGAAACTTGTGCTTATGAGCAGTATTGGTGTTTGGGACTTTTTTCCCCTCAACACTGCAATGAGGATGCAGTTTGAAAAGGCCACTTGAGTGAATTCGGTGAGATGCAATTCTGAAGTAGATCTATATGCAGAAAACTATAGCCACAGAGTCCACACAATTTATTGTGGATGTTGAAAAAAATGCTGAAAAATCAAGATAATGATGCCAGTAGGTTAATAGCTGAAATTACAATCCTATCTGTTTTATTTTCTAGTAAGAAATCCCTGTGGAAGCAATAATGGGGGATGTGAACAGATCTGTGTTCTCAGCCACAAAACAGATAACGATGGGTTAGGTTATCGCTGTAGGTGTACACTGGGCTTTGATCTACACGTAGATGGACGACATTGTGTTGGTAAGAAAATGCCTTGTGATTGTAGGAAATAAAATTCCATTAGCTCTAGAATTATTTCTGGAACGTCATCACTCTCTTCCAATAGCTTTGTGGGTTCAGCATGCTAAGGACTTTATGTTTTTCCATCACAACTCTTTTTGACAGCTTTATAAGCTGTAATTTCTGCTGATGTTCATTTCAAGCCACAACAACTTAAACTATACCTTTTATAAGCATTTTAAGAGAGTTATATGTGGAGGAAGCATAGGTAGCTGTATGATTAAGCTCTTAATCCTGAAATCAATCATGGATGCTTGCTAATATGTAGATTTTGGATTATTTTAAATAAGTAAACTCGCTTTTCTGTACAATAATGTGCAGATTATGTCCTTTTGAACACATACAGCAAGAGTAAGAGATTCACTTTTGGGGCTGTGGTTTTCCATCAGGAATCTACTGCTTCCTGTCTGAGTGCAGAATTGTCACCAATGGGAAGTTTATTATATGTATCTATTGGCAAATTTAGCCAGATATGCTATAGATTTACTATTTGTCCATGCATTTTTATGGCTAGCTCAGATATGGCCTGCTTATATGATGGCTCCACAAAGCCCATAGGCTGGTTTTTTCTATAGGTGATTGTAAATAATTGAGCACAGAAGATGGATTTCAGCTTCTATAGAGCTAATGTTTACTGTACGCCTAGGTACAGTCAGATGTATTAGATAACAATGCAAGAGGAATACCTAACTGCATGACTTAATATTCTGAGCTGAGTTTTGGTTTTCTTCTTCAGTTTTTAGGTCTTTATATATGTATATAAATTCCTATTTTCTCATTGTTCTTTTTTCTATTTCCAGGCTATTAGTGTTGTCTGGAAACAACAGAAAAATAAGTCTTTGCAGTTAATTAATGCTCAACTGTCTCACCTTATCAGTAAGTGATGACTGTGTCTGATCTGTTTTTTTTTGCAGCTGTGCAGCAGTTCCTGCTGTTTTCATCCCAAGTGGCAGTGCGAGGGATCCCATTCAATCTCTCCACTCAGGAAGATCTGATCATCCCTGTAACAGGAAGCCCTTCATACTTTGTTGGAATTGACTTCTCTGCTCAGGATGACACAATTTTTTTTTCAGACACAAGTAAAGACATGATCTGTAAACAGAAAACTGATGGTTCAGGTGAGACTCATTCTTACGAATTGTAGACTAACTTTGGTAAGGAGAGTAGAATACATATTTCTAAAAAGAATCACAAACAGTCACATTGTAAGAGACAGAGAGAAATCTCACTGTCACCGTGGTGCAACTTGGACATCTGTGAAAGGTGTTTGTAAAAAATGTTTAATCAACTCATACTAAGCTCATCAATGTCTCCTGTTCTGTCGAACTTGCTGAATGTGTTTGGGAATGAGTTATTTGC
Organism: Florisuga fusca; assembly: GCA_038090715.1. Classification (NCBI taxonomy): domain Eukaryota; kingdom Metazoa; phylum Chordata; class Aves; order Apodiformes; family Trochilidae; genus Florisuga; species Florisuga fusca. The sequence continues at coordinate 4,527,167 of JAAWXA010000031.1, read as the reverse complement.
AGCACTTCCCACAACTAATATTTGTTATCACCAGTCTGTTTATGTAGACTAGTATGTCTTTCAGTAGTAAGAAACTGAATTTTTCTTGTTAATTTCCCTATCTGGAGAGCAGGCTGTTTGTTATGATTCTGTAATACAGGAAGAGAACATTGTGGTAGTGAGATTTTTCAAAGTCCTATTTGTGGTAGAGTGAAGAATGTTGCTCTCCAATTTATTGTAGTGGTAAAATATATATTAAGTTGTAGTATATTTGCATGTAGTCTTCTGAGCTTGCTTGTTGCTTCGGGTCAGAATAATGGTAGGCTGCAGCTGGCCATTACTGCAAAAAGTAAGGTCTGACTGTTGAGCAAGATGTCCTTTCTGCCCTGACCTTACTGGCCTTCATTTGTAAGAGTTCTCAGTGTAAACTTAGTGCCACATTTTTTTCTTGTCTTTGGCTAGTCTTTATTCCTCCTCTTTTGGGTTTGTACTCATGAAGAGATACCTCCTTTGCCTGGAGCTAAGGACATGTTCTTCTTGGTTATTGGTCTTTATATTAAATAGCACAGGAAGGACATCTTTACCATGGGAAATCACTACTTTTGTGAACAGAATACCGCGTTAATTTTATTTCCTCTGTTTCTAAACATTTACAGTCATTATGTGTGTTGCAAATTTTAGGAAGAGAAATTCTCACAGCTAATAGAGTGGAAAGTGTTGAAGATTTGGCCTTTGACTGGATCTCAAAGAATCTTTACTGGACAGACCCTCGATATAGGAGCATTAGTGTGATGAGGCTGGTAGATAAATCCAGGAGAGCTATTGTTCAGAATTTAAACAATCCTCGATCAATAGTGATTCATCCTGTTATTGGGTAAGTTTAGCTTTGGTTGTGACCTGAAACCATACAAACAAATTCATGGTTGAAGTAGAATAAGGGAAGTTAGATTTACATCTTGTTTTCGATTTCTGTTTGGATTTGTGTTCTTTTCCAAAATACCATCTCTTTTAAGTTCTCTTGTCTTTCTTTTGTTTTATTCTGGCCTACGATTTAGCATCCAGAGGAAAGGGCAAGGTGTTACAGATTCCACCTAAAAGAAGCCCTCAAAAGAATTATCTTTCAAAATCACCATTTCTAATTCTTTTACTCTTGCATGTTGATAAACAGGCAATAAAACTTTGTTTCTTTTTATCACTAAGACTAGAAAGCTATTTCTCATCGTTGGAAGTTTTCTAAATTATTTTTAATAAACTTTCATTTCCCAAAATGCTATCTTTGTCTCCATTATTTTTTCTATATGAATTTGTTTACTTAAGCCATACTAGATAATAGTGTATTTGTTACAGACATTAACATACATGATTCTGTGTACATCAGATGCAGCCCTGCTTTTCTTTGATGGAAATGCTTAACAGTACAAATTCAGTACTGTGTGTTATTTGGCCATGCCAAAACAGCGTTTCTTCCACACTGTAGTTCAGCTTTCTAGCACTGTATTACTGAATTTCTTAATTCTTGGATACTGAATTTTCATGTTTAGTAACCAAATACACTTTTTTGTTTATGAGTGTTGTACTTGGATCCTTGGATATCCCAACCTTTTTTGTTCACTGGTTCATAATATTATTAAACACTAGCTTCAACTCCTTGTCTGTCAGCATATGTCAAAAGGATCAGGAGAAAATTCTTTGTAATCATGCTTACTTGTAACTAAGAAAAACTTTTGCTTGATACTTACTCCCTGTCAGTACTTAAGTGGAATCCTTAACAATTTTAACAAACTTGTGGATATTTTATTTTGAAAGGAACAAAGCACTTCTTTTGCAAGTTCCTGTACACAGGATAAATTATAGTTGCTAGCATCACTAGCAATTGAGGAGAGGGTCAACATAAAATTTTAATTTTTAACGTATGTGAAGATGTGGTAAAAAGAATGTTAATGGTGTCTAAGCACTTGCTTGGTTTAATTATGTCATATCATAGGGTTTATGTGTCTTCTGACGTGTCCTTTCAGGTATATATTCTGGACAGATTGGTTCCGTCCTGCTAAAATCATGAAGGCCTGGAGTGATGGATCCCATGCCTTGCCAATCGTGAATACAACGCTAGGTTGGCCTAATGGCCTAGCCATTGACTGGAGGTAAGGACATCAAGGAGAAGCTTTTTGAGCAAATATGTTTCTTCCTTAAAACTCTTAGGGATTAAAAATAGAGGAATTGTGTTAGATTTTGTGGACTGGCATTGCCATATCAAAGACCTTATTTTTCAACTTGTTGAAAACCCTGTAAAATTAAGATTTTCTCAGAACCCCTCCCCTCACATCCCAGTAGCCTCTTGTCAGGTTTAAAATATTATTTGTGAAAATGTAAGTGCTTCCTAATGGATGTAATGTCATTTGAAGAGATATGACATTTTCATTATTTTTAGCTCTCTGAGGCTGTACTGGGTGGATGCCTTTTTTGATAAAATTGAGCACAGCACCTTTGATGGGCTGGACAGACGGACTCTTGAGCGTATTACTCAGATGACTCACCCATTTGGCCTTACTATTTTTGGAGGTAAGTCTGGCACTGATTTTTATTACATCATATAATTATTTTAATTAAAACATTTTTATAATACAGAAATATTATATATTTGGATAATATATTTATTATTTTTTATAATATTTATTATCATACAAGTTTTGGGTTTTTTCGTATGATGATCTGTGAGTTTGTGAAGTACAATAACACATCCTTTGAAATACTATCTTTCCTATAAAAAGCACTGTTGAAAATGTCCATTTAAAATAATTATTTATATTTCTTGCTTGCTTTTAGGACTCATTTTATCTATATTTGTGTGTAAATGATTTGAGGCAGATCAGGCGACTCTTTTGGCACAACAAAGCAGATATGCTATACTAATTATAGCTTCCAAGGTGTGCTATTCATTCTGGACAGAGAAGCTAAATTGCTTCTCAAGAGATGAAGGATTTAATTAATTGTATAATTTCAGGATTTAGTTAACTGTATGTAGAGTTGATCAATGGATTTATGTTGTGTGTGAAGAAAGATGTCAGCATGTGATTTTGTGTAAAAACACCTTCAAAAATATTCCAATTTTTTCTGGGAAGTTGTCTTAGTGAACGGCTTCTAAAATTGCCTTGTAGTTTGAACTATCAGTTGAGTCTGCTATATTTCAATTTTAGGGAAATCTGAGAGGTTGAAGGACTCACTTGAACTGCCTTAGTGACAAAAGCCCTGCTATGTTTTATTTTGTTGTTTTTTGTTGGGTTTTTTTGTTTTTTGTTTTTTTTTTTTTTCATTATACACTTATGAAAAAATATTAAATTTACCTAAAAAGCCTTGCAGTTTTTTCTCATAATACTTGATCTTCTATGATATTTTGCTCTGTAATTACTATGTGTTAAATATCTTTCAAAACAGGTTATGCCTATTTCACTGACTGGAGACTTGGTGGAATAGTTCGAGTGAGGAAGTCTGATGGAGGAGAAATGACTATTGTCAGGAGGGGCATTAGTAACATTATGCATGTTAAAGCATATGATGCTCATTCCCAAATAGGTGAGCTCTTTTGTTGTACAGATGAAAGGCATGAAATAGAGAATAAGAGACAAAATATGAGGCCATCAGGTTTCCACTCTCAATTTCAGAAATGGCTTTACTGAATCCTAACTGACCTGCTGGGACAGCAGCACAGGCTGAACTATTATATATAAATTATTGAATTATTAAATTATTATTATATTATGAACTATTATATTATAAATTGAACTATTTATTCAGAGGAACTGGTGAATATTAGTCAAATCGCTATTCTTCATCACTGTGCATAATTTTTATTCTTTTGTCTCTAATTTTTATTCTTTTCACTGATGTTCTGTGATCTAAAGCAAGAATTTGGTATTGCAATGATATTGGTATATCATTTAGTAAAACACTCAGTGCACTTATCAAACACTTCATCTATGTGCAAAGTCTCACTACCTACCTTGTGTCCAAAGATTGGATCAGGTGTCCCAGCACTGCCCAGGAAAAGGTCTGCATTTGTGGTAGTATGCTTGTTTTTCAGAGTGACCATGCACTTTTAGTAGCTCCCAGCTGTTACCAGTAAACTGTGAACTTCTCTCCCATTTTTTAAGGCTCTAACTACTGTAACAGAGGAACAAATCCCAATGGAGACTGCAGCCATTTCTGCTTTCCAGTACCAAATTTTCAGAGAGTTTGTGGTTGTCCTTATGGCATGAGGCTGGCTTCAAATCAGCTGACGTGTGTTGAAGATCCATCCAATGAACCACCCACTTTGCAGTGTGGCTCCTACTCATTTTCCTGTGGTAATGGAAGATGTGTGCCTCGATATTATCAGTGTGATGGTGTTGATGATTGCCATGATAACAGTGATGAGCAAAACTGTGGTACTTTAAGTAAGTAATCCACTATAATTTCCAGTTAGTATTTGTTTGCAGTTCAGAAAGTTTGATGGGTCATTCTGATTTAGTTGGAATAAACTGCAATTTTTCAGGGCTGCATCTGTAGGTAAAACCTGAAATCTACCTGGGACATTTGTTACCCTGGAAATTATTCACATAGCTCATGGGAATAAGGGACTCAAGACTGGTCACCTAAAGAATCAATTCAAACACTAATATTGCAATAGTTCTCAAAATTCAGATTATAGAGTCACAAAAATGTATCTTCTAAACAAAAAGGTTGTCTTCTTAGTTTTTTATTAATTTTGAAAGGTGCTGGGATATCAATTGGTCGTTTTATTTTGATGCATGGGGGGATGTCAAGAAATCTTAAAGATGAAGGCATTTAAAAAATATCACCATAAGAAAAGTAAAAAAAATCATATACCTTCTCAAATGTTTCTCTAAGGTCAGAGCAACATCTTAATTTAAAATCTGAAAAGAAATTTTATGTGTTTTGTTGTATTTGGGTACTGAACTATTTGTTATGACTTGATTTTTAGAGTGAAGTGGACTAGGAGCATGTTGGTTCATTTCCTGGTTTCGCTGTAAAATGTCTCACAAAAATATATTTTTGATAAGTAAACTGAGAGAACAGTGGTGTAATTATAGTTCATAAGATGTTGAATAGTTCTTGGCTTTTATGACATATTTGGTGCTTCAGAGAATTCTGTTGTTTTAAATGACAAATAAATAGGACATATTAATGAAATGTGCTTCTTAAGGCATAGGACTAACTGCTATGACTAAGGTATAAACTATTTCTTATTAGTAAGTTATTTTGCAATAACTGGAATCTCTTTTGGGGAAAAGGAAAGTATGAAGCAAATGGCTGTTTGAAGAAGTTATTTTCCTTGTCCTTTAGATTGTTGTGAAGTGCTTAGCAATTTAGTTTTTTATTGATTCTTGCAGTTTAAAGAAGCTTGTAACTATTCTGTTAACTTCTGCAGCATGTTGGCATGACAGACATTTTTGAATTTTAAGCAATGTTCATACTAGAATTTGATGCATATTATGTAGGTTTACTGAATGTATTGATTACTCTGGCAGGGAAGCCAAGTTTTGGAGATCTTTAAAAAAGTGTCCTGGTGCTTGCTTATTTGTTTATTTATTTTAATTGTTTTGTTTTGTTTTACTTAGACAATACTTGTGCTTCATCAGCTTTTACCTGTGCCAGTGGACAGTGTATTCCAGGTCACTGGCATTGTGATAAACATAATGACTGTTTTGATGGAAGTGATGAATTGCATTGTCCTACACAAGGACCCGCTTCATGCCCTGTAGCCCTGTTCACATGTGATAATAACAGATGTATTCCTAGGACCTGGATATGTGATACTGATAATGACTGTGGTGATGGCTCAGATGAAAAAAACTGCAGTGAGTATCAGAACCATCTGTTGTTTTTTAAACAACTGCGTATGTCTACATAGAGATGTCTGTGGGTGTAAGGATGATAAATGAAATTAGGAAGAAAGAACTAATTAGACTAATATTTTGTAGTCCATAAGATATGGAAGACTCATCTCATGTGAACTACTGGAGCGAAGTAGAATATAGCAAAATAGTTGGGGGGGAAAAAAAGGAGGGGGGCAACTGTGATATCTACACTCACAGTGGTGCATAATGTCACCCACTGTAATTTACAGCAAAAAGCAGATGAAATTTAGATACTCTAAGCCCTTATTTCACGAGTGATCTCAGTAATGACTAATGGTAATTCCATGGAGTGGAATCTTCTATTTGTTTTGCCTGAGTCCAAGCCTACATATAAATAAAAAATTCCGTGATGTTATTATGATAGTGCCTGTAATTTATATGATTTCTTGTTGCTGCAAGTTAGTGATAGTGTCTTTCTGATGTCTCAGTATTCTGCTAATTCCAGAAGAGAGAAAAGAGACTCATGTGTGGATTTTTTTATTCTTAACAGCTTTCACAGGTACTTGTGAACCCAGGCAATTTCAGTGTCCAGACCATCGCTGTATTGACCCGTTCTATGTCTGTGATGGAGACAAAGACTGTATAGATGGTGCTGATGAGCGTGACTGTAGTAAGTGTAATTTTGTAGAATGGCCCCTTATTGTTTCCTCACTTTTGCCTCCTGAAGGGCCTTTGGTGGCCTCATATTACCAGCTCCAAGACTACAGAATCTATAATAAACCTATCCATGAATTAACCCTGTTTGTGATGCTTGTTTTAGCATTTTAGTAAGCCCTTTGATCTGTAGCATGGTTGAAGAGGGATGAAATCTGTTTCCTTTGTTTTCTGTAGATTCCAAGGGCAGTCCTGATATCATATCTGACCCAGGCATCTGTATTAAAATTGGGTGCAGTCAAACTCTGCAAAATACATAAATAATATCTTTTTTTTTATGTTGTAGTATATAACTGCAGTGCCACAGAGTTTAAATGCCTAAGTGGAGAGCAGTGTATCAACACTTACTACCAGTGTGATGGTGTTTTTGACTGTAATGATCACTCAGATGAGGCTGATTGCCGTAAGTATATAGATGCTCAAAGAAAGGCGTAAGCTATGGGATGATGCTTCTGAAAATGTCCTTTGTCTGCTGTATGCAGTAATTGTCACTACTGTTCATAAAACCTAAAAATTCTTTTTAGGGAAACTTGTTTATAAATAATTTTTCTGAGCAAGAATTTCAAACACTGTAGGTTCTAGCTCATCAGTAGATGTTTCTGGCAAGGAGCTGAGTTTGCATTCCTTTTAGCTCTAATGTTTTTCTTTACCTAGCACCCTCAGTCTCACGGTTTAAAAATAAAATTAAGAAGTCTCTTCACCTAGAAAACTGCAAATCTTGTATCCTCTCCATAAGAGTTAAATTGAAACTTTTCCTTGACTATTTTTTTTTAATTTATGTTAGTTAAACGTTGCAATGCAGGATGGTGAAAACTTATTTCAGCAACTAATTACGTCTTGCTTTGGGCATGTACACAGATATCAGCATATGTAGATATCAATATATGCTTGCTTAAAATAGAACACTAGTTGAATTGACTTGTTCACTAAATAATAAAGCAGGAGTTAAATTCTTCAGGTTCTGAAATGTGGTGTACATTGTCTGAAATGTGTACAGGTTCTGAAATATGGTGACTGAGTGTATGGCCTGATCCAAAAGCTGCACTTAATAGTTCTTTATAGTATTGTAACTACTTACATGACAGATGATCTGCATATAGCAATTTTGCTTCTCTGCCTAAAACTGAAACAGCTTCTGAACTATTGAATGTCACTGTTTTAGCCACAAGGCCACCAGGGATGTGCCACCAGAATGAATTCCAATGTCAGTCAGATGGCAACTGTATTCCTGCTAACTGGGAATGTGACGGCCACCTTGACTGTGCAGATGGCTCAGATGAACACCACAGATGTCCTGCCAGGACCTGTCCTCCATCCCTTTTCCGCTGTGATAATGGCAACTGTGTCTATCGAGCCTGGATCTGTGACGGTGATAATGACTGCAGGGATATGAGTGATGAGAGAGATTGCCCAACTCAGCCCTTCCGGTGCCCCAGCTGGCAGTGGCAATGTCCAGGTCACAGTATCTGTGTGAATTTGAGCAGAGTATGTGATAATTCTGCCGACTGTCCTAATGGAGCTGATGAATCCCCACTGTGCAGTAAGTTACTGTTTAAGCATCTACTGTGGTCTACTCTGGGCTGTGGCTTCAGAAAGAAACAGAATATTGAGCATGCTGTATTTAGCATGGCCGTGCTTCTAGCAGAAATCATAAGCACATGGAAATTGGAGCTCAGATTACTAAGAGGAACTTGATAATGATGACTGATGAATTCATTAGTCATGTCCAGTCTTGTGCTCTGAATTCAAATGCAACTTCCACTGACTTCAGTGTTTTTATAAATCAATATGGGAATAAGCTTTGTTTTCCTGAACATGTTCATTAAAGCATGGGATGCTTTAAGTTCAGATGAAATGTGATTCTGTTCTTAATAGTTTCTTTTAAATTTCTAACTTCAAAAATCATGAAAAAAATCTAAAAGCTCACACATAGTTAGAATTTGTATTTATGTTGATTATAACTTGATTTAAGCGTAACCTTTTTATTTCTTTCCTTCCTTCTTCCTCCTTCTCTTTAATCAATGCACATGCTCAGATGAACCCCAGCCAGGTATGATTATAAATAATTTTGAATAATTGTTTATTAATATAATCTTAGGTTTGGAGTGCTAGAGTAAAATGTTGTGTATTTGTAGCTTTGAAAAAATTATAAATTCTTCAACAGTCTTCTGTTTAGCCTTCATTTAGTGAGATTCAGTGGTACATACTAAGTTGTTGTCTGCCTTTATGTGCATTGTATGTATTATATTTTGCATGTGGGCCTCAGACCAGTCTCACATCACATAACTTGTGGTTGTGCACTCATATTTAGCAGCAGTCTTAAGCTAGCAATGCAATTGCATAGTACTAAATCTAGCATAAGAAGCTGTTGTTAATTATTTGCTAATTTCCTTCCCAAACCCCATTTCAGATCAAGAGAGCTGTTCTGACAATAATGCTGGCTGCACTCATGAATGTATTCAAGGACCCTTTGGAGCTCAGTGTACTTGTCCTGTTGGATATCAGCTCGCAAATGACTCCAAGACCTGTGAAGATATTAATGAATGTGACCCTCCAGGCTTTTGCAGTCAGCATTGTTACAACGAGAGAGGGTCTTTCAGGTGTTACTGTGATGAAGGATACCTTCTAGAAACCAATGGGAAAACTTGTAAAGCAGCAGGTGAGGGGCATTGATGTCAACCTTAGGAGTTCCAGACATCGAGAATGTCTGGAAAATTTCCAACTTTGCCATTTTCATATTGTTCTCTTTTAAGAGAGCTCAAGTAAACAGCTACCATGTCAAATTACTCAGTGTTTCTTTTTCTTACAGAATTACTGTTGAATAGGTTATTTGTTTATTTTAATTTCTTTTCCTTTGACAGAGTCTGTGAATCTTCTTTTGCTGGTGGCAAGTCGTAACCAAATTGTTGTGGACAACATCACCTCTCAGTCACACAGTATTTATTCTCTGGTTAGGGACGGGAATAACATTGTGGCTATTGATTTTGATACAACCACAGATCGTATCTTTTGGTCTGATACAACACAGGATAAAATTTGGAGTGCTTATCAAAATGGGACTGACAGAAAAATAGTAAGTTTTNTCTTGCTTATCAAAATGGGACTGACAGAAAAATAGTAAGTTTTGCTGAGTTATTCTGTAGTGGAGATAAAATGAAGCCAATGTATCTCAAAGTTAAAAAAGGGCAAGAGAGAAGTCCTAGTGTAGTAAGAAGAGATATAACATAGACAAAGTGAAACAACTTTGTAGATACTAAACCAACATTTCATATAACTTTTTTTTTTTTTTCAATAAAACAATACTGTAAAGAAGCCCTTTTAAAATCAAGCTATAAGTTGATTTTCCTATTAGTAGATGCTACCTTCTTCAATAGACCCACTGAAGTTAATAGGAGTGTTTGGGTATATGCTTTGTCAGTACTTTGAATATATGCATTGTGACTCATACTTCATAAAAGACCTAGAAAATGTTGGAGATCTGCTTCCCAGTTTTCCATATATATAGAAATGGTAAAAATTTCATATCAACTAGTTTGTTCTCTCTCCTTATTTTTATTGTTTTTACTGAACAGGTGTTTGACAGTGGTGTCACTGTGACTGAAAGTATTGCAGTAGATTGGGTTGGTCGCAATCTTTACTGGACAGACTTTGTTCTGGAAACAATTGAAGTCTCTAAAATGGATGGGAGTCACAGGACTGTGCTGATTACTGAAAATATAACAAACCCAAGGGGTCTAGTGTTAGATCCCAGAATTGAGTAAGACTTTTTTTATGCTTTGTTTTGAAAAAATGCATATTTTATGATGTAATAATATTCTAAAACTTGAGACAATTATTTTAAAACAGTGTGTTTGCTGAATTGATTTAACATTTAATGTAATACAGTAATTATTTGTAATCTGTTGCTCTGTTTCCCTGAAACAAGATATTTTTCCTTGTAAAGCAGATTTTCCTACATTTGCTTCCTAGTTAAGGACTGTTAATACAAAATTCTGACATATCATTGTCAGCTGATGGTATACAACAAACTTTTACATATAATAAAATGGTGTATACCTACCTGTGAAGGAACAAATTCCTTCACAGTCCAAGTCTAAAATAATCATCTATACTGTATTAATGTTATCACAAAAGCACTTTCCCATTTCAGACAGCAAGTAGTATAGAGTAAATGAAATATTATAATTTGAACTGTTCATATTCAAACTTTTACTGATTTTTGAGTTCTTCAGTGTATTGAGCTCAGTTTCCTACCAGCCACATGGGGCTCTTCAGTTATAGTATTGTTAACATTATAAATTCAAGCCTTGCAAAAGTACAAACCCATATCAAATTATTATTTAGCAACTGGAGAACCAGATTAGAATCAACAATGGAAAACAGTGATAACAGTAGCTTCTATATGCTGTTACTATTGACAAATGAAAATAGCAATATGTGTATTGAAAGAATTTTTACAATAGAAATTATGGCAATATCTTAATGAGCACATTGCTGAAATGAATAATTTCAGTATCCTTGTATAGGAATTTTTTTAAGGAGGTTGTTTCTGTTTCTTGGTTAAGGAGTTGTTGTGTAACATTTCTCAATAGGCAGCTAGTCTTTTTTCAGGTTAGTAACAGAAAATTCCTAATTTCAGTGCTCATGTAATGTTCTGGACTGACTGGGGCCAAAACCCTCGAATTGAAAGAGCCAGCATGGATGGCAAAATGCGAACAGTGATTGTTAACAATAAAATCTACTGGCCCAATGGACTCACCATTGATTACCCAAACAAACTTCTGTATTTTGCTGATGCTTATCTTGATTACATCGACTTTTGTGATTACAATGGAAATAACAGACGGCAGGTGGTTGCAAGTGATCTGGTAAGACATTAATAAAAGACCTTTTCTTTTCCCATGTCTTTCTGATAGTACTTAAAAATGTATTTGCGCTGTCATAGACTTAGATGTATTTTTCTTCAAAATAATTGGGTGAAACAGTTGTCATAGACTCATAGCATTGTTTGGGTTGTAAGAGACCTTAAAGATCATCTAGTTCCAGTCCCCTGCATGGGAAGGGACACCTCCAGCTAGACCAGGTTGCTCAAAGCTCCATCCAGCCTGGCCTTGAACACTTCCAGAGAGGGGGCATCCACAACTTCTTGGGGTTATGAAGTATTTCAGCTGCTTGCTACAGCTGGAAAAAGAGAATTGCATATCCTATTCACAGTCTCTCAGGAGATCTTCAACAGAATGTGGAGCTGAGCATAGACTTAATGCTTTAAATAATTTTATTTTTTTCTGTCTTTATACATGAAGTCTAAAGGTGACATCTGGCAGTGCTGCTACTGTCTAGTACATTTACTGTAGGTAAATGCAGTACAAAAACCCTGGAAGAGCTTTTCCTGGTCAAATTCTGTGAGTGATGACTTCGATGAATCTTGACAGCAGTGTTCAGCTAGGATTTGCTGTGTGCAGGGCACTTCATGAAGACCATTCCTCTTACAGGCTATATCCCAACTAAGTGCTGCTGGCAGCTTGTAGCACTGTCCCTGTACCAGCATAGAAATTAAGATATTCAGTTGGTACACACAAACTGGTACAAATAACCAAATGTATAGTTTCAATAACTGAAATTCAGGGCTTTAATTTTTTTGGCAAGGCAGATGATTCTTGTGTTGCAGAAGCTGTTGCAATCTTGCTTGCCCCACTCCTTGTTTTCTGAAATTTGGATAAACCACCTTCTTCAGCCATCTAGTACACGTTTTCTCTTATGCCCTTGAAAATCTATAATTGGATCTTTACCTGTTTATGCTCAGCTCTGTTGTGACTTCACTGCAAGCTTTACATATACAAATCTCCAAAATGAAATTGTTAAATATCCTTGCCTTTTTAGATATTGCAGCATCCACATGCTCTAACTGTCTTTGAAGATTTTGTGTACTGGAGTGACCGCTATACGAATCGAGTAATTCGGGCCAATAAATGGCATGGAGGAAACCAGACAGTTATGATTTATAACATTCACCAGCCTTTAGGACTTGTGGCAGTCCATCCTGTAAAGCAACCTAACAGTAAGTTCAGCAAAACAACTCTGGCAATTACACAAAGAAGCCATAGGCACTCCTGGAATCAGTCTTGTCAGCAAAGGGGCTGGGATAGAACAAGTAACTAATTGATAATATTGACTTGCAGCTGAAGGTCATTTCAGCCTGTCCAGTCTGGTGTTTAGGGGAAAGTAACCTAAGCAGCATGTAAGCATAATGACTAGCTAAAAACAATAATAGGGAAGTAGTCTGTGTCATTTTGCTTCGAATGTTTTCATAAGAAAATAACATTTTTAGAAAGCATTTTAAATTTTGTCTCTGTGGCATAGCAGACTCAGTTCCTTGTATGCTAATAATATAATTCTTTAGACCAGATTACTGTCCTTAGTCTTCTCTGAAAATACTTTTGCATTATTTTATTTAATGAAATAATAATAAACCTCTTAACTGTATTCAAGGTGCCCTCTGAGATCATATGCAGATGATCTTTTGCAGCTGAAAGGCTAAATAAATAAAGCAATTTTTTTTTTTTCTTTCTGTTTGGGAGTTATCTTTCAAATCAGAGTTTTCATCATTTCACAGTATGACTTGAAGAGTGGGAGTTGTTTTTCATTTTTTCTGCATTATTTCTTGTGTGTCAACTGTTTTTGATTAATAAATATTACAGTGGCTTATGGGTTTGTTTTGCTTTGGTTTTGGTTTATTTGTTTTTTTTTCCTTGACTTCCAGATACTTGCATCTGGGTAGGGTACCTAGTTATTTCAGCACTGTATTTGTCTGGAAGAAAACTTCCTCAGTCACATTCATGACTAAAGCTACTTAGCACTCTTACTGAAAAGTTGTTCAGGCACCAGAGAGTACCATTAATTTATCCATTGTAGTTTTGGTGTAAGAGGTTTTATTTTAACCCAAGGTTTAAAAAACTCTATCACTGATGGAGAAAATTATTTTAGTTCACTGTATTAAATTAGTAGGTTTTATGATTTTTCATTTAGATTTGTTCTATTGTACATTATGTGGATAGAGACAGAAGGAAATAAAGCACTTGCCAAATAGCAAGACATACAAATATTTATAAATAAAGAAATAATTATTTACTGATTGAAATTCCAAATGCAATATTAAAACTGTCATCCACTCTCTTTTTGCAAATCATTAGGTCTCACACATCTGGAGTTTAGATTTGTTATAATGATGAGATTAATAACTTTCTTACAGCTGAAGTACTGGGTTTATGCTGCTATTTTATTGTCATGTTATTTTCTTTGGTTCTTGATTGTTTGGTTTTTTTTAGGAACAACTGTTTAATTTGCTGAACTTCCAAACTTCTTAGAAGAGAATAAGACCTGCTGCAATTGCTTAAGTTATACTCAAAATCTGATTTTTATTTTCTTACAAATATGGTTCGTCCTGAACAACCCTCTTTAGCAGCAAGTTTGTGGAAGTGATCTAAATGGCTGAATTCTAGTGTATTTAGTATTGTACTAATAGCAGTAGAGACCTCCCTCACTGTCATTTTTACTTATACAAGCTTAGAATGACAGTTTCAAAGGGAACCAAGAAATTATGCATTGAACTCCCACTATCTATGAATGAGATGTGCGCAAGAGTTTTCTCTTCAGTTTTCACTAAGAAGCTTCAGTAAATAATTTAAATCCCTCACTTAGAAGCACTATAATGATCAAAGACTGAAGATCCTGCAGGCTGCCTAGTACAGTTAAGAAAAGATTGAAAAAGAGTTTGAGATATTTATTTATGATGCACAAAGACTGAGAAGACTACTGTGGTAATGAATACTGGTTTTACACAAAAAATTATATCCTGTTATGAGTATGTTGAATTGCTTGTGGTTCTTTATGGAAACAGCAAAACTGATTTAGCACGGGGTTACTATTAATAGAAATTACATGAAATATTCTTTCCATTTGCTCATATTGTTACAGTTGCTAATGCTTTCTTTTTTTCTTTTCAGGTATCAATTCTTGTGCATCGTCCCCTTGTAGTCACCTCTGCTTGCTTTCTTCATCAGGACCACTGTTTTTTTCCTGTGCTTGTCCTTCAGGATGGATGCTTTCCCCTGATAACAGGAACTGCATGAGAGGTAGGGCAGTAGTAATGAGAGATGAGAAAAAAGACATGACACTGTCAAATCCATCCCTCTGTCAGACAAAAAGCATACATCAGATCTGTAGTCTGCTGCTTGTGAAGGCAAAATTTGGGGCCGTTCCAGACAGACTTCATTTCAGAAGCATAGAATGCACTTGGCCTAAAGGTTTGCACATGGATTCTTGAAAGAACTCAAGAGATTCAAATACTTTATTTGGGGAAAAAGGATGAAATAGATTTTCTTTTAAGGACTTCACAGAAGCCACATTTAAAAATTTCTCAACACATTGAATGTTTTGGTGTTGCAATACAACTGGAAGGAGCTTTTTATCAGTTAAAAACGAAAACATACTCTGTCAGAATATTGTCTTGGTTATAGATATTCAGCCTGGAAACCTGTTTTTAAGAGTTGCAATTGTAAAAATGTCAGGATAGAGGATTACAGAGGACTTTCTTGCCTGCCCAAGTCTGTTTCCTCCATGTCTTTGACTACTACATCATGTGCCCCCTCTCACCAGTCAAGTTCCAGTGTAGATTGCTTTGGTTTCTTGCCTCCACTGCTCACTGAACCTCACAATTTTGTTGTTTAGAAACCTTCTGATTTTGTTTTCTCCAGTTTATGCCCATTTCTTATGCAGTTTTTGTCCGTTGGAATAAATAGCATCAATAGTTCTCCTTGACCTCTGCTACATGTTGTGTTGTATATATTTTGACTGAACATTCTTTCTTAGTCTTTACTTTGCTAAAGAAGTAAATTAAGATCTTTTGGTTTCCTCTAATAAGGAGAGGTGCTCTCCCTTTTTCTCATCACTCTCTTTAGCCTCTCTGAACTAACTCATTTTGGAATTCAGATCAAAATTTCTCAGCTTGAGCTTTTTCCCCGCTTAGTGTAAAAAAAATAGTATGCCAAATGCAGAAGATCTGGAAACACAGTCTAAAATTACAGATACTACAGGTGATGCATCTGCAACAGAGCTTACCTTTGCAAACAAAACTTCATATCAAAAAAATACCACTGGACTTTATTTGAACAGTCCACAGACCTCAGTGATTTCTAAAAACCCAACTAATTTTTAAAAAGTCACAAAAGTTCACATTACTGACAAGCAGTTTTCAACCAGAAATACGAACAGTTTTATTTTGTCAATTGAGGCATTCATTATTCATTTTTTTATCAGTTGTATAGATACAAAGGTACTTTGGTGCCTACCTAATAAGGAGCTTCAAATTACTGCAAATTAAATAGAAATTATGTTTGGAATGAGCTAACAATCAGTTAAAATGGTCAGTCGAATACTTGTCAGTCAAATGATCCTTTTCTTTAAAAACTATCCGAATTTTAAAAGCCATATTATGCTGGTTTCCTGCTTGATACTAGTCTAATATTTGCTATGATAAACTGTCATTGTTTATTTTGATAGGCCAGTACAAACTTTCAGAAGAAAGATTAAACTGATCTGCATGCATTTGGTTGCTCATAGAAAACAATGATATTGTTGATCTCTGCCTACTTAGTTCACCTATTAAATACTGTTAAATTTTTGTTAATGGAAAGGCATTGATACTAGAATTGCACCATTTCTAGCTATACATAAATTGCTGAAAACTATCATTTTAAGACTGCCTTTGCACTTATTTTACTTTAAACTGCATTTCAGGTTGATATTAAAAAAGGTAATCTAGCAGGCTGGCTTGGAAACAAAACAAGGAATTTGTGTATGTTAAAATCTTGTGTTAATATGGACTTGGAAGAAGTTCAAGAATTTCCCAGTCAGAGCAAGCTGCATGTCCTCAGGGGATTATTTGCCAAAATAGGATTTTTGAACGGAGACAAATTATATCTATGTTATGTCAAATTTGACAAACAGTTCCAGCTACCAGAAAATTATGGAGAATAATTTTTTGGAGATGTGCAGTGATGGTGTGATTTGTGATTTTTCATGTCAAAGTTGTCACTGCAAAATTTACATAAATATATTAAGCATCCAGTGAAAAAAACAAGAATCAAGCAAAAAAAAAGCTCTTTGATGGGTTACAAAAGGAGAAGTGGGCTACTGCCACGTTCTGTGCAGCAGCAGCCCAGTTCCCTACCAAGTGATGGTTTGTGCCTATGCAAAGAAGAGGCCAGAATTTGTTCTCCAAAAGCCACAGGGAATGGGATTGTAGGTCAGGAGATGCTGTTTGACTACTCCTTAGTTGCTGCTTCACACTCTGCAGCTCTCCAATGCTTTTTCTCAGATCCCCTGAGTGGGTGCCCTTTTTAAATAAGCATTAAGCAAAAGCATAGATGTTTACTTAAAAGTAAATATCCTATAAGGGCGTATGTCTACACCCATAGACATAAAAAGAAAACATATTACTGCAGTTAAGCTTCATAACAAAGATCAGCAATTGCTGCTGTGACATTGTACCTTGCTGTGAGTCCTGCTCAGGAGGCATTAGAATCCATCTCGGGTGTGTCTGGGAGAGCCATCGGAGCTTTGTCCTGCTGCTTCCCATTCTCAGAGATTTGAAAAAGCTGCTCAAAGCAACTGTCTGAATGTTCTTCTTCTCTTGGCCTGTCAGGAGTCACCCTACCTTGTTTACTTCCTCCTCAGAATTTGCTTACACTTGCATTGTGATTTTGCACAGTGCTGAAATTTCAAATGTTACAGCAATTACAATAACTGATAACCTCACTTCTTTTGAGGGAGCAAACCTATAGGTAAGGGGCTGCAAAATGTCACTGATAACATTCAACCATTTTCAGAATCAAGGACATTTTGGGTGGGAGAGGGGAAGCGTATCGTAATATCATTTCCTTCATCATGAACAACTCCAAATTATATGTTTCCACAGTTGAGCACCCTTTCCTTGTTGCTGTAAGAGATAATATAATTTATGGAATATCTCTGAACCCTGAGGAGAAGACGAATGATGCTATGGTTCCAATAGCAGGAGTTGAAAATGGTGTTGATGTTGACTTTGATGACTCCGAACAGATGATATATTGGGTTGAAAATCCAGTAAGTTAGTATTTGTGTTCAAAATGTGCACTAAAATAAGAATTTTTATTTTAAAATAGTATTTTTGACTGAAATATATTAGCATCGTAGGTAAGAAAATTCATAAATATAATTGAAAAGAATGAAAGGGTGTTTAGGGGAGTTTGGGTATTTTTTTGGGGGGTGTGTTGTTTGTTTTGGGTTTTTTTTGGTGGCTTTTTTGTTTGTTTGTTTTGGGTTTTTTCCATTATTTTTTTTTTTCCCCTAGGATAAGATTAAAAAGCTTTATCTGTTTCATAAGTTAATTTTCATTTCTGTCAGCTGAAATATTTTATTAATGCTGTTTCTGAGAGAGCCAGAGACGTGAAAAAGAAATATTGGAAAGCACTGGCATAACCTTGGCTCCCCTTTCCTATAGTCCACTTGTTCTCTTCCCTCTTGACTCAGGAATTTACTCTGCAAACACGTCCAGAACACTTTTGCAGGGGAGCAGTACATTGGAAACAGTGGAACTAAACATCAGAATGAAAATACATGCATCCAAATTGGCCACTTAATGAAGCAACATAGTAGAGAGGCATCTTTTTCTGTAAATAGAAGAAAATGGTTGTAAAGTCACAATAATTTCTATAGCATGTATAGGCTTATAGATCTAAAAACCAGTTTGAACTAATTTTTAATAGATGATTATAATTGTTTGGCAAAATGTTTTTAATGTTCTGAACTAAGAAACAATGTGTGTTCTCTAAGGCTAACTTTCTAAAAAAAAAAATCCTAATTATTGCAGGACGTACACGTAAAAAAATCTATGGCAGCCTGGGAGATGAATGTGGTGGGAAAGTGCTGATATGTATTCACCCATGGAAACTTAAAAGCTGTTCCTTTTTTAAGAAAATCAGTGATTAAGTCCTGGAGAAGTATAATGGTAGATAAGGAGCTTTCCCTATTTATATATTTATATATTTACAGAGACAATTTGCACTAACTTGTTACCTTTCATCCACACAAAACGTTTTCTTTCCCAAACCCCTTTCCCTTATATTTTGCAAAGTAAAAAATTGAAGTAAAAATAAGCTTAAAAATCCACATTTTAACTTTTCTTGTGTCACTCATAAAGGAATTTAACTTGTTTTAATTTTTTGCTCTTTTAATATTAGAATCTTTAGTTCACATGGTTAAACAGAGGACTGCTAGGTAAACTCAAATGGAAGAAGAGAACGTATAGATTGTGGAAGGAAGGGCTGGCCACTTGGGAGGAATATAAGGCTGTTGTCTGAGAATGTAGAGAGGCAACTAGGAAAGCTGAAGCCTCTTTGGCATTAAACCTTGCGAGAGATGTTAAGGACAACAGGAAGGGCTCTTCAAATACATTGCAGATAAAACTAATACTAGAGGCAATGTAGGCCCAGTGCTGAACGAGGTGGGTGCCCTGGTGACAGATGAATTGCTGAACGCCTCATTTGCCTCTGTGTATACAGATGGAGGATGTCCTCAGGAGCCCCAGGCCCCTATGGCTGCTGAGAAAGTCAGGGTAAAGGGTGATTTTGCCTGGGTTGATGACGGCTGGGTTAAGGATCAGTTAATGAGTCTGGACATCCATAAATCCATGGGTGCTGATGGGATGCACCCATGGGTGTTGAGGGAATTGGTGGATATCATTGCTAGGCCGCTCTCCATCATCTTTAGTTGGGAACGGCAGAGGTGCCTGAGGACTGGAGGAAAGCATTAAGCATATCGAAATACACTTGCCTTTTTTTGATTGGACTTGATGATCTTAAGAGTTCTTTTCCAATCTTGGTGATTCTATTATTCTAGGATTTTCACTTTACTAAGAAAAGTAAGTAATCATGTAGTTGGAGTAAAATAGTGTATTCTGCTCTTGACATTTTTTTACTTTTGTTATCTTTTTTTCCAAGGGTGAAATTCACAGAGTGAGGTCAGATGGAGCCAATAGGACAGTTTTTGCTCCAGCAGCTGTTATTGGTGCTCCTATTGGTCTGGCACTGGACTGGATATCTGCAAACCTGTATTACAGTAACCCAGGGACACAGTCCATTGAGGTAATTGTTTAATTGTTTAAGAGGGACAACTGGGAAGTAGGAGCTTAGCTGTTTTTTTTTTTCACTTTCAAGTCATTAAGTGATGCTTGACACACTGCCTCTCTAATCAGTAGACTTATTACTATTATCACTTGAAGTCAATGATCTCAAAGTAATGCCTCTGAAAGTAAAGGAATGTTGCCAACAAATGCAGTAAGATCTGCTCCCAAATGCTTTCATACCATATTCTGTAGCTTTCTGGAGACCAGCAGTCTGATGGTATGTAAAGGATAACAATGCCACTTAGTGTAGGGAAACAGAGGATAAGCAATATATAATACAGTAATGACTTTAAATAAGTCATTATTGTCCTTGTCCCAAAATTTAAATATGTTATTAAATTAAAAGGCAACTAACTTAAACAAGTAAAATGGAATACTTTCTAAAACAACGTTTAATCAACCTGTTCAGCCTATAATACATTCAAGATATTATAGAAGCTGCAAGATTAACTATTTTTTAATTATTAACTATTAACTAACAATACCTGCTATTGCTTACTTGTTAGCACAGGTAGGTTATAAGCTACAAGCAGCTTATTCAGGAGGTTCATGTTAGAGAAGAGAGAAGCTTAGCGTACAGAACAGTGTGCTTTTTCTTCATGATATTTGAGAGGGTCTTCTGCATTTTCAGCTCCCTGTGGATTTAGGCTTCCTTCCTTTAATTTGGAAATTTATCATAAGTTCTGTATTAAGTGCTATGACGAGTTAAATGTTTGCATAGGTCCTGAAGCTGCATGGTGATGTGAGGTATAGGAAAACACTGATTACCAATGATGGGACCTCACTGGGAGCTGGCACGCCGATTGGTTTGACAGTTGATCCAGCGAGAGGGTAAATTTCCAAAATTGCTATTGTCTTTGCACGTTAATAGATTCTCCACATTTTTCTTAATTCTTAGGGTCTCCAGCTTCCATTCTGGATTTCACATGGTTCTGGTTTTCTTCATATTTGTACAGAATTTATTTGCTCTTTTTAAGCCCTAGAAAATAATTGCATGGCTTAATAAATTATTGCACAGATGTTCATTCCTCTTTATTAACCATATACTTATATAGTACATTTTTTTAGTCAAGAAAGATCCCATAATACTATGATGTTGAAAAAATCTCAGGGAAATGGGAACCCAGAGTAAAGAGAATTTGAATGTATTTTTAGGAGATGTTATGAGTATCTTGTGATGTCTCTCTTGAGATCTGTCTGTAGTAGAAAGACACACTACAGGTGAAGAATGTCACATGTTAAATAGCATAGCATTAAGCATGATTTTAATGCTCTCTCTCAAAATGAGCTGTAATTTAATTTTTTTTTTCCCCCCAGTACTCAGAATTGCAGTATGATGCTTTTTTCTCCCCCAAATGATAGTATTCCATAAGACCATATCAGTTATGATACAGTCCTGCTGGTGCACTGGCAGTCTTTCAGATGAACTGATACCTTTCTTCTTGTCCCTTGTTGGGAGCCTGGTTGCCATGTGCCCTGGATGTTCTTCAGTAGTTGAGTCCAGACCTATGCACATATTCCCAAGAGACAAATAATGGAATTCTGTTATATAAAGATTTTTTTAGCTTTTAGTTTTAATCCCAAATTGGAACTCAACTCACTGCTGAGATGTTGCAGCATTCTGTGAAACAGAATTATTATTCTCCTCTTTTTTTTTTTCTAGTCCAAATACTCCACTAATAGAGTTTACCTGCTGATGGTATTCTGAGTGGTACAAGGGAGAATAATCAAACAAGATCTGTCTTTCATTGTGGGCTGATCCAAAGTGATGTCTGTTGAGCACGTACTGAAGTATTTGGCTGAAGCCTTCCTCAGCCAAAGTATTTTAGCATATGCTAAAGTGACTCTGATTCATTGATCTCTTTATCAGCCTTGCTAACAGATATGATAATAATCTGTGTTACAGAAAACTCTACTGGACTGACCAGGGAACTGACAGTGGAGTTCCAGCAAAGATTGCCAGTGCAAACATGGATGGATCAAGCATACAAACCCTCTTCACTGGAAACCTTGACCATGTGGAGTTCATTACCATTGACATTAAGGAACAAAGATTGTACTGGGCAGTCACAAGCACAGGAATGGTAGGGGATTATTTTTTATTAATTGCTCTTTTACCTGGTCATCTATCTGTGTGGTCTACATGACTAATTCAGTTACTTTCATTTATTCATGTGACTGGGAGTTGCAGGACTGAGCACAATCTTGAATGACTGTTGTAACTAGTTACCATTAAAAGATATTAATTTGAATGAAACCCAAGTAATTATTGGCATCCTGCTGATCACTTCCTTCATGCCTTGTACATAAAGATCTCATGTGTGAAGAGATGTTAGTAGCATATGTTGCATTTTAAATTTTTTACTGTGAGATTTATTTTTTATTAGAAGAAATGTAATATTGAGCTTTGAACTGATTTCTTAGATTGAGAAAGGCAATGTGGATGGCACAAATCGTGTGACTTTGGTAGTTCATCTTTCTCATCCATGGGGAATTGCTGTGTATGGTACCTTTCTCTACTATACTGATCGGGATTATGAAGTTATTGAACGAGTTGACAAGTCTACTGGAGCAAACAAAGTAGTATTGAGAGATAATGTCCCACGACTTAAGTGCCTACGTGTGTATTACAGAGACAGTGAGTATTTGCTAAAGTGGTATTTATAGTTCTCAAATTTTTGAAAACTTTCAAATTTCTTTGGAGGCAAAAGGCACACCCCTTCAAAGCAAATGGCTTTCAGAAAAAGCGTCAGAAGAATTCACCTGGTTTTGGAAAAGAGATGTTCCACCTACCATTCAGTTAGAGCATCTATTGGCATGTGTAATTTTATTAAATTATTTTCAATATAATATTATAATACTGACTAAATAACAAATTTGTTACTTTGGCTTCAAATTTATATACCCATTTTATTTGATTCGTGGCCACATTGATCTTCATTTACAAGAAACCAGCAAATCCACTGCTAACACTTAGCACATGGTGCTAAAATGTACAGTGGTTAAGATCTTAAATTTTGTCAGCTGGTTGTCAGCAAGTATATGAATTTGACTGTAAGTCTGTGGGAGTTTGTAATGCTATAGATTTTTATGGCTTGCCATGTGTGTCTTTCACAGATTCTGCTGGTTCCTCAAATGGCTGCAGTAATAACATTGGAGTATGCCAGCAGCTTTGCCTGCCTGTACCTGGTGGATTATTCTCCTGTGCCTGTGCTACTGGCTTTCAGCTAAATCCTGATAACAGAACCTGTTCCCCATACAGTTCATTTGTAGTTGTTTCTATGCTTTCTGCAATTAAAGGATTTAGTTTAGAAACATCCGATCACTCTGAAGCCATGGTACCACTGGCAGGAAGAGGTACGTGAATATTATAGTAGGAATATTTTTTTATAATGCCTAATATTTTGGCATTTCTTGATGGAATTGCACATGTTTTAAATAAGTTAGTTTATACCAAAGACACTTATTACTTTTTAAAATGTTTCAGGACGAAATGCTCTTCACGTGGATGTTCACATGCCTTCTGGTTTCATTTACTGGTGTGACTTCAGTAGCACAGTTTCTTCTCAGAATGCAATTCGTAAAATTAAACCTGATGGTTCTTATTTTAGAAATGTTGTTACAAATGGAATAGGACGAAATGGGATCCGTGGCATTGCAATTGACTGGGTAGCAGGTAAGCATAGCTGAATTTAGGAGAATGTTATTTTTAAGGACAATTTTTAGACTGACATAAATGGATCCTAATGGAAATATTTTGAATGCATGTCCCGTGATTCTAACTCATAATATAATGAATGACTTACATTTATATTAATGTGTAAAAATGAAAATTTATCAGAGGTGATGTATAAATGATTTATCAGAGATGATCTATAGAAGCTCTTCACTCAGGATGCCGTTTGGTATTTGTCTTGGGTCTCTTGTCTTGTCTCTGCATTCATAAGTATCTGTTACGCAGTGTGCCAATATACTCCACTACCATAGTGGAAAGCATGTCAGCAAAGAGTGCACGAAGCTGTATGATGACAATGTTGATAAGAAAGAAGGACCTTTCGTCTACCCTCAGATTGCTGTGTCCAAATTCTATAAATTACAGTGGAAAGTAAAGGCAGCAGAAAGACTCTATCTTCGAACTTTAATTTTCCCACTTGCACTTCCTGTTTCTATTTAAACATATTAAAGATGTATTCAAACATTAAGTCTTCAGAAAGTGCTCATCAACTCTAAACAGCTGACCATTGCCACCAGTACCTTTATTTTTTATGTATACATACTATATGTATATTTTACAGTAGCTCTGATTGATAATCTCATTGGGATGAGTTTTAGAATAATAATTTATGATATATACTTAATTTAGTCATTGAAATGCCTTAACATGGATTTCCTATTTGTCCATTGTACAAGGTAAATGTTTAAGAGTATGGAAGGGCAAGCCAAAGTCTTATATGTGGAAAAAAAAAATGTATATCTAAAGAACAACTGCAGTTTATACATTTTTTGTCTTATAACAATGCTTTTCCCCTTGGAAATCAATGAGGATTTAGAAATTAATTTACTACTGTCAGTTTGGTTGTCTTCCAGTTCCTCAGATTGTAGGCAAGTTATCTTATACTTCCAACTACTAAGATGTTTATGGATATTCATTGAATACATCAGTATTTAATCAGCTCATTTTTTTCAGATGTTGATGCTATGTATTAATTTTCTGTTTTTTTTTTTTTTTTCTTCTTCTTCTTTAAATACAGGAAATCTTTATTTTACAAATGCATTTCTGACAGAAACTTTTATAGAAGTTTTACGTTTAAACACAACTTATCGCCGTGTTCTTCTAAAAACTACCATAGATATGCCAAGACACATAGTAGTTGATCCAAAAAACAGATATCTGTTCTGGGCAGATTATGGGCAAAATCCAAAGATAGAACGTGCATTTCTTGACTGCACCAACAGAACAGTTCTTGTGTCTGAGGGCATTGTCACACCTCGTGGTTTGGCCATAGACCACAGCAATGGCTACATTTACTGGGTGGATGATTCTTTAGATATGATTGCAAGGATCCAACCTGGCGGTGGTGATGTTGAAATCGTGCGTTATGGCAGTCGCTATCCAACTCCATACGGCATCACTGTCTTTGGAAATTCTATGATCTGGGTGGATCGGAACCTGAAGAAAGTCTTCCAAGCCAGCAAAGAGCCAGGCAACACTGATCCACCAACAGTAATACGAGACAACATTAATTGGCTAAGGGATGTTACCATTTACAACAATAATTTCCAGTCACGTTCACCCCTTGATGTCAACAACAATCCTTGTCTGGACAACAACGGAGGCTGCTCCCATCTGTGTTTTGCACTGCCTGATATGCAGATGCCCAAATGTGGTTGTGCCTTTGGAACACTAGGCAGTGATGGGAAGAGATGTTCCATTTCCACTGATGATTACTTGATTTTTGCTCTTGAGAATGCCCTCAGAAGCATCCACCTAGATCCTGAAAATCATAGTCCTCCCTTCCGCACAGTCAATGTGTTAAGAACTGCAGTGGCCCTGGATTTTGACAGCATAAACAACAGAATATATTTTACACAGAGTTATCCTTCAGGGACAGGAAGAATCAGTTATATTAATATTTACTCAGGAGTTGGTTCTCCAACAGTAGTTGCCTCTGGTAAGTGTATCTGAAAAGGGATATGGAAAAAAATGGACTGAAGCACCTAGAACTTGCTTAGTAGATGTTTTTATGCTAATGGTCAAGATAGACTATTTAGGTAAGTTATTTGATGAAATAATAATTCATATTCTTATAATTTTTTAAAAATTCTTATAATTTTTTTTTCTTCTGAGATTATTTTATCTTGATCACAATGAAAGTATAATATATAACAGTTTAAAAATTATGATATATATGTATATATAAATTGTATGTAATAAATTACATAAAGCAAAGAATTATTATGGAGAGAGGGATGATTCCTGCTACTTGAAGAATAGCAACCAGGCCTTAGGTCTATGTGAGGAAAAGGTGCTTGTAACACTATTGCATATGGAGGACTACCTGAGTCCTAAGCACTAGTTCTCAGGTTATTAAAGGCACAAATTTGCATTGGTAGCAACGGCATTTGAAGGAGATCTTTGGTGTTGTCACAAACAAGGCAAAACATAAGAAAATATAGGCACAAAACACAGGCAAACACAAACACAAACAAGGTGAAGAGTACTGCAGTATCTCAGGAAACCTGACTGAATTTGTGTATGTTTGCTTGCATGCATCTAAGACCTGGGGACTCCAGATGGCATAGCCTTTGACTGGATCAACAACAGAGTTTATTACAGTGACTACCTCAATCAAACTATCAGCTCAATGGCTGTGGATGGCTCTAACCGCACAGTGATTGCCCGGGTTCCACGACCAAGAGCTGTGGTATTAGATCCCTGCAGAGGGTACGTGCTGCACTTTGTATGTTTTTATTTGTAATGTAAGTGAAATTACAATTTAGGCTTTGATGAAAACTGCCACGTACTTCATGTTCTAAGCCCTAAGTTCCAGCTGTGTTTAACCATCTTAGATCTAGCTCTTCAGGCTTGTGTTTTCTAAGTTGAACTTGGCCTCAGAAGATTGAATTTTCTTCTGAGATTTTTAGAACATTTATGAATGTATAGAGCAAAAGGCTTCATATAGTGTAGGTGGGAGTCAGGCATTGGAGGTAAATGAGAATGATGTTCAAAGCAGGTGTTTGCCAAGCAACTAACCATCCCCCATTTGTTGTGTAAGGCAGAAAAACAAAGGGTATTTGTTGAAACCAAGATTTTTTTGAGAATATAATTTCATGGTAACGTCAAGAGATCTCTCCAGGGTCCTATATGATATTTCCCTCTTTCTGTTGTACTTTCTCAATGTCTCAGAAGAATTCTTGTTTCAGTATCAAAACATTCCCTAGGAGGCTACGGGCATTACTGTATTATACTGTATTTCTAATTTCATTACTAATTATACTGTATTCTGAACAAAGGAATACAAGATAGATATTACTTGACCTTACTGGGTTCTTACAGGAGCTGGAAGAACTTTTCTGCATGTTACTCCAGTGGAGCCTAGTGATCCCTGCTAAAGGTTTCCTTTGTTATTGTGGGCCAGAACAGAGAAGTTCTTTTCCTCTAGCTTTGCACTGCACTCTTCAGTGAGAGACAGCAGCTTTGTGAGCTTTATTTGCTGAAAACATAACCTTCCAATCATGTTATCGACAGGTATATGTACTGGACTGACTGGAGTTCAAATGCAAAGATAGAAAGAGCTACACTTGGAGGAAACTTCAGAACACCTATTGTGAGCACCAATTTGGTATGGCCAAACGGGCTTACCCTGGACTATGAAGAACAGCAGCTATACTGGGCGGATGCAAATCTGTATGTGTTGATAAGGCACTTGATTGTTTACATTACCTGTTATTATTTTCCTGTTTTAATTACTAAAACTCTTCTGCTGCTGCTTATATGGAATGCAGCTTTTTCTTTCTTACTACAGATGACAAAGGAGATGAGCTGTTCAATTTGTTGAGAAATTTCTTACCTGCTCATTTTCTCATTAGGCATTTTCATTCTTATTCTACCCACACTGGTAGTCTAGTAAATGCCTTAAATACAACTGATAATAATTAAATTTTGTCTCTAGCAAGCACTTAAACATACAGTTGCTTTTAGGTTAGGTACAATAAATTCAAGTGATTTTCTTACTGCTGACGCCAAATTTTTTGAGCATTTCTGTGTTTCTGTGAGCGCTCTTGGGGTGGCTTGAACAAAAGGGTGGAGCTTCTGCTTGGACTCTCCAACAACAACATTTGGCCCTTCTGACTTCACAGGCAAGAGGTTTTGGCCATGCAGTGATGAACAGGGAAAGAAGCTGCTAGCAGAAAGAAAATCACCGGGTATGATGTCTTCAGTCACACAGCTGCTTTATCCTTACCCTCCACAGAACCATTGTAGGATTTTCATTAGCTCCTTTTCAGAAGCTGTTGTTTGAAAGACACCACAGGCTTAGAAAACTGTTCCATTCCATTGACATTCCATAAACTCCACACTTCTTAGGCATTATACCTTTCTGTATAAGCATACACATTGCACTGCCTCTGTTCTGTAGAGATGAGCATAAAGAAGAGTGCAGTTGAGTGATACCATACTTGATGGAGCAGAGACAATGCATAGCGTGTTCTTTCTGTCAGTAACTGGTTGGCAGCCTTGTCATGTGAACCTGGCAGTCTGACAGAACAAGGTGTTGGGAGCTGAAGGCAAAAAACAACCTTCATCCATGCTCATTTGTGATCTCTTCTTCAGCTTGCTGACTGCCTCCTATCATTTTCAGCATTTACTTGTATCCTGATGTTTTTCTGTCATGCTCTTTCTCTTTTGAATATCCCTATCTATTACTTCTTAATCCTTCTTTCATTATACTCACTGCAAATAACTTTTGAACATCCTTTGCTTTCTCTTCTCACATGCTTTTTTTTTTTTTTTTGTATAGTCTGCCTTTCTCAGACAGGAATCTGTGTGGTTAAAGGAATCTCTAACATGTATCTTCATTATAGAAACAATGTTTAGAAATAATGTCCATGAATAGTGGGTACTGAGTCTCCTGGCATCAGCATGTCTTCTCCTGCTTCCCCACTGACCTTTGCTGAAGTGGTTATTTAGGGTGGGAGAGGGAGTGATAAGGTGGTTGTGGGTCAATAGTGCTGTCTGTGTGAGTGAAGAATGGTTCACATGTGGCAGAACATGGAGCTAAACCCTGATTTTCTGGGGCTCCTTCAAGTCTAGTTTTTTTGAATTTTATTTCTCATTGCAAACTCTGGTCATAAGTTAGAATAAGGACTGGAAGATGAGCTAGGAAGAAATGCTTGCCATACACTATGTATTTGTGGCTATTAGATGTTGGTTATATATGTTAGATGTGTTGGTTATATATATTAGAACTGTCTGTCCCTCTTATATTTTTATGTGAGAAATAGAAGGAAATGCATGTTTATAGTCCGAGAATTTGCCTGTATTTCCTGATTCTGTAAATTTGGCACTGCAGAAGATGAAACTGAAATGAAAATATGCCCCATTTCATGGGACGATTGGTTTTTTTCCTGGTACAAGAAGTTGTATCATACCCCTTACAAAAGTACTTGCATTAATTTTATCTCTCAGTAGCATAGTTGTTTAAACATTTCAGTCTTCAGCTCAATTAGTTCCAGTACGTTTTTGTGTCAGTATTACAGAGCTGCTACTCTGCATCACCACTGAAGCCACAGACTAGAAAAAATGAGATAATTAACTCATAACAGCACCCTACATGTTGGTGCACGTTACTGAAATGGTGGATAGTAGTTGCAGGACTAATTATGGCATAACTTTATATGTAACTTAAAAGACTGCTAATGTTTAAGATGTAAACATTTCTTTGTTATTTTAGGCAGAAAATTGAGCGATGCACTCTAACTGGTACAAACCGTGAGGTAATTGTTAGCACTGCTCTGCATCCATTTGCAATGACCTTGTTTGATCAGCACATCTACTGGACAGACTGGAACACACGAAGCATTTACCGAGCTAATAAGTACGATGGTTCAGATCAGATTGTAATGATCACCAATCTTCCACAAAGACCAATGGATATTCATGTCTGGGCAAAAAGTAAGCAGCATCAGTGTACCAACCCTTGCAACCAGTTCAATGGTGGCTGCAGTCACATCTGTGCTCCAGGTAAGCTCTTATGCTTGATGTCTGTAAGTTAATAGGGTTCCTTGTATTACAGTTCATACTATAACAATTTCAGTCACAGGGGAATGCCTAACATATTTGTGTTCCTAAGAGTTTAATATTTATTTTATTAATAAATGCAATAAAATGTATTGCAGTTCAAGGTCACAGTACTTTACCAAGACACATGAGGGTTGTGTATGAGAATTCTCAGAAATAAAAATCATGGATTTTTCTAAATTGAACCAAACTAAAACTATCTGTGTTTTTTCCTCTGGGATGAGACATGAAGTGAGCTCTGCAGCATATGATTACCTTATAAATACATAGTGATACGCTTATACTGAATAGATTTTTCCTATCACATATTTAAAGTTTCTTTATGGTCACTATGTTTTAATCATGTGATATTATGAAGTCTTTCCCTAATGATTAATTTCCAAAATAAACATTTACACTGCTTCATTTTAAATGCTGGACAGTTACTAAGAAGGCAGCACAAATTGATTTCTGTCTGCATCATGGAGTAAATGTTCTTTTGAGTCACAGACCCCAGAAATATACTTTGTATTATCAAGTGCATGTTGGGGTGAGATGTGAGTGACATACATATCCAGTGAAATATCTCCTTGTGCATGTGTAAAGAGAGAATCAAAGTGCTCCCAATGGCCATGGGTCCAGATGGCCAAGAAACCAGAATGGCAATGTACACCACAAAGTATACCTGCTCAAGAACTGATTCATGTGTTGTGGATTTTTAAGACGTTATGATCCTTGACTTTGAGAAACTCATTCAGAGCCTGCTTTTCTTTTTAGAGTCTTAAATGCTTTTAAAAAATCTGTCTTGCCTGAAAACAACTCAAACTTTTGATTGCTTTTGAGAAAAGTAGTTAATCTAGTGCAAGGAGTTCTGAAAACTTTGTTTTGATTTTGAGCCTCAGCTGGTGCAGCTCTGATATTTGAAAGCATGTCATCTTGTTGCCACCCAAAATCTATCTGGACAATGAGCAAATGTCAAGTTCTCCTATCAGTTCCTCTAGGCAACTCTAATAATTCTTGTGGGTTTTAATGGTTTTCATATTCTTTACTGAGATAAAAATCTGGCTAAGTCACCATGCTTCTATCTAAGCAGATAGGTCTTGGAGGAGATGTGGGATTTTAATTTTTTTTTTCAAGTGTTACAGCTGTAAATGATTTTGTAGAACCATGTCTAAAGCATAAGTGTTAAATTTGTTTTGGTTTTGTGTCTCTTTTTTTTGCAATTTTTTTTTTGTTAATTTTTTTTATTTTTAAATTTTTTAATATATATTTAACTGTTAAACTATTTAGGTCCAGCTGGTGCAGAATGTCAGTGCCCCTCTGAAGGTCATTGGTATTTAGCCAACAATAACAAGCACTGTATCGTGGATAGTGGTACCAGATGTGATACTGGTTTCTTCACATGCCTTAATGGGCAGTGTATCTCTGAGCGATGGAAATGTGACAATGACAACGATTGTGGTGATGGCAGCGATGAGTTGGAAAGTGTGTGTGGTAAGCATTTCAAATAACTGCATGAGGAAGTAATGCAGACTCTTGTCCTGTCTGTACTGCATTCCCTATCACTTTAATGGCTTTCGTGGAATTGATCCCTTGATTGCTCCCAGACTTGAGGTGTGAATAGCTCTAGAATCCCAAAGCACTATAGTATAGAAGTTTTATCATGTATATCTGATCTCTACTTTGTTTTATTTAAACGTGTATTTTGCTTTTCATGCAGTCCGTTTTGCAGCTGTATTTGCTCTGGCAGGTAAAAACGTGATTTGACTTGTTACTTGTCAGAGAAGTTAGTTTACATTTTAATCATGTATGTGATTATATATATATATATATATATTTATTTCCTGCAGCTTTCCATACATGTCAGCCAACAGCTTTTACCTGTGCCAATGGGCGATGCGTACCCTACCATTACCGCTGTGATCACTACAATGACTGTGGAGATAACAGTGATGAGGTTGGCTGCTTGTTCCGGACTTGTGATTCCCACACAGAATTTACTTGCAATAATGGAAGGTGTATATCCCTCCAGTATGTCTGCAATGGAATAAACAACTGTTATGACAATGGCACATCAGATGAGAGAAATTGCCGTAAGTTTATCCTAACTTACCTAGTGCATATATGAGTCTGACTCGACCAAAGAAGAGGCAAATGCTGTTGTGTGTGAAAAATGATGACAGAATCAGAAAAGAGGATATGATTTCTTTATTTACAGTTGGATTCTGCTTTATGTTGTTTGAAGAAAACAGAACTGTTAAAAGATATTCTGACATATCCTAAGATACTACATAACTGTTGCTCTAAATAGTCTTCCTTAATGCAACAAATGCTCATGCAGTGCTCAATGTCAGGACTTGTAATTCTATGGACTTGAAAAAGATTATTAATAACACTAAATTTAGTCATTAGTATATATTGTGACTCTTATATAGACGTACTTGATATTTATTCTGTTTGAAATTATGTTTCATATAGTTCTCAAAAAGTTATCAGTTATATTTGTTTTTCTTAAGGTATCAACTGTGTTAAGTTCAGTAGTGACTACCATTGCAGTCAGTCAAACTAACAATGTCTTTGCACTAAGATTACATTCTTTCATGCAAAATTTATATCTGGAGTTAGTGAAACTGATGAAAGTGTATTTAGAGAAGTTTATGGTGTTTTTTTACTGTTTTGTGTGCACACTTTTTTTTAATTTTTTTTTTTTTTAATATTTGCAGCAAATTTTTTATTCTCAATGAAATCTGAATATATGAAATCACTGGTTGTTGCACAGTTGTTAGCAATTGTCTAACACTTTTTTCCTCCTTCCTTAAAGCGGACCGTACTTGCCAGTCTGGTTTTACAAAATGTCAAAGCACAAATATTTGCATTCCTCGAACCTATCTGTGTGATGGTGATAATGACTGTGGAGATATGAGTGATGAGAGTCCTACTCACTGTGGTAAGTCAATAGAGCATCAGTTAATTATTTGTACTTCAGTAATTTATTGCACTGCTCTTTACCTTTAATTTAACTCTCTTTAAAGTTCTCAAAACATCTACCTTGTAATACTGAAGAGTTTTATGTATTCATTGTATTATTACCTCTCAATTATATAAATCAAGCTTTTATCTAGTAAAAAGGATCAGAAATTTTTGCAGTATTTTTATAGTGCATTCCTATTGCTTATTCTGCTCTGTATCCTATAAAGGATATACAAGGTTTTACAAGGTAATTGGCATTTAAATATTGTAGTGAATCTACTTTTTTGGCACTTCAACATTAGGATATTTTTCCTTCTGATCAAATGAAATTGTATGGAATCTGAAATGTGATTTCTTTTACCTCTTTCATGTAGTTATGTATGCCTTAGTACATCATTTGTTGTCTACTGTAGCTTCCATTTAAGGTATAAAAGTGTCTAGGATTCTATTAGCCTTAATTACCAAACAGCTTCTCTTCACTACTACAGAGATTTGTATTAGGTAGGAGCTAGGTAGACTTTTCCCATATAAAATATTCTGGATCTGTTTGTAAAACATAACAGCTATTTTCAGATAATGATTTATTTTTAGTACTTCCTGAGTAAATTTTTTTTGCTTTTACGAGTGTTTCTAAAGGAAAGCCTTGAATTAACTTTGCCACAGTTTTTCTAAAATACAAGTTCAATTTTTCTAGCCAGAGTGTGGCCACTTTTTTGAATGGACTGCTACATGTCAAAAATATGTGATATATACAGATAGTGAGTGTTCTGCTGCTCATGAAAGGTGTGCTTTGTCTCTTCTACTCTTTGTCCCAGCAGCACTGCTGGATTACTGAAATTGAGAAGTGGTGAAGGGCAAGAAAGGGGGACAGAAAGGGAGGATGGGAGATTAAAGAAGGCCTAAGTTATTAATGAGCAATGTGTTAATTGCCTTTGATTTCCCTCATTAAAAACATATAGAAGAGCAAGTTGAAAGGCCAGGATAGATTCTCTTCAGTATCTTGAAACCATCAGAGGGTACAGGAAAGTACCAGTTACTGCTGAAGAAATTACCAAGCCACTGTACATGCCAGGATCAGGGAGCTCAGCCAAAGCACAGAAGGAATATTTGCAGAACAATTAGCTGGAACTATTCAGTGGTACAATTTGTTCATCGCTGGCATTAAGGAAAGTTTCCTACCTGCAAGTAAGAAAAGCCGGTGGGTGAACAAGGAGCGTATTATCTACTCTGAGATATTACTTCCTTATTGCACATCTCATTTCTTGTAAATCATGGAGTCTGCTACCACCTGGTTTGGGCACTGGAGAAATTAGTGCAGTGGACTGCAGTCATTTTTTGGTGCATGAATCTCAACTAAAAATGTAGAACATATTTACAGTTGCTGCATGAAATCCTATTTCCAGGGCAAATTCTGTCTACTTATTAGCTGGTACAAAGAGAGAATTAAGGAGAGAAGGAGAGAGCTAATCCCATTTTTTGCATGCAAAGACCAAGCTAGTTTGTACAATGAACTCTACAGATAGGCTGTAACAAGACATCCTTCCTAGCATAATTTTCTCTCTTTTTTGGGGTCTGTAATATTTTTGCATAACATGGACTCAAAAGCAACTTAAAACAAGTTGGGAAGGTAAAAGAAAGAAAGAAGTCATTCATAGGTTTTTTCTTCCAGTCTCACTGACTTGCACAAATAGTGAGTTTCGTTGTACATCGGGACGCTGTATTCCTGCTCATTGGTACTGTGATCAAGGAATAGACTGTGCTGATGGCTCTGATGAACCTGCCTCTTGTGGTAAGTTTGCACTCAGAGGATCCAGCATGAAGGGTTATGGGAAATCAGTAATTTGCCTTGTAGGCAGCAGCTAAGTGTCTTCTAAGGTTTATTCACTAACTCTAAATAACCTGAGTCACATAATAATTCAGGTCTTAGATACCTGAAGCCGTGTAAAGACTTTTAATTGCCACAATTGATTACTCTTAATGTGATTGCTGTTAATGTATAACCTCCTCTCTCCTTATCAGATGTGATGGTGGTAGATCAAGTGACAAAAAGTAGCAAGTATATTGATGTGGTATTAGATATCATAATGTACAGGTAGTATCCTGCATTTGGGGGGAAAAAGAATGTGGGGTGCAGAGAAACATTGTCGATACTGTTTGAGATAGAGTATTGTGGTATTACAATAACCAAATCCTTTATGTGAAATAGAAAATTATGGTAATAAGCAGTGATGAAAAGAATTAATCTCCAGGGAAGAAGAAGCAGGTCCAACTGAAGTCACTGAGAACTGATATTACAGCATAGTCATTATGTTCACTGTGAAAGGTGGCATAACACAAGGCAGAACAGATTCTTCTATAATTAAGCAGAGCTGATAGCTCACTTTGCACATTGCTGAAATTGTACCTTTCACATAAGAAAATGTCCTGCAGCTTATACTTTAACTGTCTTGACTGAAGTTTCTATTTTACATTTCTCTATCATAAAATTCTCCCTAAAATACCCTCCTCGGCAGATCTTTATGGCAGTGCAGGTTAGTTTAACAAGCAGAGTGATTGTGTTCATTTTTAAGTGCCCCAAATGAGGACTTGTTCAAGTGACCAGTTCAGATGTGATGATGGCAGATGTATCCCAGCAACGTGGATCTGTGATGGTGATAATGACTGTGGGGATATGAGCGATGAAGATCAAAGGCATAATTGTGGTAGGTGTTTAATACAAATAGATACTGCACTTTGTTTGTCTTGCAGGTTGTCCTCTTGTAGTGAGGGCAACCAACCATCTGTCAAACTCCCACCCTCAGCCAATTTTTCTGTCCATAAAAGTGAATATTAAGAATGTTGTACACTGTATCTGTACTTAATTTTCATTATATCGAATTAAAATTGAATTTGTTTTCATAGTTGTGATTACTCTTTGAATCGTTGAGTTCAGCTATAATTAACCTGGGTTGTTTGTATCATCTGGGCAGCAATAACTTCAGTGGAGATATTCCCTGATTGTCATGCACTACATCTTGTGCATATTAATAACCATGGAATTTTGACACAATTTATTTAAAAATTAATGAGCATAATAAGCATGGCTTTATAGAGGTTGAAAAAAGAGAAGAAGGTTAATCAATACTGGTTCTGCTGTTTGATTCTTTTAACAGCAACTGAATATACTTGAAGTCCGTATCCTTTTTATCTGCAATGTTGCTCCCTCTGTTTGCTTCCTGGAGCACAGAGAATTTTGAAGAAATCATGGGATAGAAACCCTAGGCCTTAATAGCTGTACAGCTTCCAGAAAATCTGGAGAGATTTGTGAAAAGCTTATACTGAGAATCCAACCAGATCCATTTCTGCACATGCCACTGTTGCCTGAAGAATCTTGAATGCTTTGGCTTGCAGTCAGCCTCCATGGAGAGCAATGGATAGTGGGATATGTATGAGTTTTGTGTATGAAAAGGCGACATGTTATCCACCTCTGCTTGTGCAGCAGAGCATTACTCAGTTGTGGATTATGGGTGGATATCCAGGCTGTCTGTGTGTCTGTGTGTGTAGGTGTGTGTGTGTTGGGGGAAGGTGTTACGTACAGTGTCACCTGGTGTGTCAGTGAACATGTGTTTCTTCCAGCAAACCGCAACTGCACAGCAGCAGAGTTCCAATGCATCAACAATCAGCCCCCCCTCAGGAGGTGCATTCCTCGGGCATGGGTCTGTGATGGTGATGCTGACTGCAGTGATGCATTTGACGAACACCAGAACTGCACACGAAGATCTTGCACAGAAAACGAGTTTATGTGTAGTAATGGCTTGTGCATCCGGAACACATACAGGTTTGTAACTGCCTGAGCTGCTGCAGAAGTTCTGTTTCTTTAGGCTAGTTCAACCTTTGTTTCATACTGTTTAGTTGTTAAGTGGAACTGCGTATTGTAGTGAAACTATTTGTCTGCTCTGCATTCATGTATTAGTTTAAACTTGCAAATACTCACATATATTCTATATTAATATCTCCATAATAAATGCTATCTCACCATTAGCATTTATTCTTTTTTATTGTGCTTAGTAGCCTCTCCTGGGGTGATTCTATTCAGCATATGGGGAAATACAAGCAGGACTTGCAGGATCAGACTGTATATGCATGACCCTGGTTTCTGAAACTCTCAGTCATCAGACTGTATCTATCTATCTATCGCTACAGATAGCGATTCCTTTCTTGTATTTGAAAAAACTGTTCATTTTTCAGGTGTGACAGGCGGAATGACTGTGGTGACAGCAGTGATGAAAGAGGATGCATCTATGAACCATGTCAGCCACACCAGTTTACCTGTCAGAACGGGCGCTGCATTTCCAAGGCCTACATCTGTGATGGGGATAATGACTGTGGTGATGAATCTGATGAGCTGGAACATCTCTGTAGCACACCAGAAGCAACCTGTTCTCCACATCATTTTAAATGTGACAATGGAAACTGCATTGAAATAGTTAAAGTCTGCAATCGGTTGGATGATTGCTTAGATAATAGTGATGAAAAAGGATGTGGTAAGTATAGATTTATTTGTACTGTCTTCTTTAATTTAAGAGATGCAGGCAGCTTTTAAAATAAAGCCTCTTACACAAAGGCTTGACTACAATCATGTGTATTCCATGGTTCTCTCTCAGAAGGATAATAAGAAATGTATATATCTAATTCTTAGCTTTAGTTGTCATACCTAATGTATACTGTTTTAACAAACAATGAAAATTAGCTAATTATGTAAACTAAATATATAGTTTATGCATTGCTGTGTATTACCCTTGCATTTTCAAAATACAGTATTCATAAGTGTGTATTTTGCACTCAGTGTGTTTGGTGACAGAAGTCCAAGGGGGTAAAATAATTTTTATTAGATTAGATTCAATTATTTTCCTTTCTTCTTTTTTAATTATTCTTATTAATTAATCATTATTTATTATTATATAAAAGCAACTGAGATTCATGTTCAGAGTTTACAGGGGGTAGCAGTGATAAAGAGACAGAGTAAGTAGGAAAGTGACTCCACTAATTTCTCTGGTAGCCTGGTCCTTGAATAGAACTTCCTTCCTTCCCCAGGTGTGAATGAATGCAGTGACTCTTCAATCAGTGGATGTGATCATGACTGTACAGACACACAGACAAGTTTCTACTGTTCTTGTCACCCTGGATACAAACTTATGTCTGATAAACGGACTTGTGATGATATTGATGAGTGCAATGAAACTCCCTCAGTATGTAGCCAGATTTGTGAGAACACAGCTGGCTCCTACATCTGTAAGTGCGCTCCAGGCTATATCCGGGAGCCTGATGGAAAAAGTTGCCGGCAAAATAGTAACATCTCCCCATACCTTATTTTTAGCAACCGTTACTATCTGAGAAATCTCACAGCAGATGGCCAGTCTTACTCTCTCATTTTGCAAGGACTGAGAAATGTGGTGGCACTGGACTTTGACAGGGTTGAAAAGAGGTTGTACTGGATTGATGTGGGGAGGAAGGTCATTGAACGAATGTTCCTAAATGGAACAAATAAGGAGGCAGTGATAAGTGATGATGTGCCCAACGGGGAAGGTATCGCTGTTGACTGGGTTGGCAGGTAAGAAAATACATTTGCTGTCTTTCTATGCCACTAAAGAAATATGTGATGGAGTTGATCTTAGAGTTTTTCTCCACTTTATATAACATTCCCAATGAGTGCAAAAATAGTTTTTGCATTGAGCATGCAGTCGATAAAAGTGCTCTGAAATTGTTTATCAGCATCTAATGCATTTCATAACACTTTTCTTTAATTGCTTTGACAGCTAGTATTCTGAGGGTATGTCAGAGCTGTGCCCTCTTGAGAAAAACTTGCTAGGAAACCACTAATGAGCAGACCAGGCAAGCAGATGGGTGGGAAGTTACATGTGGCTACAGGGTAGGGATTCTGAGCATATGCTCTTTATTCTTTTGCCTAGTAGTTGTTGGAGTTCGAATGCACGCTTCACTTTGTGCATAAACAATGTTACAACAGGGAACTGGGTTCCAGTGAAGTAAATAATAGTAAACATTAAGGAAGTTTAGCTCCTGTAGCAATGCAAAGATCATATTTCTTTTGTTCTTTAGCTGACACTCAAACATGATCCAAAGTATACACTATAAAGGAAGGCAGTATAAATATGAGGCAATTGGAGAACACTTAGCTTTATTGTAATCTCTGTTAAAAAGTAGTCTGATATAGTCTGACAGAAATTGTCCTTATATGGTGCTCTCTCTGACAATGTTCTTGGCTGTGTTTCATTGGGTTTTGCTTTCTGCAAGTTTTACTATCAGTATGAAATGGACAATGGATCAGTCTGCAAAATTATGAGAATTATTCAAAGTCACATTTGGAACTTATGAGAGAGTATTTAGATATATAATATAGTTTTTGTTTTTAAGCCAGTTAGTTTCCAAACCTAATGATAATTAGCATTGCCTGCCATCCCAAATGATTTATGTTTCATGGAGAGGTTAGGAAGAAAAAGTTGAAGTGGTCCTACTGCTCCATTACTAATAGAGTTGCTGAATTGTTTCAGCCACCATTAGTTACATCTTGGGTTTTTGCTTGGGTGTTTCAGAAAGGCTGAAGAATGATACAGTTGTAGATTAAGTTTTCTGTGCACTGAGCACAGGGAGAAGACTGGAGGATGTCATGAGGTGCAGGCTGGGGAAGACTGCCTTATACTCCCTGGTAGGAATGGTACTGCTCAGTGGTATAGACAGAGACTGTATCTGTCAAACTATTTCTGGATGCTGGAGCTGACCAGCTATGCAGACAAGTTCAAATTAGCCTGCACTAGTTCTAATTGAGTTTAGTATTTTGGTTTTTTGCAGTCTTTTTAAAAGTACTACATCAGCTTGCATGATTTCTTTGATTATAGCTGCGATAATTCTTAGGCAAAATAATAGAAGCTTTGTTAGAAAATTCTAGGTGAAGCTTAAATTAGGCCATCAAATTGCCTCGTAATTTTCAAAGGTGAACTTGGCAACTGTTCTACTTGCTTGAGAGCAGAGTTGGCAGCATGGAACAGATGATGATATTCCCCGTTACTTTACAGCCCTGGTCACGTTCCATTGCAGTGCATGTCTGTTTTCCTGCTCCTCTTTGCTGGCCATTGTTGGTAGGAGAGGAAGAGAAGAGAAGGGGGTTTAGGAATTTATAGGCAAATGGTGTATTATTATGAACTGGGTAACTCTAAGTTGGAATTTGTCACCAATGACTGTGGATGCAGAAACAACGGGAGTGAAAAGGGCACTCTGGAACACAGTCTAGAAGAGATGGTGGCACAGTAAGAGTGCTTTTCTTCTGCAGTGGATATATTGGTTGTAGGAGAAAAAAAAGTGAAATATAAGATGTGAAGCAAAATAAACAGAAAAAAAGTAAATAAGGTTTAAAAATGAACTCTAAAACATTTCAGAAAATTGTACTGGGTCGATGCCTACAAAGATTGTCTCTATGTCTCTGAACTTGATGGAAGATTCCGAAAGAAACTGGTGGATCGTTGTGTGGATGCCAACAACACTTTCTGCTTTCAGTACCCCAGAGCAATTGTTGTTCATCCAAAATATGGGTATGACATTTCAAGAATGTTTTTCTTTCCTTTTGTAAACAGTCTTGCACTATCTCTGAAAATCTGAATTAAATTTTGGCTGCCTGCCCTTATATTTATATGGCATTAGTTCTTAGTTGCAGCTTAGAAAAAGTGGTAGCTTGTCTTTCTTGGGCACAGATGCAGGGCTGTCACATATTATTGAAAGTGGAATTTGGTTCCATATGGACAAGGAAGTTTTGACTGCAAGGCTAAAAATGTTGACAGAAGTGTGTGTGATTTGATAGACTGGGGATGTTGGTTGGATTCTTTGAAGACAGTTGTGATCCAACAATTGTCAGCTGCAGCAGTTCAAATAAAAAATATATTATCCTTTTACTTAGCTTCCTCAGTCTCTACTTTATTTCTGTTGCAGGAAATACTGTATTTGAGGTGTGGCTTCACAGATGTAAAAACATCAGCATGTTTTTACTACAGTCCTAACTATAAGTATTTATTTGAACAGACAGGTTTACTGGACAGACTGGGCAGATCGAGCCTATATTGGACGAGCAGGCATGGATGGCAAGGAGAAGGAGGTGATAATCTCTACCAAGTTAGAGTGGCCCAATGGACTCACCATAGATTACACCAATGACAAGCTCTACTGGGCAGATGCCCATCTGAATTACATTGAGTAAGTACACAGAAAAGTATAAAACAACTGAATAATTGCTTATGTTAGATTGCAGTGATAACATTTCTAGATGCTGTAAGCATCATGCTTATTTCTATCCATTGACTCTATAGGAAAACAGAATCAAAAAGTCTGAGTAGTAGGTGATAGTCTATTGATCACTGCATCACTAGATGACACAGTACCCTAATTTCTGTATTTGCATCCTAAGTCCTACTGTCAGTGGTCCAAAAATTATAATGAAGAGAGTCTCAGTCTTGAGTATGGAACTTCTCCAGGTGTAAAACCTGAATCGAAGCAAAATCACTGTTTTCTGATTCTCTTTTTTCTGCCCATAGGTAAGAGTTAAGCTGTAACTGAAATAGTTATGTGCTAATAAAATAGTATACAGGTTTTTACAAGATACCTGAATGTTTTTCTGTAGGAATGATGTAGAATTTTCTGTTAGCATGGGGCATGTTTTGGTAATCAAGAAAAATAATTAATTGCACTGAGAAAATTTCAACTTAAGTATCAGTAAAAATTAATAACTAGCAGTTCTTGTCAAGGTATTGACTATAAAAGCAATCCTTTTTGTTATATTAGTATTTATATGTAAATTTATATTTAGTTCTATTCTGCTTTACATTCATTCTTCTGGCAGACTTTTCTATTTTGAAATTTTAAGACTGTCTTTTAAAAAATGTATGTTAGTTATATGCATGTTTCTCTGTCTCTTTTTCTCTCTTGTATTTAATAATCACCTATAACAAGGCGATATAAAAAAAATAGAATCTTATTAGAGATATCTCATCAGAGGAGGCTCTGAATCAGAAAAACATATAAAATTTAGGATTATAGGAGGCCTGTAATTAAGTATTCCATTATTATCAGTCTGGATGATCCAGTAAGCTAGTGTCCTGTATGACAAAAATAACTTGCTGTAAGGCAGTAAATGTGCAGAATTTCATTGGACTAGTTGATGTGCTTCTGTGGGAAGACTTTACATTTTAATGGATGTTCCTCTATTAAGTTTATTTGCCTAAAATAACCTGTTTTACTTTCTCTAATATCTTAAATGGTATTCACTGAGGACAGTGTTCTATCATCAGGGACTTAAAGAAGCTGCAGTTCAACATTGCATGATCCTAGTCACCAATAACGAAGTACCATAAGCATACATAATAAAGATGAGATGTTTTAGCATTTATCTAAATGTATCACACCTATTTTTCTTTGTGTAGGTACTCTGACCTGGATGGACATCATCGTCACACAGTATATGATGGGACTTTACCTCATCCGTTTGCAATAACAATTTTTGAAGACACAGTATATTGGACTGACTGGAATACAAGAACTGTTGAAAAGGGGAATAAATATGATGGATCAGGCAGGACTGTTCTTGTGAATACCACACACAGGCCATTTGACATCCATGTTTACCATCCATACAGACAGCCATTTGGTGAGAAAACAATGATATCAGTATTTGGAGTGTTAGCTGTTATCTGGAGAGTAATTGTAAATGGTCTGAAGTGCACTCAGCTTTTGTCTTTGCTGAGGGGAATAAAATGCAGAGTAAACGTAGGCCTCTACATTTATAATCACCTTTTCTGGTGACTGGAAAGGCATGATTTTAGATTAGTTTCTAAAATTTCCCATCCATTTCCCATATATGATATTATACATATTTCTCTCACTAAGTGTCCACTTACCTACATTTTAGTTTTTAACTAATTATAGTAAGTTCTTAACTTACTATAATTAAGCTTTCAATATAGTATTAAAGGAGTCTATTGTAGGTTGAGACCTTTGTGTCCTGGGATTTGCAAAGTATTGTAATATTTATTCTTCTGTTTTACCAGTTAATAATCCTTGCGGCACCAACAATGGTGGCTGTTCCCATCTTTGTCTAATAAAGGCTGGTGGTCAGGGTTATTCCTGTGAATGTCCTGATAACTTCATGGTAGTACAGTTTGGCAATACAGCCCACTGCCTTCCAATGTGCTCGAGCACCCAATTCCTCTGTGCAGATGCTGAGAGGTAAGTCCACTCGTCACAACCTTCTATTCAGTGACTTTTTAAAGATGTATTTTAGAGACATATTATTTATTAGTCTCTTCAAAAAGTCATGAAACTAGGGATTGCTTCTGCTCTCACTATGAGTTTGTGTTGTGCTTGCAAAGACAAAGCTAGAGAGGCTTCCATTTTGGAAAAGTACTTCTAGATTCATTGTTTAAGTAGTATGTAAGTAGTAGCCTTTTCCCACACCCCTGCTTCCACTTGAATTCACAAACCTGGAACCTTGTTTTATTTTTTTGTTTATCTTTTAAATGTATCTGTGTCTAGCAAATATATGCTGTCTGCCAGTGGCTCATGAAAGCCATTTAGGTGATTGTGGAGGTATATTTTTGACCCTTTTTCTGAGCAACAGCAGTGGAGGAAGAGGAATGGTGATACAAGAGCTACTGTACTGATATTGTATCATTCTGGAGCCTGCGAGACAGGTGTACTATTGGGTGGCCTTTTGAATCAGTGTTACAATAATAATCCCTAGTGAAATTCTTCTGGCTAAGCTCAGGTTAAATATTACCTCATTAAAATCCAATTGAAGATTGATTTAAAAAACACAAGAGATGGTTACCACAAATATATGTAAAAGTCCTTATTAATTTGTGGGGAACTTATTCTAGAGACCCATCAATATAATGGTGGTCAAACACTGACACGGACTTCTCACAGAAGCTGTGGATGCCCCTGCCATGGAAATGCTCAAGGCCAGGTGGGATGGGGCCTTGAGCAACCTGGTCTAGTGTAAGATGTTCCTGCCTATGCAGGGGGGGTGGAACTAGATAATCTTTATGCTCCTTTCCAACCCAAACCACTCTGTGGTTCTGTGA
Source organism: Florisuga fusca (assembly GCA_038090715.1). Lineage (NCBI taxonomy): Eukaryota > Metazoa > Chordata > Aves > Apodiformes > Trochilidae > Florisuga > Florisuga fusca. The sequence continues at coordinate 4,483,529 of JAAWXA010000031.1, read as the reverse complement.
ATATCATCTGTTTCAGGTGACAGTATTCTGGCACATTTTGTTAACATTTGACATAAAAAACAGAAGGCATGACATTGCAGATGTCTTAAAAGTGTCAAGAAATAACACTGAGACAGGACTGTCTTGTTCTTTAGAAGGATGGTTGTGTATCTGTAGAGACATACGTTCAGCAAGAAAAAAAAAAATGTTGTGTTTCTTTTGTAGGTGTATTCCTATCTGGTGGAAATGCGATGGACAGAGGGATTGTCGAGACGGCTCTGATGAGCCTTCTACCTGTCCACACAGATACTGTCCTGTTGGTCAGTTCCAGTGTAATGATGGGAACTGCACAAGTCCTCATTTCTTGTGCAATGCCCAGCCAGATTGCCATGACAGATCAGATGAAGATCCTGTACTTTGTGGTATGTTACAACTAATAAATTTAAGTGCTTTGCCAGTACAAAATGCGTAAACAATATGTACATTTCAGAATCATTACCCCGTTTTTAACAGATGAAAGATGAGGTAGATGTATGCAGTCTTTTCTGGTCTTGCACCTGCTAGAGCAATTCACCTGAGTGCGAAAGCAAGACAAAGGAGAGAAAAGATGTACTATGTCAAACCATAAGCATTTTCTATACCTTTGAAACAAATTTGCACTGGTGCTAATTGCACTCACTTTCTTTTGTTCAGAATAAAGCCATGGTGAGTATGAGGAATCTTAGGCTTCCTAAAGCCCAGGTCAGTCTACCAGGGATGCTAATTTTCCCTGTATTCTAGTGCATGGGACAAAATTATTTCACCCTCTGCATTGCACAAAATCCAGTGCATGTGAGAATTTTTTTTTTTTTGACAGCTGTTTGTGATGGCAGTGTTTTAGAAATGTAGTGTAAAGATGATTTTGGAATAATGTTATTCCACATAATTATGTATAAGTTTAAAAAGCACATTCTTAGATGGTTTTTTTGTAAGTAATGTACTTCTGGAAGCTGCAAGCTTAGTAACTGAAAGGGAAGGTATGTGGGGAAAGCAGTGTGGTTTTATAATTGATAGTTTCATTGCTGTCCATTAGCAAAGTGTTTCTAACAGTGACAGAATTGAATGAAATGTCTGTTTTACCTGAGTTTCAAATAGCTATGTTCCAAAGTGTGGCACAGAAGACTATTAAATAAATAAAATTTGGCAGCTGCCTAATGTGTAACTAATTTTAAAATACTAAATAATAAAAGCTAGTTTAAGTCTATATAGTTCCTTCTGATCATCATCTCATGTATGGAAATAGAATCCTTTAGTCCAGAAGATCTATGGAAATAATAATAAACTGTTGTCTCTTGAACAGTTCGACAATATATATGAAAAAATAATAGGATGGTATCCAGTGAGACATGCAAAGCCTGGAAGCAGAGATCAGTGTTGGCTCCTGTTTCCATAGACCTTCAGAGCACCCCCAGTTTGCCAGCACTGCTGATGACAGCTCCCAGTGCTTTGTCCTTTGGGAACAGAGGCTGTAGGTTTGGCAGCTTTTATTAGCATGGTCTTCTGCTAAGTTTCCTGACATGCTTATTCAGAGTCAGAGGAACAGGCTCATTAGGCAAAATACATCTAAGTTGGTAGCATGGCCAGAGCCACAGTGTCATTTAGATCCACTGCAAAGTTTCTGGGAGCCCCTGCCTCAGTCATGTTGGAATGCCTGGGTCTCCCCTCTGCTTTGGGAGAAGATAGTATCTATCTTGCTTCTAGAAAAATGTGGAACTTTAGTGAGCCGAAGTGCCAGTGGCTGAAGTGCTGAAGTATCTGAAGATGCCAGTGGGAAATGTGCCGTGTGACATTAGAAATCTCTAACTTAACTGGGCAAGTAATTGTGATGTTTTGAATTTTTACTGGCTTCCTTTTTAACTCTTGATGTAGACATTTAACTGCTCAATTGACGTGAGAGCAGAAGACCATTTCTGTAAGCTTCAGTATACAACCAACCAATTTGTACTCTTTCAGCTAATCACCAGTGTGAAACTCATCAGTGGCAGTGTGCCAATAAACGATGTATCCCAGAAGCCTGGCAGTGTGATAGAGAGGATGACTGTGGTGACAACTCGGATGAAGATGGTACTCACTGTGCCAGCAGAACCTGTCCCCCAGGCCAATTTAAATGTGACAATGGCCGCTGCATCCCACAGTCCTGGAAGTGTGATGTGGATGATGATTGTGGTGATAACTCTGATGAGCCATTCCACGAATGCAGTAAGCACACAGCTGTATTAAGCTGCCTACTTTATAGTGCACCAAAAGCAGAGCAAACTGCGTTACTTAATTTTCCTGAGACTGAAAATTTATTGGCAAATAATATTTTCTGCAAGCTAATTGCAACCATGTAGTGAAGAGTGCTAGAAATACAGGCTATGTGATAATTTATTGCTCTCTTATTCTTGAAGGGGAGAAACCTTGTTTATGATGGCCAGATTATCAACACCTGGCAGTGTCTCATTCTGACTTGTGTGATGCTAGCAGCATCCTTTGCTTGATCCCTAACTAGACTTTGCAAAAAGAAGATATGCTGATCCAGAATGCCAGTTCACCAATTTGTACCTTATTCCACTGTGGAGAGTGACGTGTCAGGCTTTTTACAAAAATAAATTTTCATTCCTTGTAGTGTAAGTGTCTCGTAGGCACACCATTTGAAAAAAAAAAAAAAGCTAACAAAGAGAACAATCAGAGCTAGTGCAGTCTAACCTATGTTTAACAGCAGAATTTTCCTATGTGCTCCAGCATGTCTCTGAGTCTCTGGCCATCTGGTAGAACCTGTGACCCAGTTTTTCCATCTGAGGGCTAGCTGCCTCCTCTGGCTTTCACGTTTGGGGCTTCTTTTACCACTGTTGCTAGCTCTAAATACTTCAAGGAAAAATATATTAAATGCCATTTGAGCCTGTCATGGGTCTGTAGCATGTGCAAAATACATGCAGCACATATTGGAAAAGATAGTAAAATGAGATACATTTAATGCTTTCTCTTTACCAACACTGCAGTTAGCAGATATTTCTTTTTAGTAGAAACGCTTGACTATAAATTATTACAGATTTTGAAAGGCAGAAAAAGTAAGGAGGACAGTTTAATGGCTAAGTAATGCAGCTAATTTTGACAAATGCCTTTTTCAGTGGGCCCTGCCTATCGGTGTGACAATCACACACAATTCAGCTGCAGAACCAACTACCGCTGTGTGCCGCTGTGGGCAGTGTGCAATGGGAATGATGACTGCAGAGACAACAGTGATGAACAAGGCTGTGGTATGTTTGGAGAAGGTCATCTCAGCTAACTCTGTACCTAAAATATTTCTCCAATTTACAGATACCTTGATTTTCTGAAAGTCTTCAATAATAATAATGTACCTGTGTGTATTTTGTTTGATATCAGTTAACTACCCTGGTGGTTATTTATCGCCAGGAAAAATTCTGTGTGCAGCAATTCATTGTGAATTCAGAATTCACATATACGTGAGCTCTGAAGATCAGGATTTTACTGCTTTGTCCAATATGTCATCAAATGAAACAGGATCTAATCTTATTTCAATAACAAAACCAAAAACTGTCAGTGTTCTTTATATTTACTTTACTTCCTGTGCTCATGAAACCATCAGTATGGGAAGTATGGTGTCTCTTGCATTTGTGAAACCTCTTATACACGAAGCTTAGAGGACATCAGATCACTTTTCAGAACCAGAAAAGATTTGAAAGTGTAACACACTATGAGGTTAAGATGGCCTCCTTTGACAGGACTAAGTTAATCTCTCTGTTTCCTTCTCAGTTCTAGATGGTTGTTTCAGCTGTTTTGTAATCACATCTGTATTACTTGGCCCAACCTGTGGCACAAACCTCTCTCTCTCTCTCCTTCCGTTATCTTTTTGCTTTACATATTATCCAAAGACTATTCTAATGAGTGCTGTTTTGTGGCAAATTGTGTTCAATGCAGAGGAGATGACTTGCAATCCTTTTGGAGATTTCCGTTGTGACAATCATCGATGTATCCCACTGCGCTGGAAGTGCGATGGAGATAATGACTGTGGAGATAACTCTGATGAGCACAACTGCAGTGAGTTGTTTTTTGGCTGTCATGGTATAGTCCAGCTTTTGACTTAACCATCCTTCTGTTTCTTATGAGAATGTGGTAGACAGCAACTGCAACCATTCTGTTGCTTTATTCTGTAGACTTTTCTTTGCTGAAATACTACAGTAATGTCACTTTGATATGATACACTTTGGATATATGAAACCACTGAAATTCAGTCATCACAGTAACACAAATTCCTGTTTTCGATTAAGAAGTGACATTTGAATTCTACCATGTGTGCAAGAGTAGTGTATCGTTCTGTAAACAATGAGAATGGATGTTTTTTCTTCTGATTTGGAATAAAAATTCCTGTATAATTCTGAGATAAAATTCACAATGAATTAGCTCTTTTCTGTGTCAAAAGGGACACAGAATGAGTAACATAAGTAAACAGTATTGGAGGGAAAGGTGTTTCATTTTAAGGGTTATACCCCATTGTCTGCCCATATTACTTTTGCCTGGTTTAATGAGACAGGTCTGAATGTTTAAATCTACATCTGAGGAACTTCTCATATTTGTATATTTGTTTTAAATAAAGGTCCTCGTGAGTGCACAGAAAGTGAATACCGTTGTGACAATTTGCGGTGCATTCCTTCCCGGTGGATCTGCGATCACGATGACGACTGTGAAGACAACTCAGATGAACGTGACTGTGGTGAGTGTTGTCTGGATTGCTGCCTCTTACAAACTCACACTTTGGTTTGTGATGCGATTAAATATTCTGCAAAATGATCTTTTATGGCAGTCTTTAATGCAGTAATGTAGACCAGATCACTTTAGTCATTCCACCAAAATTAGAGGGTATCACAGTTTTAATGGTCTGGGATTTTGCAGTTTTTTAGGGTGCTGTTCTCAAAAAGTAAACACACTATCTGGATTTGAACCAGAAATTTCAACAGTTGCTTCTGAATCTTTTCAGAGCTGAGGACCTGTCACCCAGGATATTTTCAGTGTGATAGTGGACACTGTGTTGTGGAGCGCTTCAGATGCGATGGAAATGCAGACTGCCTTGATTTCTCTGATGAAGCAACTTGTCGTGAGTTTCAAGCTTTGCAATTGGTGCTCACTGAGCTCACTTTTACAATGTTTTGCACCTGTCTTTCTCTTTGAGTAAGATGACTCCTGGTAGAGAATTCTGCAATGCTCAGTGATGTCAGTAAAATATCAGTATAATATTTTCAATCAACTTTTAAAAATAATAATGGTCTACCAACTCTAATACTGGTTGTAATCGCATTCCTAATGCTAGGAAATTAATGTGTTTACAAGGTTCAGCAGAAGATACTCATGTGGTCATTTTTTGACTATCCCACGGACTCTGCAAGATCCACTGCTTCAGTTGTACTGTAATCTAAAAATGTACGGTAATGGGATGTTTTTTAGTAATGCTTAAAGCTATCTATAGTTTCCTAAAGTACCGACGAAACCAAGAAAAAATACTCTTCTGTTTCTCATAGAAATTCTTCCTTCTGAATACTGATTGACTGTGAAAAAAGTATATGTACAACTGTAGCTTGTATGGAGCTTCAGCTCCAACTGTTTACCCAGGAAGTACTGTTCTCAGTAGAAATGAAAAAAGCATTTTTTGTTCTCCATATGTGCCAGTGGACATTGGCTTTTTAGGTGATACTGAAATGTTGGTTCTGACTGCATTTTCAAATGATTAAAGTTTCAGTAATCAAGAGAATTCCTTTCTCATTATATTGGTATCATGGCAGTTGTGTACATCTTCTGGTGTACGTAATTTTAACACCACTTTAACACCTATTAGCACCTTTAAGTAAGAAAGGGCATCTACACAGTGGGACCTTTATTTTCCTAATGGTAACCACGTCTTGGAATGTACATCACAACACATAATCTTTCAGATCTTGAGTTGCACAACATTTGTGTGTTCTTAAAGGGAGGAAAAAGTATATGTGAAGCCATTGAAATGGCAAGGGTATGATTTATGTCGGTTGAAGTAGTCAGAATTTCGGTTTCTCTTTGCTCTAGTTCTGTTTTTTCCAGTGTTTACAGAACCTGGGTATTTTTTTTACTATACCAATGTGAGTCCTTTGGGAATTGAATATCTTCTGTATTTCATCAGTCATTCATGTTTGCTGCCAGTGACATTATTTACTTTTATTACTGAACTAGATTTATCAGTAAAAAATTAAAGAAGCATTTGTCAAATTAATGAGAGTTTATTTTGAAAAGCTTCTGGTAGTACCTTATGTTGTTTCACTATTAATTCAGGATTGAATTAATTACTTTTTAGGTACTAAGAAGTCCTCAATACTTGCAGTTTTTTGTTGCTGTAGATCTTTTCAGTGCCTCATATTGTGTCTCTTAATATGCAGAGAAGGGTATTAAAAGAACAATACAGGCATGAGCTAAATATTTTAAAAGAAAATCTAAACTTTTAATGAAAGTATCATTGTAATTTTATTTTCTTCAGCAACACGATATCCTAATGGTACATACTGCCCACCCATGCTGTTTGAATGCAAAAACCATGTCTGTATCCAGCCATACTGGAAATGTGATGGTGATGATGACTGCGGAGATAATTCTGATGAAGAGCTTCACCTTTGCTGTAAGAGAGAAAAAATATATTAAAATAAAAAATATGCATAAAAAGTCTAAATAAAATAGAGAACACTTATTAAATAAATTTGAAGTATTCTATGTTCACTGGAAATTCCCACAGACTTAATTCAGGATGAATGCTGAGAATTCTGCTTCATCTGCGAATTCATTTTGTCTTCCTGCAGCACGTTTCTAGCTGTTTTTCAGATATTGGTAAATGTGGTTGTAATAATAGGGAGAAAAATGTCAAAGAAATAAGGACAGTATTTTACATTTTCAAGTTGGTTATCTAAAATAAAAGCATCAATTTGCAATTGAAGATTGTGATAATGTATATTCTCAAAGGTTTTGAAGATTTTTTTTTTAGGCTTTTAAAGATAGTACTGTGGTCAGGACTCTGCAAATATGGTTGTGGAATCCTGACTTTATCTCTGAAAATGTGTTTTTGGAGGTGTTACTTTAGTAATTTTTGTCACCTATAAAATAAATAGCAACTTAAATAGCACGTTTATCAATGAGGCTACTTCATAACTAAATCTAGAAAGTTCAGTGTCATATGTAGTCACAGGATACACCTTTGCCCAGAGATGATGACTTGCCTTCTGAGAAAAAAAAAAAGTGTAATGCCTAACATACCATCATCAGTGTGTAGAGAAAATATTTATTGGGTCTGAATGCCTCTACACCTTTTAGAATATAGAAAACATAAAATTGTTACCAGATGAAAATTACTGGAGATAATTTGTGACTCAATGGCATGAGGTATTGGAACGTGACTGACTTGATTTCTGTGATTTCAGTGGATATTGCCTGTGACTCTCCGTTCCGCTTCCGATGTGAAAACAATCGCTGCATATACAGTCATGAGCTGTGTAACCAGGAGGATGACTGTGGAGATGGAAGTGATGAGAAGGAGGAACACTGTATGTTTACACAAAACTGAAAAGCAATTACAGTTAATTGTGATGTGCCTTATGTTGAATAGTACTGAAGGACTACAGAATTGTCAAAATGGATTCTGAAAGCTAGAACTCAGTATGAAATAATTTGAACTATGATTGTTGATACTAATTATTGACAGGTCTCTATACAAGAAGTGAATATCAGCAAACTTGTCTGAAAAGTGCAAGGCATGATTTTCAAAGTCTTCCTGTAAACACTCAGCTAAATTGTGTAAACTTATTATTAACTCCACTTACTGTAAGGAAAAGGATTGGGTGTATCATAAAATAAATGTCTGGATAGATATTTGGTACTTTTAAAATAGAGAAAGTGGTACTTATGAATTTGTGGCACAGTGACACTGTTGATATTTAGGCACAAATCCTACAGAAGCTCTGTTAATGTTTAATATGTTTTTGCCATCAAATGTCTTATATAGTTCTCATTGACTATGTTGATTTTGATATTATCAATTTTAATAATATTTTTGTTGCCTAATGATATTTTTTGATGGCTTTACTGTAACATATTCCTAAAGTTAATAATTTACTAATATTTCAATAACCTGTTTAAGTCTGCTATAGATGTATGAAGTATATTGTTAGAAGACATTAAGATATTTGGGCTATTAAGAAGAAAGTTCAATCAGCTATTAACAAGGAGTTTTCCTTCTGTCTTAGAACACTGGAAGAGATTCTTTCAGTCTGTGAGGAACTGACTAGAAGTCAGGAGGTCCCACTTGTAGTTTTAGCTTTACTACAGACTCCCAAAGTTATTCTAGCTGTTATTTTACCAGATTGCATCAGCTTCCTCATTAGAAATGTGGAATGGTGCTGCCTGTTGGTACTGTGTAGCTGAAACTGACAGAGGAGTGTTTCTCTTCTCAAATGTAGGTAAAGAACCAACACAAAGACCTTGTACAACTGAAGAATTCAAGTGCAGTAATGGAAATTGCATTCCTCTACACTATGTCTGTGACAATTATGATGACTGTGGAGACCACTTTGATGAAATGGGCTGCAGTAAGTAATGTATCAACAGAATACAGAATTACAATTCTATTGAAAGAAAAATTTCAGAAATTGATAAAAATACATGTTTCTTCTTCAGTAGCATACTAAGAAGATTTTTAATTAGTCTGTGCTAGGATTATCCAATTAACCATGACAATATTTTCTTTTTTTTTTCTTATGGGGAAAACCCTATGAAATTCAGAGCTCTGAGCCATCCCTTTTAGGCTTCGATTATTTATGCATGACAAAAAAGGGTTTGATCTTGTTTTGAAAATGGGCTGCATTGCAGAGGCAAGAACATCCAGATATTTCAATCATAATTGCAATAGGTCAACCTATGGAATTATTATTTATGGGCAGACTCTAAACTGGTATAGGTTGCTCTAGCCCTGTTAACAACAAAAGTATACTGAGATGCTTCTATTTTTCCTGTTTAAAGACAAGATCACTGAATTCTCTAAGGACATGCAGTCCTCAGACTGAGGGTCCTCTGAGATCCTCTACACAACTTTTATTAACTATACATTATAAATTTACTAGCATCCATTTAGATCATAGAAAAACAGCATCACAGAATGTCAGATTGGAAGGGACCTCAAGATGCAAAAGCTTTGACTTAAACTTTGAGGTAAGAGAGAGTATTCTCCTGGAATTTGAAAATAATAATAAAAAAATCCTAACTACTCTCAATACATAGACAGCTGCAGAGTGATAATATGAGCATGTACTTGCAATTTCAACTTGTCAGGCTTTGATGGCTTCAAAGAAAGCGTGCCAAATGATGCCCTTGTGATTTACAATCTAGCATGCTTGCAAAATACAAATAACTCAGAAGCCTAAACTGCAATCCATGTTGAAGCAGCTGTTTTCTCTGGTTCACATACCATCCCAATGGTCGTTAGGCAGTGTAACCTAATGCAATGACGATGAAAATATAAGAATATAAAGAGGATATAAACCAGTGCAACACAGACATCCTCTGGCAGTTGGTGTCCTACTGTTTGGGGGTGGATGTAAATGCAGATCAGGTGGTAGCATTTGTAGCCTTCCCAACGTAAAATACCTGTGCAAAAAGGCAGTATATATGAGTTTAAACAATAAATTTATGCTTCTACATTTGCATGAAATTGAGCTGTTTAACCTTAATTTAATCAGCACTGGGATGTGTACGCATAAAAGAGATTATAAAATATAAAAGAGATTATAAGCTTAATATAATTTCTTTGTCAGACCTCTATCTTTTTCACATGCTCTGTCAGTAAACATGTATTATTTATCTTTTCTACATATATAACAGATCTGCATTTGAAAATACTTTGTGTTTATGCAGAGTGTGTCAGAATCAATAGAATTCTAAATGTGCTCTGAGAAGAGTATAATTTTCATTATTGTTTACAGATTATCTAGTATCCCTGACTCTCCTGTTCCATTATAGGCACATTTTAAAGTGCATTCTGTGCATTAACCTGTATTGAATTCACCAGGCTATAGATTAGGTATGGCATGAACAAGCTGTCATCCTCTCTCTAATTTCCAGATATAAATAATAAAGGGCCTGTGGTATGCACGATAGCAGTTGAGAACATATTTTGGTTAGGTGATAAGAAAGGGCTGGGTAAGAAAGAAGTAGGTTGGCAAAGGTAGGAGTTAGAGTCAAGTCTCTTAAATAGTTTCTGCCGTTGCTGCAGATTGGTGGTAATGTAGAATGCCATTTCTTTTAAGGAAGGTGCACATGGATCCTTATGGCTCTTACCCTGATCCTGTTGCCTTGTTTCTAGCAGTTAAACTTAGTTGGCATTTATCTTGACCAGCATTTGCCAACCTGTTAGTGATGCCTTAGAGAACAGATGGTTTTGAGTTACTCAGATGTAAAGGAGTTTCAGCAAGAAAAAAAGGGAAAGAAAATTAATGTTTTATACTTGAAAACCATTTTCAAAGACAATAATGATGAAAATTATGACACCTTTCTCCTCACTATCACTTTTTTGTTGTTGTTGTTGTTGTTGTTTTGTTTTTTTTTTGTGGTTTTTTTGTTATAATTGTGTAATTTCTTTTTTTCCCCCCAGATCCTGGAACAGAGCGAACTTGTGCAGAAAATATCTGTGAACATAACTGTACCAACCTGAATGAAGGAGGCTTTATCTGTTCCTGCAGGCCAGGATACAAGGCCAGTGAAACAAACCGAAACTCCTGTGATGGTATTTTCAGTCTTCTAAATATCTTTTCATTGAAAAGTGTTGAGTGACCTGTCATTTCATCATTCTAATGTGACTACCCATTTTTGCACTCTAACAGGATTGTTATACTTTTAGCAAATGCTTCCAAAAAAACCTGCTCCTGAATCATGTTTTCTAACATGCAGGCCTTATTCAGCAGAGAACTGATTCCACAGTTCGGACTCACTTTAAGCTTTTGGTAGCCGTAGGTATATGTTTTTGTTTAACTGTATATAGATTTTGTCACATCCTTGCAATTTGAAGGACAGACATTTTGTGGGTTTTTTGTCCTTATTGAAAGAAAACTACATGAAGGTTCTGCTCCAGAACAGACCTCCAGTAAAGTCTATTGTGCCATGTTTTTGCCCTGATTACATGCAAGCAAAATATGGTGAGCAGTCGACGCAAAGGCCATTGATCGTGGTCATGCAAAATAGTACCCTCACAGTTAATGCTTCAGTACTGTTTGCAAAGAACACTTCTGTTTTTTGCTCCCAGGTCTTATGGACAGTTTTTGTGGTTTTATTAATGATCCAAGGCTACCCTTCCCTTATCTTTCTGCTGATATTATTTCTGTGGACTAGGTATTTTTCCTTCAGCATTTCAAGAAGGCGTTACTTTTGCATCTCATTTAGTCATGCTTCATCTTTTGTCTTTCCTTGGTAATTTAATACAAAAATACATGATCAAAAATGTCTCTCTGAAAAGCAATCTGCTAATAAACAATGCATTTTTATCAGTCTGTAGTTAAGATACGTTAAACAGTAGATTAGTCATGAGTTCTGTTAGCTTGCAGATGCTGATGTTAAAGATCCCTTATTATGTCACTGATCTTTTAGAGTATATGGAGAAGGGACAAACCTATCACTTCATGGAGTAGAAGTGACCAGCATGTGGAAGTAAGAGATTAAGCTTGAAGTATCTTTTCTCTGCTTATGTCTAGATATCAATGAGTGTGAGATCTTTGGAACATGTACCCAGGACTGCAAGAATTCCAAAGGAAGCTATGAATGTTTCTGTGCAGATGGCTTCAGGTCTGTGGGTGATCAACAGGGGAAACAATGTGCAGCTAATGGTATGTTAACTGATAGCAAGTGCAGTATAACAACTCAATGAATAAAATCCTCCTTTTTATTAGGAAGGGGGTAATTATAAACAAACCTTTTCCTGTAACATAATATTATCTGTGTATTCCACTCATTCCATAATCGGGAATAGAAGAGCTCATCTCTGCTTCCAGTTGTAAACATTAAAAAGAATATCTTGATTTGGATGCTGATCTTCCTTTATCGTGAAATTTTCTGCAAACAAAAACTTGCTTATCCTGTAATTGTCATCAGAAAAAAAATTAATGTTGGCTATTTCTGAAGTTTGTTTTCTCAACGGAAAAATGTATCAGAAGAAAGTTGCATAAATCTAGTTCAAATTAAAGAGAGTTTGATGACAAATTGACACTCATTATTCATGGCCTGATGCATGCAAATCAGAAGACTTTAGCCTATGTTGAACATCAGTCATTAGCTTTCTATCAAACCTCAGTGTAGTGATTGCAGTGTGTGACAGTCATTGAATATGCAGAATTGGTTCAGAAAATAATAGAATAGAAGTAAAGAGCTGAAGAAAATAGAAAAATGTGACTATGCAGCAGTGTTATGTAAAAGACAGAAGCAATGTTGTATTTAGGGAAGTACTTAGCACTTCAACAGCTTTCAGACTTCCATGAGTGAATAGTGGTGTGCCTAGTCAAATGGTAAAATTTAGAACATAAGACCTTTGACTGCAAGTGTGTGTCACTGGAGGTTTTGAAAACTAGAAGTTATATTTGTAATATGAAAAATTATACAAGAAAATAATGTCTCTGAGTTTTCAGTCCAGGAGCCTAATTCAGCAAATATTTACTGTTGAGCATGAGACAATGTACGAAAGGGCATTTGCTCCTGAGTTTTTGCCTGGTTGGCTCTTTATGTGCCCGTGTCAGAAGTCTAGTGCTTTGAAACCTTTCTTCATAGATTTAATTGGATACATCTAGACACTAAAAATTTTCAAGGCTAAGTGACAGGAGATAACATGGTTGTAGCTGATAACATCTTGAACTCTGTTGTCCCTAAGGTTTTATGTATGCCCAGAACTCTGCTGCTCTTTGCAGTACAAGCTCACAGCACTCATTAATGAGGGCTTCCTTTGCCTGTGCCTGCTGCAGACCTGATCAGTTTCCAGAACACACATGGAGTATTAGGCCCCCTTTTTCCTGTAATAGTGTATGTATTGGAAATGCTGTCTACATCTATACTGATCTGTATGTTCGTAAAACAATAGTCACTTGTCTTATTCTCCCACAGCTGGATATGGCTTAGAGGGAAAGTATTCAAATGAACACTTCAACAGAAATTGAGCATTGTTAGTTGGAAAAGGCACTGGTAGATGAGATTTTCCTTTCCTAAGTGAATACCTTGTCATTTCTCATTGGCTCTGTGAAGACCTGATTAATGTAGGGGAACTTCTCTGGGAGAAAGCCTAGGCTTGAAGTCTGTTCAGGGGGACACTGAACCTTAGCAAAAGGGCTGAACAATTAAATTTTCTCACCAGCAAAATCAGCCAGGTGGGACTGATACTCCCTATAGTCAAGTTATTAGAGTATTAGAGACTAACCCTAAAATCACCTGTGTTTAGAAGAACATTAATCTGAATTAGAGACATTAGGATTTAATAAGTTTCAGGGAGAAGAACTCAGGTTGTGGCTCAAGGTACTTACAGCTTATTCATACTTTCAAAATTGTTTCCTGTACTTTGAGGTGGGAAGCTGAACTACACAGTGTATAGCAGCATTCAGGTTTTCAGGTGTGAGGTGGTGATATGCCAGTAGTGTAATGTTTTAGTAATTTTAAAGAAATTATGCCTTAATGACTACTACTTCACAAGACCTATGATGAAAAGGATAATAATATCATCAGTGGTAAGCATTTCCAGAGATTTTAATGAATTTGACAAAGCAAAGACATTTGAATAGCTCTGAAGCTTTAGAAGAAGCTGTGTTCCTTCTGCTTCTTATGCTCACAGAAGTTGTGAAGACCCCAGATTAGTTTTGACTAGAAAAGACTTAAAACTGTTTCTTCTTCATTCTAAAATAAAAAATATGTGAAAGCTGAATTCATGATCGCTTCCCAGGTAATCCTCCATTGTTACTGCTGCCAGACAATGTGCGGATCCGCAGATACAATATCTCATCAGAACAGTACTCTGACTATATTGATAACCAGGAGCGCATCCAAACTCTGGATTATGATTGGGACCCTGAAGGGATAGGCCTGAGTGAGTATGTGTAGAAAATTAAGGCTCCACCATGCAATAGTTGGTTAAAAAAAAATGCATTTCTGCAGCATAGGTATTTAATCTACATTGGAAAGCAAAATAAAATTCGATTACCTGGCCAGTTCTTCGTAGAATGTGTTTCTCCCCTCTATTCATTCTTCAGCATCAGTATGATTCATTTTAACACTTTAATTTAGTTTAGCTAGATTTTTTTCTGGTTTTCCTTATGTCTTGGTGTGAGTTCAGCAATGGAATTGTGTCTCTGTTGTGCAGTACTAAAAGACTGGTATAAATGAACTCTTTCCTTTCCTTCTTGTCAGTACCCAAACCTGGCTCCAGTTGGAAGAACTAATCATTATATTAAGCAGGAACAGCTGATAGATCCCTATATATTAGCTTACAGCTTACATCTTTGCCTCTTCATTGGCTTCCCTGCTTTTGCCTTTTTCACAGGGCAACTGTCCTGGGCCATACTTGCCTTGTAGGATCATGAGAGACTAAATTACTCTCAAACTCATGTGCAACGGCTTGAAAGCTAAGACATTCTGCTCTTGAAAAATGTTACACACATTTCTGAATTATCAAGATGATTTTTAGATGTGCATCTTACCTGCGATGAATGGCTTAAAAATTTACACATTAACAATGTAGTTGAATCAAACAGATGACTGTATTATTCATAAATAAATGGGTCTGGTACCTCCAAATAAGAGCCTCAAATATTAGAACTTTGCAAAAATATGGAATAACTAGAAATTTTAAAAAATTATCTGTGTCATCTTTTTTGAAGGTGTTGTATACTTCAGCATTCTGGCACAGGGTTCTGAGTTTGGAGCCATCAAACGTGCTTATCTCCCCACATTTGACAGCAGTAGGAATAATCCTACAAAGGAAGTTGACTTGAATCTCAAATACATAGTTAGTCCTGATGGCTTAGCTGTTGACTGGGTTGGAAGGTAAGTACACTAAAAAGCTCAAAAAATATGTACTTTGCATGTGTCAAGGGTCTGATCAGGCAATCCAAAATCTACTTTCTTCCTCCTTTTGAACTATCTCTGAAGATATCTAGTCTCAAAGACTAGATTCCAAAGTTCCAAAGAAAATAGTAAGATCTGTTTGCCCATAGAGCAGGTTAAAATGTCAAATGCACATTGCTGCCCACACTACACATTCTCTGAGGAATCTTGTATTGATCCAGAGCTGGCAGGTCAGTTGTGCATCAAGTAAAGTATTCATGTCAGATGGGTTCTTCTTCAAGGTTCAGGTAAGCTCCAGGGAACAAGCATTCTCTGGTGTTGGAAGGAGACAAACCCAGTCCATAATGGAATCAATCCTTTATCTCCACTCTTTTTTTTTACCAGCCTTGTGTTATATTAGCTAATTCCAAAGCAGAAGCAGCTCTGAAGTCTTATGAATACATTTTCTCAGAAAATGTTTGTATTTTTGTAATTGTGTCTCAGAATTTTTCCCTCTTGTTGGCTGTGGATTTTTTTTCAGCTAAAACATGGCATTTTTTTAACATCATCCTAGAAATCATGATATCACTGCTTATTTTCCTTCCCTTGGATAAGAGCTAGGAGAAACCTGAATGCAATTTTACGAGTTTGATGTTGATGGTGTCATTTCTTACTTGCAAAGTAACTGTTAAAGGATGTGGTGGGCAGAGATAGCTGTAGTTCATCTGGTATGATGTTGAGAGGATCCTGATGTTTGCAGATAGGTACTATGAAATATAGTCAGAATCCTGTTTGGAGCTGAATGGACAGAGGTTATAGAGATGAGTCAGTTTCTGAATGCTGTTGACAAATTTTGGATGTCCTGATAATTCAGTCAATAGAATGAAGAAAAAAGGATGTTAAGGCATCATAAGACACGATGCTACTGGAAAGCTGAAAAATAAGACAAGGAACCTATCTGCTTCCCCTCTGTCATATGGTTATCAAAAGAGTGGATGAATATTTTACCTTTTAGGTCCTCAATCAAAATATAATTGGAAAAGCTTAATTACTCCCTAGCCACAATACAGATATTAACTCTTAATTGTGTTTGTGGCAATAGAACTTTTTTTTCCTAATTATTCAAAAAGCTATTATATGAGTAGGCATGGATTAGGAAAAGAATTATTCCAGTTTGGGGCCTGACATGTAGGTTTCATTATGTAGATTCCTTGTGTTAGGTGATATATGCTGTGTTAGGTGTTGTGTCTTAAGAAATAGTTACAGAGTTGATCATGCAGTAAGTCATTCTGATTTCTAGAACAGCATAAAGCCACAGCATAAAGCCAGTCTGGGTGGCTTTAAGTGATAGACTACCCTGAAAAATTACACCAGTCATGATAGGAAGAAAAAAGTTTTAAAATATGAGAGAGATGTATAAAGGTCTGAGCTAGCCTTAAGGTCATTTTGCTGTTTGCTTTGTGAACTGCAGGCCACATGAAAAGCCAAATGAGGTTGAAATGTATCTTAAAAAGGCATATTTAAGTCTACACATTATATAAAAGCTGGTATGCACGATTTGAAGCACTTAGTCCTTTTTCCTCACCTGCAAAATAGGAATTAATAGTATCTTCTCTCATTCCCAAGCCAATTATGAGATAATTTATTCCATCAGAAGGCAATGAGTGGTTAGTGAATGCATACTAATGAATATGTTTATTATGTAAGCTGAAAAACATAATAAAGCCATGGTGATAAAGGTAAGTGAAATTCAAATAAGAGCAGATTGAGTGCCCTGTTTGTAAGAACCGAAAGCATCTGTGTTAGCTGCAGTAACAATTTGTTCATCAACATCTCTGTCAGAAGACAGAAGTCTAGAGAGGTGCTGTGGACTAACAAGCTGGATACCTTCAGAGTTGCTGTATAAATTACATGGTAGATAAATTTTTATTTGTAGTGAATGTCATTTTATCCTAGATAACTGATTCTTCAGAGATGCTTATGAGCCACTCAGGTGCTTAAAAGCAACAATGAAAGTTCTCAGTAGCCATTTAATGAAGATCATTTGACAGGGAACTGAGGCAACTGTGGGAACTTTGTCAGAGGAGAAAACTATTGAGAGCATATATCACGTTTGCTAAACTCATTTATACCTGAAGTCTGTATGTTCCAGACTGAAAAAGATGTAATCCATGCAGCTTCATTATAGAAATTTTGTCAAGTTTTATGTATCTTTTCTTCATATAAAGTTTTTCTTCCCTCTCCCAATTATAAACTATTTCCTTTTGGAATTATTTGTTTTATGTTATTCAGACATCTTTACTGGACTGATGCTGGGACTAATCGCATAGAGGTGGCAAAATTAGATGGGCGGTACAGAAAATGGCTCATCTTTACTCTGCTTGATCAACCAGCAGCTATTGCTGTCAATCCAAAACGTGGGTAAGTACTACAGGACTTCCCAGAATTATTTGCAATGCTATTCAATACCAAAAAAACCCTCTATGGTAAACTTTACAGGAAAGACTAAGGGAATGTTTTCTGGAGTTCCCCTTTCCTAATGTTAGGAAACTTGTGTACATGGGAAAGTATTTTAGGATTAGTTTTCATGTAGGTGCTTGTGTTGGTGACTACACCAGGTAGGTCAAATGCAATGCTGCAGAAATGAGATTTTTATTCCCACTGTTACTACTGAAACAGGGAAACTGATCCAAGTGTCTCTGTTACCAGCTCCAAGAAATATAGACGTAGCCTCATTCACAGTGGGAAGCAATGTAAATGCACTGGTACATTTTGTATTATATGATGGATCACCAGATAGCACAAGATGCTCTTCTCTCAGCTGACATACAGCAGCATGGCTCCCTGAAGTCACCTGGGCTCTGCAGCTTTATCATGACTGTTGGATCTTCAGTGTTCACAGTCATTTTTTTCACTGAGAATGAGAAACTGTCATTAAAACTGCTCTCTCTCCAAATCAGGACACAAGATGTAAACATTCTTCCTTTGGTATTTATTTTCTGTACTTGAAACAAGCTTGTTCAGTGAACTCTCTTTGACTTTCCTGATCACACAAAGTAAAGGTTTCTGAACAGTTTTTTGTTCCACAACTGAGAATTTCTGTGAAACTTCAGAAGATAATCATGTTGACCATATTCTTAACTGTATTAAATTCTGGTTCTGTCCTTTCAGGCTCATGTATTGGACTGACTGGGGAAGGCAGCCAAAGATTGAATGTGCCTGGATGGATGGACAACAAAGACAAACTCTGGTCTCTGAAGACCTTGGCTGGCCAACAGGTCTTTCTATTGATTATTTGAACAATGATAGGATCTACTGGAGTGATTCTAAAGAAAATATTATTGAATCCATGAGACCTGATGGGACAGACAGAACCATAGTGTTACATGGAGGTAAGAACTTATTATGCAATTAATGTAACAGTGACAAATATACATGCTAAAAAGCACTTGGGCTTCACAATTGGGGTGAGATGCAGGAGCTTTTCAGAGTAAGTCTTTGTAGTGTTTTGCCCCACTTTATACAGGGAAAAATAGCACACCAGGTTCAGAGCTCATGATGCCTAGTAAATAGCTTCCCTGAGGGTAATTTACATGACCCAAATAGAGGACAATGTGGAAAACTGGATTCCTTCTTTTTTATGAATATTGTTAAGTAGTTTTCAGGTACAGTGGCATATAGTGGTCAGGCACATGAGGATATGCATATATAGCTACAAATGTCTTAAAAAGAAAGTATTGGTTGATATATTTAATTTGAAGAAGAACAGTTATTTTATGACTTCTGCTAGAGATTTGCTTGCTGACAGTCTATTGTTTGGTTCCTTTGAGAAGCAGGCAGTCCATACAGCCTTGATGTCTTTGAAGGCCATTTGTATTGGATAGCTAAAGAACGAGGAGAAGTCTGGAAGAAAGATAAATTTGGAAATGGAGAAAAAGTGAAAGTGCTGACTGTAAATCCCTGGCTTACTCAAGTGCGTGTCTATCACCAGCACAGATACAATCAGTCTGGTAGGTAATCAGCCCATCCTGGTGAGCCACTCCTTGCTGTGACGTTGAAGTTGGTATTGATGTAGTCAAAGAGCTTAGTAATCTTCTGATAATGGACCTATTAGTATGGATGGTATTAATTTCTGAAGACCAAAAAATGGTACAGAGGCTTGCAAGTATTTTCTGCATACCTGAAGTGAAATTAACAGTGGGATGCCACACACTGCTCTTTAGAGTCTCTTAGCTCAAAGTTAGGACCCTGTCCTCCTTTTTCTTCCCCTCCCTTATGGGGTTGTCACAGAGATGGCAGTCACAATATGAATTTATCCTGGTGACATAAAAAGTGCTGGCCATTTAATACTGCCTCAAAGAAGGATAGTTCAGCTGCAACATGTCCACAGTAATCACAGGGGGCGATGTCCAGCAGCCCCTTCTTTAAAGGTGTTTTAACTTGCAGAGTCAGAAAGCTCCATGTTGCTTGGAGATGTTCAGTTTCTTCTTGGTGCTATGCTGGTTCCTTACAGCTATAGTCTCTTCCTTAAGAATGTAACAAAAGGCAGAGAAAAGGTTCTGATAGAAGTCTGGTATTTGGGTGTCCCGTGTTTTAAAAATGGACGTAAACTGGTTTAGATTTTTGGTGCATGATACTGATAAGATACACTACTGACTAAGAAAGTGCTCTCTACCTCAGCAATGTGCTGCATTGCTTCTTGAACTGTCTTTATAATTTTTTTTTTCCAGTGCCTAATCCTTGTAAAGATGTCTGCAGTCACCTCTGCTTACTGAGACCAGGAGGGTACACCTGCACTTGTCCTCAAGGGACTCGATTCATAGAAGGCAGCAGCACCGAGTGTGATGCAGGTATGATAAGCTGTCAAACTGGAAATGAAAGCAAAGGGAGCTGTCCTTTAGGAATGCAAATGTATTACTGAATTGTACATGTAAACATATATAATACATATACATATGTAATATCTTCCTTTGCTTTCATTATGTGTATATGTGGCAGGACAAGCTAGCTGATATTATAGATATTGGTAAGTCAGGGCATCTGGCTTGTATTCTCAACCAGCACTGATTTGTGGTCACCTTGTACATTTCATTTTATCTCAGTATTAGTCTCAGTTTCCAATTTTTGTTTTGAAATTCCAAAATATTTTCATTTTGTACAAATGCATTGATTTCAGTACTAGGTCATTTCTAGCAAATTATGGTTTACATTTATGGATAAAATTCTGTGAAGGCATTGTTTGAGCATTAGAATAGAACAGCAGCTTGAAACAAAGCTTACATTACTCACAGTGTAAACAGAGAGAACTGCTAGATAATTATTACACACTGCTTGTCAGTCCTTGGCTGTTGCATTGCAGCAGAGCCCACACTGTGCTTCTAGGAGTGCCAATAAAAGAGAATTGCTCAGCCTTTCCTGAGAAGAAAGAGCATACCACTGCAGGACTGTTTCTCAAGATGTGAGTCTGCATTCACAGCTTACAGTGATGGGAGTGCTTGCCAGATGTCCTTGTACTTGTCCTTGCAACATAACTCTAACTTATGCTTATGAGTCTGGCATCTTTTCTGTGGTAATTTTTTTAGAATTCTCTTCATTTTGGACGAAAAGAGAAAATGTCATAATTTTTTAAACTGCCTTACTACTAAATTATATTTTTTAAAATTCCTAATGCTCTTTCCTGTTGCCACATGGTGTGAGCTCCAGAAAGAGAAGCTAATAACATCATGTGCTAGTGAATGGAAGTGAGCACTATATGTTTAAATTAGGGGTCAATAACACTGTTTATCACATTTGCTGTTGCTCTGAGGACACTCCATTTGTTATTCTTTCTGAAACTGATTTACATAAAATGACCAGGAATTAAGAAAACTGTGCTTGACCTTACTTTGAAGAGGAGACAGCAAATAGGATATACAGTACTGTCTCATTTTTTTAAACTTTACTTTTTTATCTTAATTTTAAGCAAATTTTTTTAGCCATCGAACTGTACCACAGTTGATGTACTGACCAAAGACAGATTTTGTATACACATTTGGGTTATCTGGTGCTTTTCCCACCCCGCAGTTACTGAGAAATACAGTCTGCAAGACTTGTACATTTCCCATTTTGTATCTCACTTGCTTTTGGGGAATAGCTGTAAAGCACATTGCAATTGATAACACTTTTCATAATTTTTTTATCATCTTACTTGTGTAAGACAGAATGTTAGAGTCAACCACTAATTTATAGCCTATAACGATGTGTGAGATCAAGAGCTTTTACTATATGAACTATACTTTTCAACAGCATAACCTGAGCTCTTAATGAAGACTAGTGCAATTTAATTTTTTTTTTTTTTTTCCACATCATAACCTTTGTAGTTTGGGCCAGTCCAGGCAGCTGAGACAATGGCATGATAAAGAACAGGCTTCTGTGCTACTTGGTGCCACCCTGTCAGCATGTGGTCTGTACTGGCAGACTACTGTGAGGAATTTGGGTGTCTCTCACTCTCATTGTCAGGATTTATGAGAGCTTGGAAGACCCTCTTGTATTTGGATTTCCATCCACTACTTTTCCTCATAAGTAAATATGTCACAGTTTGTCCCTCTGTGCAGCCTCAGCCTGGTTAGATGAAAGAGTCTGGACAAAGAGTGGCTGTGGGCCACATTCACAGAATCACAGATAACCTCCTTAAACACCTCCAGGGACAGTGACTCCACCACTTCCCTGGGCAGTGCATTCCAATGCCTGAGGAAGTGCTTTCTGATATTCAAGCTAAACCTCCCCTGGCACAGCTTCAGGCCATGCCCTCTCATCCTGTCACTATTTTCCGGAAGAAGAGACCAACCCCTGTCTGACTACAACCTCCCTTCAGGTTGTTGTAGAGTGATAGTTCCCCCTGTGTCTCCTCTTCTTCATTGCAGAGGCAAAAGGCAGTGGTGGGTCATACAGCTTTTGAGTTGTCAGTGCCTACTTTTACTGAATAAGTTATTTTCTGAGAACAGGTTTTACTTCAGTTAAAATAAGCTAATTTGGCAGAAAAATAAGAGTAATAAATGTATGTGATACCGAAAGCAAAGCTTTGGAAAAGCAGCCTGTGAATTTGCATACAGAAGTTTTGTAGCAATAAATAAAATAGTCTATGGTAGTATTCTTTGTTGTTGTTGAAGATGTCTTGATAACACATATGTGGCTTTTGAATTTTGCAGCTATTGAATCCCCTCCCACAATGCCACCAGCATGTAGGTGCATGTATGGAGGAACATGCTATTTAGATGAAAGTGGTCTTCCAAAGTGCAAGTAAGTGCAAGTTTTAGGCTATTCCTAGTCAGATTATGCTGATTTAGTTTCACAGAGCAATTAAACTCTGTAATATGTTGGAAATGCTTCAGAAAATGTCATAAATCTGCTCTAGCATGTTTGTAGCAGTCACAGAAAAACGTATGCATAAAAGTATCAGCAAAGAAGCAATGTAAACGCATCAGTTTGGAAACAAACTGGAAAGACAAACCTCTGAAGTTTCTAGTAGAAGTCTAGAAACCTCTGCACCAAAAAAACACAAACAAACAAAACCCAACAAAAAAAACAACTGCCCCCCAAAAAAACAACCAAAAAACCCAAACCTGTGAAAAACAGAGAAGCAATGCTCAATAAGTGTTTCTTGCAATAGGCAGCAGATGTCACTGATGCTCTGCTGAAACTGAATCTTTTGACTCCAGTGACTAGTTTTCCAACTCAGCACATTCCATTTCCACTTTTAATTCTATGAATATAGCAGACATACATTACAGTCAGTGAAATATAAATTTACTGAATATGGATTTAAAATTTGTGGCATATAGGTAAAAATTATAGAATATAATAATAAAGCTGAGATCCGAGACATAATAAAAGGCAGTCAGTCAATTGTTCTTCTTACATTTACAGGTGTTCTTATGGTTACACTGGGAATTATTGTGAAATAGGATTGTCAAAGGGAGTGCCTCCTGGAACAAGTAAGCTTCAAGTATATACAGTATTTGGCATTTTGACCTGAAAATTGTATAATACCTCATTATGATGCCTGCTCAGGGTCAAGCTTATAATTCTCTATGCTCTTTTTTACACTGAACTATTGTTGCTTGGATGTTTGCTTATTCTTCTGTCTTTGATAGCAGCAGTAGCAGTGTTGCTGACAGTCATACTAATCATCATAACTGGAGTGTTAGCGGCTGGAGGCTTTTTTAACTACAAACGAACAGGCTCCCTTTTACCAGCACTTCCCAAGCTACCAAGGTATGTTTTGAAGGCTTTCATAGCTGGAATGTCTGTGCACTGAAAATGAATGTTTTTTTTTCTAAATGTTTCTGAAGAATGCATTTGTTTGACATGCTCATTTTGTTGGAATAAGAGAAGTGCAGTGCTGCATCAGATCCAATGTATTTTTTTCTTTCTACCAATATTATAATAGATTATTATTTTGTAACGTAATGACTACTATGTTACAAATGACTATTTATAATGACTATTATAAAATTCTTCAACATTCTAAGTTTGCTTCTAAATAATTATCAGTGTAGAAGATGGTTTATTAGATCTGGCAGTGGACATTCAGTTCAAAAAGATACAAAAGGCCATAGGTACATTATGTTTTGATTTTTTTATAAAACATTGTCAGAAGATGATTCTGGTAAAGAGATCTTCCTTACATTGAAGAGCTGAGCTTCTCTGCAACACTGAATTCATCTGGTTAAAAATAATACAGGGCAGGTGTAGTGAACTTCTTCCTATTCCTCCTTACCCTGGGCTTTTTGTAGGTTCCCTGACAGTCATATTTTCCAGTAGAAACAGCTTTATGAAATATCATTCAAAATATTTGATGCTTTAAATCAAATGAAGATAAATGAAAAAAAAATTGTAATTATTTAAAATTGTTAAAAAAAACCCCCAAGATGTTAGAATATGATGCTTTGAGATTTTTATAGCTGCTAGCAAACTGTGTTTTTAAAAGCATAAAGCAGCATTTCCATAGCCTTTGCATCAGTCTCACAGTAGTAGCTCTTAAATGACTGTAATTAAATAGTTGTAATCAATAATGTGGATGTAGCTATAACTGCTTCCTCACTGAGGGATTACACTGAACTAATTAAATTTACTTATGACTTCATGTAGTTAAATTGGGGCACAGTTTTTGTGCAGACAAAAGAGTCTGTAAGAGATCTCCAAGCTGCTCACTGCAGTTCCCTGTTTCTTGCTTCCTTGAATGCATCAACATCTTCTGTGTAAGGTAGTGAACAAGTAGAAATTTTAATGTGCTTACTTGAACTTTACTACCCAACAAAACTTCTCTTGTAAGTTATGAGGCCATGTGAAGTGGAGATGTCAGTGTTTTGTCTGTGGAGCTTGATTCCCAGTTTTCATTTCTGCCATGAATATGCCTTGGTGCTTCTGTTGTTCAATCCCTCTTTAAATTGTTGACTCATGGCTTTGTTGCAGAGTTAACTCAAGCTATAGTGTAGTTGTTACCCCTAACATGGGACTTGTCCATGCACAGGAGCCGTAGCTATGATTTACACTTTTTAATATTGAATCATCTGAGGTGCAAGTGCGTCAGTGCATCAGTGGTGGGACGAGTTTTGGCAGATGAGGACACACAGCTGGAAAGATTATCTCAATGCTTCTGTTGTCCTTCAGGTTAGGCAAATTTAACAAATGAGCTCAAAGGTTAACTCTGCAGTGGATTTGTAGTTGCATGGCTGTGGAGAGCTGCATGCTCAGAGTTCTGTGCAGAAGGTCCTGTATGTGGATACTCACTGCTGTCTTGCACTGCTGCTGTTATTTCTATCCTGACAGTGTTCTTTCAGTCCATTTCCAGTATTTGTCATGCAAATCTCATGTGCACTTGTGCTTACCATAAATCTAGAGGCAGATTGACCATTTGCTTATATAAAAACTCTGTCCTGTTTGTTCATGATTTGCATGCATAAATGCCTTTATTGCAGGTGTTACTGGAATTGTATCCACAGATTTGTATACTATTTCAGCTGCATTTAAAAAAAAATTAATGAATTTTAAAAATTGAGTGTATTAATGCATTTGTAAAGCAACACTAAAGTAAGAGTAGTTGAAAATATAGGTAAATTTTGGGGCAGTTGTAGTTCATTGTGTTCATTTGATGTCTACGTGAGCACACAAAGATATTTGAGATCATTCTGAGTGGGCTAACTTAGGTTAAAAGGACCCTGTTGAACTAATGCAGGAATACTACTTCCTGGGGCCCCTGCTAGCTTGCAACAACCAGAAGAATTTGATTTACAAGCTCTTTCTGTATCCTCTGTCGTTTTAATTTTTTTTAAGTATTCTTTTTGTTTTAATTTTATTTTTTATTAGTTTAAGCAGTCTTGTAAAATCTTCTGAAAATGGCAATGGCGTAACTTTCCGATCTGGAGCAGATGTGAGTATGGACATAGGAGTCTCTGGCTTTGGAGGAGACTCTGCTATAGACAGAGCAATGCAAATGGTAAGGTTGATTTCTGAAATACTTTTTATAAATTGTGTGCTTTTAATGTAATTTTTAGCTGATAGAGGGAAGCCTTTTATGTAAAAAAGATAGTGAGATGAGAAACGTGTTCTTGAAAAGAAGTTAATAACAATTGATAA
The DNA here is from genome assembly GCA_038090715.1 of Florisuga fusca. NCBI lineage: Eukaryota > Metazoa > Chordata > Aves > Apodiformes > Trochilidae > Florisuga > Florisuga fusca. The sequence continues at coordinate 4,457,828 of JAAWXA010000031.1, read as the reverse complement.
TTTCCTGAGTTACAGATTTGTAAGTTAAAGGCAAGGACAAATGTAGAGTGTTCTTCAAAATAATGTGACTTCTCTCAAGATTTAGATATATTTTAAAGTTAAATTAAAGTGAATTAATATGCAAAGAAACACATAGTGAAGATAAGCTCATAATATGTACAAGACCATTTTTCTAGATGAAAAAACACACTCTGTTAAAAGTATGCAACCTGTGTAACAAAACAACCATATAAACATTTCAGTAAATATTAGGAAAATAGCTTTAGGCTTGAATGTTGCCTTAAATCTTTCATGCATGAAAAACGTTACTGTATTTTCCTCTTTCTGCCCTAGTGTTGACATACTGAAGTCCAACTTATGCTGGTTTTGCCTTACTAATAACACATCTAGATACAGGCTATTTTCCTTCACTATTAATTCTCACTGTGTATTCAGAGTATAAGCCAAAAAAAAACCCCCAAGCCAAAACCATGTATAATTCACTGGGAAAGAATTCAGAGTGTTTATAGCATAGTTATAACTGGTTTACAGCATTGAAGAAGTATGGGATGTGTCTTCTAAAATTTTAGCATCCCATATCCATGGGGAGATTACAGAGGGATATTTTTTAGTGTGGCTGTTCCTAGCCAAGGCAGGCTAATTTGAGGGAGCCAGCAAGAGTTCATTGTGTGGTGAAGAGCTATACCCTGACAACACAGTGTGAATCCTTATGGCATGCAGCCTGCATGAGGGAGATTTAAGGAATTAGCTGATGTACTACTCCCATGTTATTCCTCGTTGTTCCTGTAATATTATTCCTGTAATGAGGCTGCAACAAGGAGCAGGACAAGTGAGTCTAATTGGAGGTTTGCTTTCATTACCCTTCTACCTTTTGATGCTTAGCTGGCTAGCCCGGGGTGGCTATCCTTATTTGTATTTTCTTATTAAATACTAACTCCACACCTTTGCCCTCCTGATAAAAGCACCTTATCCCAGGGTTTGGCACAATAAGTGTGAAGTAGCTGCTGTCCATGAAGTGGTATTCATGAATGGGCAAAGTGTGGATTTGTAGTAGCAGATATGCTAAAGACTGTGAAACATTTTATTTCTGGCATAACTTGGATGTTATAACCAAGTAGATGCACCTACTTCTTGGTCTCAAGAAATATCTTCCTGCTGGGAGAAAATGAATGAAACCCAATCTTATATATTTCAGATAGTGCTTAATAATTGGTATGCCATTTTGAAGTATCTAAAATGGAATATATATTTTGGGATTATTCCTCCTTTGATATCTTCCCTGTCGAAGGTGTGATTTGTGAGAGTAATTTTTCCTGATTATAAAATACTTTGATTGAATTATTAAAATGTGGTGGGTTTTTTGTCCAGCTAGAAAATTCAGTAATATTGGAACAATCAAAGGTGCAGGCTGCTAAGTCAGAGAGTAAAATAATGGATGGTAAATTAACATTATGTTTTTTAACATGTGTTAGATTTTGTCTTAAGCCTATGTGAAAGTAAACATGCATTATTTACTGAGATGAAGAACTGGGCTATAAATTAATTCCTAGGAATATGGATGGGCTTATTGTACTGCAGTTTTTTTATTTTACTTATATTTTTTCTTTATAGAATGAAAACTTTGCAGTGGAGTCAGGAAAACAGCCAATCACTTTTGAAAATCCCATGTATACAACCAGAGATGGTGGAGCCAGCGTGGCCAGTGCAGCTACAGTCATTCGGCCAACACATGTAAAAGAAACTTAGGCCTTGCTTTCATCTTTCCTTTTCCTTTATGACTTCCATTTCTTCTTATAAGAATGTTGTTTTTTCTTTTTCTCCTAAAGGTTGCAGCAGCAAGTAGTGGAGAAAATGAAAACTTTGAAAATCCTGTGTATGCCTCTGTGATCTCTGCTAGTCCAGCGGAACCCCCTCAGGGTGCAGATACACCTCGGGTAGGACACAGAACTGCTCTAAGGCTGCCTTGTTTGGTTTGTGCTCCAAATCAGGGATATTGAGTTCTTAGGGAAGCTGCTATATAGTTTCAGTTCTCTTTAAGTAATGCCATGGAGTTGACACATAATCTGCATCAATTCCAACTAACTGGACCATATTTACAAAGTTTATGTCAGCACGTGATATCCCAGGGCACAGAGTAAGGATTAATCTGTTTGGATTGATCTCCCTCCTCCTCCAGTCCCACACAGTTTTTCTGAAGTGAACAGTTTGGAACAGTTTCCTTTTGCAAAATTTGTTGTGCTGCATTTTGAGGGCAGATATTAGTCTGAAAATTGTAATGAAATTCTTGTGAATTGTCATGGCTCTCCAGCAGAAATTATTATAACTAAGGCTTTACTTCAGACTTTTTAACAGTTATTTGTAAATCCCTAATGAATTATACCTTGACAAAAGCAGCAGAGTGTGGGCTTTTCAATCTCCCCAACTACCACATAAAATATGAAAAGAAAACGCAAGAAAAATTACATTTGGTTTAAAAAAAAAAGAAAACTCAGGGGATTTTGGCACAGAAAAGCAAAAGAAGAAATTCAATTTACCATCATAATTTTTTTCACATATACTTGTATTTTTATTCATATTCAAAATTGCTAGCGAAGACATTTAAGAAACTTCTTCTCTGTGTTTTTACAGGATGTTTTAATGATCAGGATTAAAGTATTGCCTCATCTAGATTATTAATGGTTTATGGAAAATACATTTTTACATCCTAACATCCATCTGAATGAGCTGATAGTGACTTGTTTTCAGGAATGTTCACACCAATTGGGCACTAAAAAGTACCTCTGAATTTTGAAATGACAGCTCTGTCAACTTACTGTTGTAGTTTCATATCACTGAATATTTCTTTTGTGTTGCTTTCAAGATTTTTCCTCTTTCACCTATGTGGAATGATAGGCTGTCTTGAATTAATGTAATCACTTTTACTGTCTTCTGGACTAGCTTTCTGAAAACTGCTATAGGTAAAATGACCATAACTGGTACTCCAATAGAAAAGAAAGTTGGGTCTCATGTTTTGGGTTACAGCATGGTCATGCAAGAACATCCAGTTGAAATCATTGAGTTAGCAGTCAGTGCAAGTGAAATCCAACTACAGAGATGTTGAGACAAATGTGTAAAGTTCTAATAATTTTTATGTTTCAGGAATCAAAGTGGAGTTTCTTCAAGAGAAAAGTGAAACAAAACACTAATTTTGAAAACCCAATATATGCGGAGGTATTGTTTAATATTGCATAATTCAATTTTTCAGCTAATGTACTGCTGGACTTTGTTCTTGCTTTCATAGGATAAAGATTATGGGTAGATTCTGCCACTGAGTGAAGCAGCACAGAAATTCTAGCCCAGGTTGAGGAAGAACTGAAGCGATTTTCAGACAAGCTGTAGTCTTGTGCAGAATGAGGTGTTCAGCAGGCATCCAGCTCAAGCAGCACAGCTGCACTGCCAGCATCTCTGCATACCCAGCCCAAGCACTGTGGCCTGCTCCTGCTTAAGGTTCTAAGGCACTGGTTTCAGCTTGCTGGTCCATTCTGGTGCAGCTCAGGGAGCCAGTGAAAGTGGGATGCTCTTGTATTGCCCTGGGAGCGAAGCATCTACTTCTGCAGTCTCATTTCAGTCTTCAGCATTGCACAGAAGTTCAGTAGCTCTGTGCACTGCAGCCCTGTTTCTGTACCAGCCCTATTTTCTCAATGGTATGGATGGATCAGACAGTTCTTTTAAGATGGTGTGCCAGGGAGTGGTATGTGTGCTGGAGGAATGCTCCCCTCGCTTGGGTATGAAGATTTGGACTTGAGGCAGTAATTCCAGCCCTTTTAATCTTACAATTAAAAATTTCCAGATGGCCCGTGTGACTCAAGAACCTCACTCCCACAGCCACATGAATGAATCTAGCTACCTTTTGTGAATAATTTAGGTTTCTAATGCTTGAACAAGGTGAAAGAGTGAGTTCAGGAAGCCAGGGATTCATTTCCCCAATATGAATTCATAACTGTTTATAAACAATAGTAGTGCCAATGTTATCTACAGTCATGTATGTGCATGTAGGTATATAAAGCTAGTCCTGCCATTAAGCATTAAATAGAAGTCCCAATGTGTGGAATAAGTGTGTAGTGGTGTATTTACTCAGCTGAACCATCTGAGGTGAAATTAGCATTTAATTTTTGTTGCAGGCAGTAATTTGCAGAAATAACTTGTATCATGACACTTCAGCAAAATATTTGGATATTTATTTAGCATTTCTGAAAGTTAAGACTGTATGCTCTGTACATTAGAATGTAAACTTGGATTTTATGATTATTGTTTCAGATGGAAAAGGAACAGCAAAAGGGCACAGAAAATGTTCCAGTCCCTTCTCCTTCACTGCCTCCCAAGATTACTCTGAAGAGAGACCAACCCTTAGCCTACTCAGCAACAGAGGATACATTTAAAGACACCGCCAATCTTGTTAAAGAGGACTCTGTGGTATAATGAAGTAACTGATTAGGGAAAATTAGACACATCCATTTGCACATATATTTTTTATAAACAGAAAAGTAAGGTTCACATTCAAATGCTTTATAAAAATATATACAGCTCTTAGCCAGTGGCTGGAGAGGTATGTTGAAACTATGCCTTGTTTTTTGACAAATGCCAATTGCTATTTTTTATGAACAATTATCATGATGTACTATATGTATATCTTTGCACTGAAGCTGTCTGAAAATGTTAAATATATTGTACATTTGTAAATTTTTAAAAGATTATCTTGTTCAGTGATATTGCTAGTAGAAATCTGTATAGAATCAGTCATATCTTTAGGGGTAAATTCATTATATAAATGTTTAAACTAAAAAAGACCAAAAAAAGGTGAGTTTAGGAACATTACTGATTTACAGAATCTTTAGAGTATATAATGGCACCTTTAAAAAATTCTACTGGTGCTCTGGGCATCTTTACCTCCTATTTTATATACCACTGTATGTAAAAATGGGTGTCTCTGTTTATCTTGTGTTAAACAAAAGATGGAAGAGTCAATGCAGCATCACTATGCTGAATATGTACCTGTGCAAAATGTTCTTATGCTATTTTAGCTGCCCGAGATAAAATGATTTCCTTTCAATACACGACACAAATTTTTACTCTATGCTCCAATCAACACCATTCCATTAATAGTGTTTTAAAAAATATTTAATATATTTAGATTTTAGTGCCATGAGTACTTAATTTAATGAGAATTTCTCCTGTTCAGGAATGGAAGAATTCTGTTCTTGGCTGGAGTCTCTGGAAGTAATTTGTACTATTAAGTGAAGTACCTAGATTTCTATAACAACTTATCTCCAAACAGCAAAATACAAAAGATATTGGTTCATTTAAGAAATTATTCAGGTTTTTTAATGTGAAAATTTAATTTTATTGACTATTTATTTCCTGAGGTGGACAATAATAGAAAGGGAAACGATTTCTACTAATGCATTTTATGTAGTTATGTGGTTATTTCTGTAACCTTTTGTCAGAATACACTGTACATCTTATTAGCTTTTCTATTAATTAGTCAAGGGAGTTTCCACAACATGAACCATTTGAATACCACTCTTAAGTGTCACTGCAGGAACATGTTATTCAGCATTCCTGGCTAGCTACTCATATAACTTATATATTCCTAAAGTTATAATCATTGAGATTTTTGCTATTTGATTGTTTTATATCTGAGTTCTCAAAATATATACTATTTCTGATTAGAATGCTTATAATTACTTTGTAATGTACTTTGATTAGAAAAGACAACTGGAAAATGAGGCTGCTGAATAACTAATAAATGTATTATTTTATCACATTCTTATTCCATAATTTGTGTTAAGGCTGTATGTACTTTTTTCATTCATGGAAACTTCAGTGCACTCCGAGATGAAAACAACAGTATTTTCTATAAAATCAAATAAGAACAGCAATTGCTGCTTCACACAGCTTTCTGAACTTCTTGATATAACATCACTGTCATGATATCGCTCTAAGTGTGGAAACTGCCCTGTTACACACATGAAATTAAATTGGCCTTGAAACAGGAAATTCTTACTATGGATTGCCAGAGACTGACTATCAAGGTGGTATACATATAAGTGAGTAAAATCTAAGTTTGATTAACTTTCATATCTGACTGCTTTTTATATAGGAAATTCCTTAGAATCTGGGGCACAGCATACACATCTGTATGGCTCTGAGAGGCTTTCTTTGAAGGGCAGGTTGCTGTTCCTAAGGAAAGAGTTCACAATGCTTTTAAGGAGAGAAGACAGGGCTAACATTTCCACAAGACTCGCCTCCCGTTGTGTACCACAAGATAAAGCAGCATCAGTTTTGTGAACTGTCTTCATCAGCAGAAAGTTTTGGAACCAGTTTGGGGCAAAATTGCTAATATGTCTGCCATATACCTGAGATTTTTCTTTTTATCCTTATAAGAATTGTAACTGTTCAGATGTGGAAGAAAACCATCCCTGGAATTCTGTATAGATAGGTTGTATGTAGATTGCATTGTGGAATGTATCTGATCCAAAGATTCAACTGTGCCTCTTCCCCTCAGTTACACACCACGACGTACCCTTCTGATCATTAAAAATTTAATTTTTGGTACTTTGTTCAAAGGAAGCTTAATATTTTGCCCCTAATTTCATTTTTCACTTGTGTAATTTTTCCCCTATGAGGACAATCCCTGATTGCATTCTTTAATTCTGCACTCATTCTGTCTTAAAGGAGGCCAATTTTTAGAGATATCAGCACATCTCTGTAAACTGTCACTGTAAGGCTGATAAATTATAATAATAATCTTTTTCACGTACATTATTCTTACAGCTGTCAGTCCAGATAGGGAGAACTATAACTCTGCAGGCATTTAACATGAAATAAACTAAAATAAATTTATTCTTGAAACCATTTGTTAAATAAACATCAATGAATTGCAGATTACTAAATGTTTTTTTACACTCTGCCCTTCCTGCACAGGTACAAACACAAACTTATGCCCCCCTCACACAGCACACACACACACACACACACACACAGAATGATGAAATGCTTTTTCTTACATTTGGAGTTCTGACCTACACATGGTATTTCTGTAAGCTTAATTGAATTACACATTAATGATTAATCACCAGTGCAGCTCTTTAGCAAATAAAACCTTTACCCCTTCAATTTTAATATCTCTAGGAGGAACAGCAATTTTTGAGCCTCTGGCCAGCAGCTTAACAGATAGAAGCAGTCTACAAGAGTAGTAACCTCAACTAACATTTTACCATTCTGAACACAGTGCACAGTCAAATTAATTTGCCATAGCATACATTAGGGACTTGATTCATGTAATGAGTGAAATAGTAATCCTTTAAATTTAAAAAGTAAGTATGAAAAAAATGTGAATATGTATTATTGTTAATGTTTTCCTAAGAAACCATATTAATAGTAGGAAGAATGTTAACATACAAATTTGGATACTCTGTTTGGATAGTAATAGAGTACAATGTAGTTTTGATTTTCCTGTAACTGCATACCTATAAAATACCTGGTTTACCTCAGTTGAAGTCAGGTGGTCAGATGTGGTCAAGTACTGCTATTGTAATTTTTTGAATACATTGAAATAGCTGGGGTTTGTTATTATTTGATGTCTTGTGTTACAAAGCTTGTGGAGTTTAGCAACTCCTAAATATGACCATGAGTAAATCCCCCATGAAGTAGATTCCGGAATCTGACAAATACATTCTGTAACGCATGTGTATAAAATATATGTTCTGCAAGGCCATTGTTTGATTTCAAGTCCATGAGCAGCCTATATGTTGATGCAGTCTGCTCAAAAAAATTATTCTTTTAGTGGCTTTATTTTTTGTATTTAAAAATAATTTCTTGTGTGAGTAGTATTAATATTCATCTTGTAGCTTAATATGAGTAGAATATAAATGCATATCCTATACAAGTGTTATTTCTGAGCATAAAAAAGCATCAAAAACCTGCTGGATTTACAAACTTATCTGCAACCTCAGGAAGCCCCAGTAAGGAGGGCAGAGGGGTAAGGTAGGTAAAGAAGTAAAGAAAGTGTTTTCTGAAGGGATTTTAAGCAACCTAATAACTGATAAAGAAGAGGCCATCTGATTTTGACAGGATTAATATTTATTTCTGCAGAGCTGATACTGGTTTAATACTAAATGTTAATTACAATTCCAGGAACTGATTTCCTACTAGCTGCTGGAGCTGGAAACATCATACGCAGCAGCATGTCAGATAAACAGCTTGGGGCATAGGAGAGAAACAACCCAAAGAACTTTGCATCCCATCCAGCTCCATATCGTGTCCTGGGGTACTTTGATGTCAGGGCATGTTCCATGCATTTTATGACGTTAGAAGTATCAGAGTCACACAGTCTTTCTACTAATGATCTTTGAGCTTTTATATCTGCAAAGAAGAAAATAAACCTGAAGGCATTTATATGTAATGTTGTCTGTGAGAGTATTCTTCATGTTCAAAGGTTTGACTACTGCTTTAAGCCTGCTTTTAACTACTGGCTCAAGTACTGACAGGAGTGTGGCTACAGCAGAGCAGAGAAAGGCTACAGAACACCCAAGAGAGAGACAAGTAAAGAGGAACCTCTGTTGTCCGTATCATGAGCCAGGCGTTCCCTCTAGTAAGTGCAGTGTGACACAGCACAAGTTTTCAGTTATCAGTAAGCATTAACTTAGAATATGGTCATAGTTATTAATTACCCCTTGGCATTCTACCTCTGAGCATGGAGTTACGGATGGTGCCATGACATCTCACCAGTCTCATATGAGGACTGATAACACAAGTCTCATCTAACATAAGCCTTGTCCAGAACAGCAATGGGTTCTTAATAAATGTTCATGAAATCCATCAAGTGTTCACAGAATTAAAGATAGATAGAGCTTGGAAGGAACCTCTGGTCCAACCCCCCTACTCAAACTTGGTCACCTAGACAAAGTTGCCCACAGCCATGTCCAGACAGCTTTTGAGTATCTCCAGTGATGGAGACTCCACACCCACCCTGGGCAACCTGTGCCAGTGCCTTGTCACCCTGCAAGTAAAAATGTGTTTCCTGGTGTTCATCAGGAACATCCTGTGTTTCAGAGTGTGTCCCTGGCCACCACTGAAATGAGCCTGGACCTACTGTCTTTATAGCCTCCTTTCAGGTATTTATATAGATTGATAATATGCCCGAGCTTTCATACAGTCCTTTTTCTACTTACATTCAATAAAGTATTTTTCTCCATAGGAGTTCCTGATCTCAGGAGTCAGTCCATTCCAAAGTCTTACGAGGTTGCCCTTGATGACATCTGAATCAGCTACTGCCTTGAAGAAACCATGCTCGACAATGCTTACTTTCACTCCAAAATGCTGCATCTCTATTCTAGAAGAAAAAAACCCAGTAACCATCCCAGGCCACCCAATAATGGCACAGCCATTTAACACAAGTAAGTTGAAAGTCTGTTACACAAAGGCTTATCTAAGATTTTGATTTTTGATATGTCAGAATAATTTTGAGATATTCGAATTTGCTTCATAGCAGTGTGCCTGTCCTGTAAACGCACTGCAGGCAAATAACTGAGGAAAGAAACCAAAACAGTGTCAGGCTGATTGGCAGCTTTCTGTGGGGTTTATGTTGGACTGGTGCAAACAATGCAGCAGACAGCTGCTTCTTAGCCAGGTACTATAGTATTAAAACATGTGACTATTTCAAATACTATTTCATTACTTCATCTTCCAGCAAGAACAGGTTAAGCGCTTGGGAAAAAGTAAAAGTGAGCAACAATTTTCAATTGGATTAGAACTTTATTATCCGTTGTATGGTTAAGTGGCTCTGGTTAAGCAATTAAATGTTAGTGCAATAAAGGTCAGTGTTTTCTGGTAGTATGGTTCCCTCTATGTAAATTTGAGTTGCCATGAAGTAACTTTGGGGTGAATATGGCCTCTTTGACTTGCTGGGCTGCTCAAGAGATCCAGGCAGCTGTGTTCCAGAGTGTGCAAAGAGCTAGACCAGGTGTACGTTAGCCATTAGGTCCTTGGGGCATATACTTTCCTTTTTATAAGCATTCAGAATGGTTTGCAACCACCTTTCCTAGTCTTTGTGAAGACTTGGCTTGCTGGGCTAGGCCTTGGCTTTCTCAAGGCAGTACAGCACAACTGGCTTCAGAGAAGGGGTCTCAGCCTAATTTTTTAAAGTTAGGAATACCTTTGGTAATGTGGTTGCTGGCTGTGATCACCCAGCTCAGGTTGTAGTGGAGCATTAGAGAAAAATGAAATGGATTATAAATGGGCAAGTACAGCTTGCCCAGCAGACTCAAGGTGTTTGCCCAGGTTATGCTGTTGATTTGCTCTTGTGTATGCAGTGCATTTATATGCCCAAAAGATGCATGTTAGCTATGTGTCCAGGAGATGAAAGCTTTTCCCAGGGCAATTTCTTACTGGAGATTGAAATCCAAAACAAGTGACCAACATCCTCTTATTTTCCTTGCTCCCTTTAGGCAAGACTTGCAAAGAGAAAACAATAGGCAAACATACAGTCACCCTTCCTCAGCACATATGGAATCTGTTCCATATGTTCCATGGATTCATGCATGTATTTCTGGCTACTCACCGTAAGGTGTCAGAGAAAGCTTCCATGCCCCATTTGGACAGGCTGTAGCCACCTCCTGCAAAAGCTGTGAGGCCTTTGGCATGAACTAGGTTGATTACTCTTCCCTCAGCTTTTTTCAGAAGTGGCAGAAGCTTGAGTGTGATTTCAATCAGTCCCAGCAGACTAACATCCAGCACTGAGCGGAAGTCTCCAATGCTCAGCCAGTCAGTGGGTGCTATAGGTGCTGTTCCTTCAGCATCACTCACCAAGCCAAAAAGCCCTAAGAGGATTACAAAACCATTGATTTCACTGTGTGGCAATAGCTTACCCAAGTATAATATGTAACATTGGGAATGAAGCATAAAGTCTGCAAAAACTTCAGTGAGATGAATTGAGTTATCTGGGGTTTGCTTGTAAGATCTACTCTGTACACCTGGCAAAATCTGCTAAAGACTTTAGGCATTGACTCTAAAGAATGTGTGTAAATTTAGGGACGGTCTCTTCTCCCAAGTAGCTGCCAGTATGACAAGAGGGCATGGACTTAAGCTCTGTCAGGAGAGGTTTAGGTTAGATATTAGGAAAAAATTCTTTACAGAGAGGGTGATCAGACATTGGAATGGGCTACCCAAGGGTTCTCTGTCCCTGGATGTTTTTAAAAAGAGACTGGAAGTGGCACTCAGTGCCATGGTCTGGTAACCACAGTGGTAGTGAATTAAGGGTTAGACTTGATGATCTCTGAGGTCCTTTTGAACCTGGATGATTCTGTGATTATTAAAGAAAAACTATTTTGTTTGGAGATACTGGACACGATACTGAGCTTTGCTATCCAGATCCACTCACATATGTAGACTCCTAATATGCACTTACATTCTTGTGAAATCAAATAATCTACATACAAGTGGAGATACTGATTTTTCTGGGTTGGAGTCTAAAGGTCTGAACCAGATATGTGGAATTAGTCAGTGCTTCTAAAAATATTAGCTTAACCCTGTGTATTGATAATATTGCTTTACTACCTTATAAATTACTTGAGGAACTTTAGATAAATAGTGACACTTCCAAGAGTTTGCTGAGGACAGCCTGTGCCTGAAGGGAGAGGCTGAAAGTCCAGCACCTAACCTCCATAAAGAGTTTCTCAGACTGAGGTGACAGCAGTGGTTACCCTGACAGAGAACGAGTGGCTTTCCACAAGCTGGAAGCAGGGCACTACCTGGGGAGGTAAGAGCTAATATTTATGTTGTCCTTGCTCTCACTCTTTGCATTCAGGACTGGTCTGGATCTGTCCTGATGAAGCCAAAAGTGATTTATTGAGCTTTAAGGAGGAAGTTCTAGGAGAAGATATGTATTTTGCTGTATTACCCAGTTAATTTTTGAACAAGTCTATTGACTGTTTGGTATCACTGTGTGTTAGGGCTGGTGTCTGCAGTGAGGTGAGCCTCTTTGACAGCCCTTAGAAATGTCTATTCAGCTATCTGTGCTGAGAAAGAAACATGTATTCCCACAGTTTGATATATTTACCATGCAGATCTTTTTATCTCCTGTTGCACATTTAAGACTTGTTTTTTAGCTCCACTCATAGGTATCCAGGGACAAACCTCTCCTGTTAGAAAACTGCTCAGAGGTGTACGATAGCTGTAGTGAGAGCTACCTAAAACTGGCTAAAATGGCAAGTATTTAACTCTTCCAGTCAGTGCAGTCATGGTGTGCATTGCATAAGTAGGATTTTCTCAGCTCTGCAGAAAACACTTTTCTGCTTACTAGAGGAGGGCTGAAGAAGCACTGTACCAGTCATTCTTAATTGGGTAGGCTGGGTTTAGTCTCAATAAAGCTCTTTATGGTACCAGTTAGCACCTTCCGCCCCCTGAAATTGTTCAACTTCACCAAGAAGAGTCTGAAAAACACACCTGGGGATGGTCTGGTTTTCATAGACTGAGCAACTACATTTTCAGGCACCCGGTAGGTGAAAGTGAGGGGAAGCCCAAAAGAATTGCGGGAGAGAATCACTTTGAACTGAAAAATGACAGAACTGAAGAGTGAATATGTTTCATCAGTAAGATGAAAAAAATTCAGTGGGACCAGATGTGGTTATGTGGAATATTTTTTCTGGAAAATTACCTTGCCACTTACCTTTGCCAGCTGTCTCTTTGGTCACAAACAGCACAGCCCTGGCAATGCTGTTGGAGTCAGCTAAGTTCAGGTTCACTGTCTTCAGCAAGGGTGAGGAGCAGGACTGTAGCTCTTGGCCTCCTTTTTCTGTAGCACACGCAGCAATGACACAAAATCCCCTTGTGTCAAACCATTTAGCCAGTGAGTTTCCCAGTCCAGTGTCACAGCCTGTGATGAAGACATGCTTTCCACTCAGGTTTCTCACTCTCTGCCTGTCTCTGATGAGCCAATAAATGAGAAGACAAAGTATGGAAGCCAAAACTGCTACGTGCAGTGAGTCTGAAAGTGAAAGCTACAAGCAATTAAGTTAATGATCTCGAAATGCAGCGAAGCGAATGCACTCAGCCAGCCCCCCAGCTTCCTCAGACACAGTTCCTGTAAGGGGCTTTGTTTCTGGTTGCAGCCCTTCCAGCTCACTGTAAGTTAGGGGAGAGCAGGGCCAGAAGCTTTGGCACAATGTAATCGGGATCCATGAATAATAGGTGCCTTGGCAAAACTTTCCTTATCCTCTTTTTCTATAGATTTTCACTGTTTTCAAGCTTTGCTGACCAAGCTTTCTAGTCAGCCTTGTCCTTTCACGATATTTCAGACTAAGGAATGACTGTGTCAGTCCTCACAGTGGAGTCTTGGGTTTTTTGTGGACATTGGTGATTATTTGTGCCAATACTGGACAGAGGAATGCCTTTGGGAAGAAGGACAATTCTCTTTGACCATCTGTATGATGCCACCCAGGCTGTTCTTCTATCTGTAGCATGGAAGCAGAGTGACTCCCAAGAACAATCAGAAAAGCTGTAGTGGTGGGTCTGGTGAATAATTTGTTGCGTGATTTGTGTTGTGTGATGGTGAGTGATCTGCCCTCTGCCCCTTTGACTTTGGGGTGGTACCTGAGTCTTCTGTCTCCTTCCTCATTGTCTGTTTAGCACAGATAGATTATTAGAAAGTGTGTTTGTATATAAAAAGAAGAAATGTGTGGAGGTGTTGCCCTCAAAAAAAAAAAAAAAGCACTGAGGGAAAACAAGGTTTCCTAATTGAGGTGAGGATACTTATTATGAAAAATTTTAATGAATGTAGAATACAGCTCTTGCCATCTAAAATCTTCATGATTGCTTCCTGTTTTTCAATTGCTACTTTTGGTTTGTGCAAGAATTAATCCTAACTAATTAATTAAAACCAATGACAAGGATTTTCCAGACATCCTGTTAAAGAGAAGCTTTTCTGCAAATGCTAAGCAAATACCTCAGCTCTAGTTATCTGCATATATGTAGAGGTGCTGACATCTGGCCTTTAAAATGCTATTGTATAAGTGATTCTTCTATAAAAAAAAGGAATCTGTGATTATACAGATTCTGTATAATCTGTGATTCTGTGAACCTGTGATTCTACATCCTAAAAGTACTCAAAGAGGAAGGGATTTTCCTTCGCTGACTCATAGCTGTCTGAAGTTAAGGATTGGTTTGGCTCATTTTTTGTAACATCCTTGCTACCATAAGATATAAATGTTAAACAATGCCCAGTGTGTTAGGCTTGGTTGCTAGAGCCTATTTGGTGTTCTTGATCCTACTGAGTTCATGGAGTGATCTGGATTTACTCTGACTCTGAAATCTGTTGCCACCTCACCAGGTAGGAATGGAAGGAATCTCAGAATCCAGTAGCAAATGAATGCTGAACTGTAATTAAATAACTAAATAATTCACAAAGCTGATAAATGATAATAAGTGACATCATTCATTGCCACTTAATGATTTTTTTTTCATAGTTGGGAGTATCAGTAGTCATCAGTACAGATTTCTGAGCTACTGGTTAACATTCTCTGATTTTAAAATGTTAAGCAAATATATATAAATAAGAGTTTGCTTTGCATTCCACTGTAACCTAAAGAAAGGCTTCCAGTAAATTTTTTGGATGTTAGATTGGTTCCCAAGCTGCACTGGTTATTTTAGTGCCCCATCTTACTTGGTTTTAGGCTGATGTGCTCAGCCCCCTAGTTCAGGTACTTCTCTTAGATATTTGGCTTTTTTGCTGTGAAAAGCCCTGTGAAGTCTAACAAGGATTGCAGTATTCCTAAATGCCTGCACTTTGGAATAACCTTTGTAATGTTTCACTGAGTTGGTGACATTTATTTTCTGAGAGGACTCGTGGAGTCTGTCTCTGACAAAGAGCTCAGGCTAATTCAGGCTACTGTGCAGTACAATAAAGTCTGAAAACAGGATGTTGCAGCAACCAGACATAGATACCCTCAATGCATTTGCAACAACATGCAAGGTTGGAAACATGAGGTTTCCTTTGCTGATTTAGAATTGGAGCTGAGCAAGACACAAAGAGAGGAAATGCTATAAGCAGACTCTTGTAAACCCAGGCCAGTAAATCTCAGTAAGCTATTTAGCAAGTTAGTGCTGTGGTAACACTTGAGGACTCAGTTCACCTTTCCCCCAGTATAAAATTAAATAATTTGAGATTTGGGGAAACGAATAACCTAACTGGAAACATGAGCAGTAAATCACACCCTCCTTCCTTGGCTGTGCTGTAGGGAGAAAGCAGGGCTCAGTGAGCTTACGGTACTGGAAAACAGGTTAAATTTGAAACTGGGCTCTGTGGATTTTCTGACCGGGATACTTGGTTTCTGTGAGGGAAACACCTGGGACTGCTCTGGTTAGCATTAGTCCCTGTGTTTAGGTAGCAATAATTGGCACAAAAGTGCTGTAAGACAAGAGGCTTCAGGGGCAACAGCTGAGGGGCAGAATTGTTTGTGGAGCCTCCACCACTCCTCTCTGCCCCATCAGCCCTAGGCCAGTGTGTCCTAAGCCTGTAATCTCCGACCACCCAGTTCCCCTCAAGGATGAGTGCAGCTTCTCTGATAACACATGGACATTTGGTGCTGAGCATCATGCTGGGTTCCCTCTGCTGGAGCCTTCTGCCAGATGCTGCTGGGGAGTCTGGGGTCAAAGGAAATAGTCTCAAAGTTTTCTTCCAGGAAAATGTTCTAATTCTGTGAATGAACATTGTTATGCAAAATATTTATTGTTTGATAATTGTGGAGCACTAGAAAAAGCCACTTGTCTTTCAGGGGCATATTGATTTTGAAATAGCTGCCTGGAGGGGCAAACAGTGTGTTTTCAGAGAAAATGTCAGCATGATATTTCGAGAGTATTGATATATCTTCATAAATATTGAATTCTGATTACTAATGAAGCCAGTAAATAGCTAAAGGCAAATTCTACTTCCCATTAAAACTTTGATATTTGCCTGGCAAAATGAGAACTCTTGGGATAGAGCTTGGCTTCTTATGTCCAGACAAATGCCATTAAAAAAGTAATTAATTTTAGAGAAAAGCAGCATGACTGCACCAAGAACCCTTTAAGATCCTTAAATGACTGCAAAAGTGCAGCATCCTTCTGTCTTTCTGCACCAAGGGAAACTGGAGCACTTCGATTGCATTGAAGGGGTATTCCAGTTATACTCTCACAGCAAGTTGCTTTGGTAGTCATGCAAGAACCTCAGGCTGGGGTGAGGTTTTGAGTCTGGGAATGCTTTGGACTCCTTCAACTGCCTCTGTGCTGGCAGTGCAAACCTCCAGAAGTCAGTGCCCTGCACAGGGTTAGAGTAACCTGCCAGGAGTGCTCAGGCAGAACTGCCAAGGGGAAATTTAGGGACTATAATTCTTCAGAAGCAGCACTCATGTAGCACTCAGTGGTGGGGTACGAAGTATTGGACAGTGCTCTGACAAACCACCCAACAGCTCTCCAGAGTCTGGGAAGTACAGACTTTAATGTCTGGTCATCCTGACAGATGTACAAACCCCTGATGTTCAGTTAAAAAACTGAACAAATGTGCAAGCAAACACACGTCACATCTCCCACCCTAAGGTGAGCTATTAATAGAATCATAGAATCAGAATTGGCTGTGTTGGAAGGGACCTCAGAGATCATCAAGTCCAACCCTTGACCCACTACTGCTGCGGTTACTAGACTATGGCACTGAGTGCCACATCCAGTCTCTTTTTAAATATCTCCAGGGATGGAGAATCCACTACTTCCCTGGGCAGCCCATTCCAATGCCTAATCACCCTTGCCGTAAAGAAATTCTTTCTAATATCCAACCTAAACTTCCCCTGGCACAACTTGAGACCATGCCCTCTTGTCTTGTTGATAGTTGGCTGGGAAAAGAGACCAACTCCCACCTGGCTACAACCTCCTTTCAGGTAGTTGTAGAGAGTGATGAGTTCTCCCCTGAGCCTCCTCTTCTCCAGGCTGAACAGCCCCAGCTCCCTCAGCCTCTCCTCATAGGATCTGTGCTCGAGTCCCTTCACCAGCCTGGTTGCCCTCCTTTGGACCTGCTCCAGCACCTCAATCTCCTTCCTGAACTGAGGGGCCCAGAACTGGACACAGTACTTGAGGTGTGGCCTCACCAGCGCTGAGTACAGGGGCAGAATCACTTCCTTGGACCTGCTGGCCACGCTGTTCCTGATACAGGCCAGGATGCCATTGGCCTTCTTGGCCACCTGGGCACACTGCTGGCTCATGTTCAGCTTCTTGTCAATCCAAACCCCCAGGTCCCTCTCTGTCTGGCTGCTCTCCAACCACTCTGTGCCCAGCCTGGAGCTCCCCATGGGGTTGTTGTGGCCAAAGTGCAGGACCCAGCACTTGGACGTGTTGAACCTCATCCCGTTGGAATCAGCCCATCTCTCCAGTCTGTCCAGGTCCCTCTGCAGAGCCCTCCTGCCTTCCATCTGGATCCACACTCCCCCCAGCTTAGTGTCGTCTGCAAATTTGCTGATGATGGACTCAATCCCCTCATCTAAATCATCAGTAAAGATATTAAACAGAACTGTGCCCAGCACTGATCCCTGGGGGACACCACTGATGACTGGACGCCATTTTGATGCAGACCCGTTCAGCACCACTCTCTGGGCCCGGCCCTCCAGCCAGTCCCTAACCCAGCACAGAGTGCTCCTGTCCAAGCTGTGGGCTGACAGCTTTTTCAGGAGAATGCTGTGGGAGACAAAGGTGTCAAAGGCTTTGCTGAAGTCCAGGTAGACCACATCCACATCCTTCCCCTCATCCACCAGGTGGGTCACCCGATCATAAAAGGAGATCAGGTTGGTCAGACAGGACCTGCCCTTCCTAAACCCGTGCTGGCTGGGTCTAATCCCTTGCCCATCCTGCAGGTGCTGTGTGATTACACTGAGGATGATCTGCTCCATAACCCTGCCAGGCACTGAGGTCAGGCTGACGGGTCTGTAGTTTCCCGGGTCCTCCTTCCGGCCCTTTTTGTGGATTGGTGTGACATTCGCCAACTTCCAATCATCTGGGGTGTCCCCAGTGAGCCAGGACTGTTGGTAGATGACAGAGAGAGGCTTGGCGAGCTCTTCTGCCAGCTCTCTCATCTCTCTTGGGTGGATCCCATCTGGTCCCATAGACTTGTGGGGATCCAAGCAGTTCAACCCGTCACTGACTGTGTCCTTCTGGATTACAGGGGGGCTGTTTAGATTCTTGTCACCTTCTATAAGCTCCAGAAGCCAGCTGTCCTCAGGATAACCTGTCTTACTGTTGAAAACTGAGGTAAAGAAGGTGTTAAATACCTCAGCCTTTTCTTCATCTTTTGACAACTATATTCCCACCCCTGTCCAGTAAAGAATGGATGTTTTCCTTGCCCCTTCTTTTGCTGTTGATGTATCTGCAGAAGGACTTTTTGTTATCCTTCACAGAGGTGGCAAGATTCAGTTCAAGTTGTGCCTTTGTCTCTCTAATTTTCTTTCTACATGACCTAACTATATTCCTGAATTCCTCCTGAGTAGTTAGCCCTTTTTTCCATAATCAGTAGGCTCTCTTCTTAACACTAATTTCTTTCAAAGTCTCCCTGTTCAGCCAGACCGGTCGTCTTCCCCTCTGGCTCGCCTTTTGGCTGCTCCTGTGCTTTCAAAATTTGCTCCTTGAAGTACGTCCATCCCTCCTGGACCCCTTTGTTTTCAAGGGCTGTTTCCCAGGGTATACTCTGAACTAGTCTTCTGAATAGGCCAAATTCTGCCCTCTGGAAGTCCAACCAAAACAGAGGTTTTATTGACGACCCTCCTTGTATCCCTGAGTATTGAAAACTCTTATTATTTCATGATCGCTAAGTCCCAGACGTCCACCAACCACTGCATCTCCCACCAGCCCCACTCTGTTTGTGAAAGGAAGGTCAAGTGGGGCTCCATCCCTGGTAGGCTCATTTACCAGTTGGAGCAGGAAATTATCCTCTATACACTCTAGGAATCTCCTAGACTGCCTCCCCTCTGCTGTGTGGAGTTCCCAGCAGATGTCTGGCAGGTTAAAGTCACCCACAAGAACAAGGGATGACGATTTTGAAACATCCGCCAACTGCTTGTAGAATAATTCATCACCCTCATCCTCTTGATTGGGTGGTCTGTAACAGACTCCCACCAGACGCTAAGAGACTCTCTAACATATAAGGCTACCCCTCCACCTCTCCTACCCTGCCTGTCCCTTCTGAAGAGCCTGTAGCCACCCATGGCAGCACTCCAGTCATGGGAGTCATCCCACCACGTTTCTGTGATAGTGACTACATCATAGCTTTCCTGCTGCACGATGGCTTCCAGCTCCTCTTGTTTGTTGCCCATGCTGCATGCCTTGGTGTACATGCACTTCAGCTGGGCTGCTGGTTTGTCTCTTATCTTGGGTAGTCCACCCAATCCCTGCATGAGCAGGACTCTGTACTTTTGTTTCACAGAAAAGGGATTATTTTTCATATGCTGTGTAAAAATGTCAGTGTGATAATTCAGGTTGGTGGCCAACAGATAGCAAGATTTTCATTAATATGCCACCATTAAAGAAATACATCTCCAAACTCTCCTACTCAACATTTTGCATGGTGATCAATGCAGTTTGGTACAATGGAGGCTGAGTTCTTTGCATGATTGCATCTTTTCTTGTATGGCTTCCACTTCAGATTTTTACTACAGGAAAATAAAGAACTCTAACCTGTTATGGTGACTGACACGGTAATTCAAAATAAAGGAGTAGAAAAAATTCCACATTGGGAAGAACACTTCTGAATAAGCATTTAATTCAGACCCTGTAGGTGCTTAGATAAGAATAATTGTTAAAATCACTCTAGAAAGGAAAGGGGACTGCATAGTTTTTTTGTCTGTGCACTCAAAACCAGGTGCTTAATTTGTTCTCTTGGCTATTCTGCAAATGTACATAATGGGTACTACTCACTACAATAGATTGTAGAGTTCTGTTTTAGTGCCATTACTCACGTTCTGTGGAGACATCTGCAAGCTCAGTCTATACCTCCAGGTGCTCATGAGTTGCCTTTGCCAGTTATTTCCAGTGTCAGAACATAGAAAAGGCCCAAGTCAGCCTCAGAAGCTTTCTCACCAAGACCTGCATGGTGACTGACAGTTAAAAAAAAAAAAATCTCACTGTAAATTCTGTGTCTGATGGTGCTTTCTGATTGCTGTACATTGGCTGACAAGCAAGGCCTCTCTCCCTGCTGTTGATAATGACTTGTGCTGTGATGATTCTACCTTACAGACTTACTATCAATTTTCTGGATATGTTCCCTGCCTGCCTATCCTGCTTATAAGCATTACTGGCTATATATAGTAATCTACAGTCTGGTGGACTGCCAAGACTAATTAGGGAGAACTAATCCACTCATCTGGGAAATACTGATCTGTGCTTCATCTTGAAACTAGCAGGAGCCTTTGCATTGATTTAACAGAGCTGGATTCAGAACTCTACTTTTTCTTCTGCATGTGAGCAGGTTGTTATGGTGTGACTTAATCTTTTAAGTTACATTCTTGTGTGTGAAAACTCTCAGGGGTGAAATTATTGTTTCTAGGCTAGGGGCAGCTTTCTGATAGTAAAAACAAATCAATTGCCTGAGTAACTAAGCAGTGTTTTTCAAATAAAAGCTATAATTCTATGAGCTGTAGAAACAGAAGCTTGGATGGGAAAAGACTGTTAACATTTGACTGCTAGGCTGCTTGTTTAGTTGCTCCCTGGCCCAGAGTCTGCTGGGCACTTCTGATCTAGCTCTGGGTGCTATTGTGTAAACATGTAAGCAGAACTCATTTTCCCAACTCTTCATGCCTCCCGTTCACAGTGCCGTGTGGTGCCAGATGCTGTGGGAAGTGAGAAGGCCATTCTCAATAGCAGAATGAACGAATGAATGAGCTGCTTATAAAAATGTATTGCAAACTAACTAAATGGAGAAGAAATCTAAAACTAGAGAAACCAAGCAAGGTAGTAGGACAGAGCTGGAAGTGATTTGGTTCTGTTGAGTTGAGTGGATCATGGCAATGTCAGCCTGTCCCAGACTCTGACATGTCTGACATGTCTTGCCAGGAGCTGCAGAGCTGTTAGTTCATCCTCTGCTTGGTGGGCTGCTCTTATCCTTCTAGTTTCTCTCCCTGGTTATTTTGGCTTGGGCTTGGAAATGCTTGCTTCTTTTGCCAGTCTGAGTGCCGCAGCAGCCTGAGATGCACTGCCAGTTATTACCCTGCTTTCAGCTCTCTTGGGGCAGTCAGGAGATGTCTGCAACTTGCTGTGTGCAGCTTGCTGGAGACCTGGGGATTCAACAGGTGGCTGGCAGAGACTTTCTCTCCAGCACAAGCCTGGCAGATGTGCCTGCTGAGCCTGCCTAGTTCTGCCTGGTCTAATTCAAATGATAGGCTTGAAAAGGACCTTTCAATGTGCTTTAAAGGACGACAAAACAGCACTCTGCCAGCACACAGAGCTCATCACAGGGGAACATTTCTCCATCAGCAACAGCAGATCAGGGGTCCTTGCTATTGTAGGTAGCAATCCTTTGCTTCACAAATGTAGGAGAGAAAACCATAGAAGGAATTTCTCTACTGCTTTTTTTTTTTTTCTCAGCAAACTGCTTTTGAATGTTAGAAAATAATTCCATAAATCTGAACATATACTACTTAGCATCTTGAAAAACATAAAAATGGGGATATTTTAAAAAAATTTCCCTTTTTCACGGAGAATTCTCTTACTTGCTCAGAGCACAGAGTAAGAGGGAGTTTGACATAAGAGAAACCACATAAGCAAAATGTGAGCTCCATATGTATCTTTCTGTTACAGAGCTTGGCATGAGAATCTTTCACTTGCAGAAAGCAGCACTTGACTGTCTGATTTCCCGTGAGTCCTTAGGTGTATGTCATAATGAAACTCCTAACTCTTAGAAAGGATGTGGGAAAATTATCCTGCTTGAAGCATAACACTGGGGAGGGAAATTTGGTTCTCAAATGAAAAACAAGAAGCTAACATTACTGCTGGACAAGTCAAGGTTTTGAAGTGCATCTTTGTGTGCTGGTTCTAACAAGTTAACTGGAGGCAGGTCTCATGGATTCACCTCCCTGGGCCTTGCAGAATTCATGCGTCTTCTCTTGGACAAATCTCTTCTATTTCTTAAAAAGGTATGTCTGAATATTCATCTGCCTCATACAGTCTTGAGAGCAGGACAGGTTCTGATAGCTGTAGTGTTCTGATAGCATGCAGTGTTTTGCTTATGTCCAGAAGTCACTGGCTTTTCCTGCTGGAATTTGAGCAAACGAGGTGCCTGGTTCCAGGGTTGCAAATACCAGCAGAATCTGGCATTCTATGCAGTGAGAATAGACTTCTAGAATCATTGAAGTTGGAAAGGACACTTGAAGATCATTGAGTCCAACTGTTAACCTAACACTGCCAAGTCCACCACTGAACTGTTTCTAATGCATTAAGCAACTGATATTTCCCCTGTGTTTCTTATTTAAATACTGTATTTGCAGCTAGTGTGCCCTGTCTCAAATTCTTTTTGTATTTTCCTTAAAATGTTAACTCTTGCGGTGCTAGGAACTTGCAGCAGCTGACAGTACACTTGTGGTGCCAAAAAGCAGCCAAAACTGTAATTTCTAAAGATAAAGATCAAAGTAGATGGTGTCATTTCACACAGAGCCTTTCTAGAAGCTAAAGCTTTTTTCTCTTCACCCAGATAACTCAGCCAAAAGTGATTAGGGAAACAAAGTAAGTATGAAATGACACCATCCACTCTGATATTTGTCTTTAGAAAGATAAAGATCTGGGCTGACTGCTAAGTTTAAGGGACAAGATTCACATCCCTAGGGCCTGATGCTGCCTGCTCTGCAGAAGCCAAGAATTTCACTGATTGGGATGGGCCAGTCCTTTGCCTGGAAAACTAACAGCCCATGCAGATTGGCACAGGGAAGCTACTAGCTCATCAGTCAGCCACACAGCAGCCTTTGGATTAAATGTTAAATAAAGAAAAATTGGTTTTCAGATACTTTTATTGACAGAAAGTTGGTTTTAATGTATAAGCTATTACAGCAATGCCATCAATACTTTTAGTAGAGTAGTATTTTTTACTGTTACTTTTTACTTTTGCTAGAATAGTATTACTAGAGCAGCTAGTTGAGACGATTCACCTCAGACCTGCTCTAGAAGGAATAACTTTCAGATAAAAGACAAATTAAATGATCCCACTGAAGCCTAGGCATAAGGCATAAGCTGCACTGAGAACAGCAGAACTGATGATTTGCAAGCTTCGTAGAACCTCAGTTGCAAACCAGCATTGTTTGGAGAGCCACTGGTTAAC
The DNA here is from genome assembly GCA_038090715.1 of Florisuga fusca. NCBI lineage: Eukaryota > Metazoa > Chordata > Aves > Apodiformes > Trochilidae > Florisuga > Florisuga fusca. Next base: position 4,434,478 of record JAAWXA010000031.1, on the reverse strand, counting down.
CTGCTTCAACCCGGATAATACCACAGCAAATTCACCAGCAGGAAGAAAGCATTTTTTTCACTTCTGAGTGGTTTCCATGGCAGTGAAGTGGCCTGCTGAGCAACATGCACTTACAGGCTCGATTAGGGGTTTCTGCAGTTCTCAGTGTTTGTAGCTATGGAAACTTTACAATGGAGTGGTAGACCTAGATGCTAGAGATCCTCAAGATCCAGCATGCTGACCTGGAAACTGCCTTACCCAAGCCTTGCAAAGGCTGGTGTGTAGGAAGGGGTGTGAATCCAACCAGCTCAATGGCTTGGACACTTCATTTTGCTTTCTCTAGTCAGGACTGTGCCAAGAGAAGGCAACCACAGTTTCTTTGGCCTCAAAACTGAATAGGGGTTACTGCTAAAGAAAGCGATATCAGAAAGAGAATTTTCTGCCCTTCATCCTAGTTGATATTGCCAGAGCTTACTTCTCCCAGAGGAAGGCCCTGTTTTCATTCCTTCCTCTGCCTGGGACGACCAAATTCTTTCTGCTATAGGGACTTCAAGACACATTCCCAATTTTCCTGGGATATTACTGTTATAGAACTTTGTGAAAAATGGAACCTTCAGTTCTTAGCTGAGCACCCTAAAGGTGAAGGAACTGAAAAATAGCAGTAATTTCTGAAAGTTTAATAGTTGCTTCATTCTTTTTGGTTTACCCATTAACAATGGAATAATATATTTTTTTATAGTAGCAGATATTGGGGAAATAGACACATTTCTTAAAGTTATAAAGACCGTGTTTTATTTCATCTATAGTTTGTATCATGCTGATATAAAGGACGGATCTTATGGAACCAGACTTTTTCACAATGGGGGATATACTGGCAAGTGTTTACTTTGCATGGGAAACTGGCAGCTCTGTTCTGTTCCGCAGCAGTAGGAAGTCTTGTATAACTGCTGGCATTCTTGAGAGGGGATTCCAAAACAACTTAGCATCCTTCCCAACAACATAATGGGCATGTGGATGCAGACTCGTTATGGCATGCTCCATGCACTGAACAACTGGTGAAATGTTCTCATTCAGACAGATAGTGGACAGCTTTTGTTTCTTTGATGCATCTGTAAAACTCAGAATACCCCGGATCATTTAGTGACAGCCAAGCAAGGTGACTTTGAACTCTTCCCCCCATACTGCTGTGTGTTTTCACGAAGGAATTGGTAGTTCTTGTTTCTCCCCACACAATAATTTTTTGCAGTTTCTGAGGACCAAGTCCATCATAATGAGCTTGTGACTCCAAGAACAGCTTAGGTACACTTAATTGTGGAACAGTCATGACAAAACTGATGTTGTGTGGTCTGAGGACAGGCAACCAGCATTGACAGGACCTCAGAATAAACATAACCTTATTATAGGCAAAGGGAAGCAGAAATGCTGTAGTTATAAATGAGTGTCCTATTGTAAGAAGATTGCTTTGTGGAAAGTTGAGAAACAGAACTGTGAAGAAAAAGTTTAAGGGATAGGAAAGCCCAAGGATCAAAAGACAAGCAGCCTCTTTACAGGCAGGTTTAGCAAGTGCCTGTCACAGGTTCTGAGTGTCTTCCTCACCACTGGGACTAGCAGAAGCAAATGGAAGTGATCCTTATTTGCTTAAAGCAATGACAGAAAAAACCATTGAGCGCATTGATTACACTATCAGGTAAAAGTTTTTCTCTATAAAGAAAATAAAGAAATAAAGAAAATTATTTCTATAAAGAAAAAAAGAAACAAAGTATTTTCCTTTGTTTTTTAAGGGACCAGAGGAAAGGAAGATAAAACATTATGCGGAATCACAAGTGTACTACAATATCAAACTCTACCTTCTGACACTTTGAGATGCTATCACTTTAAGTGGCACAATTAGGATGCTGATTATACTCAACCGAAAAAAAGTGTCTGACTTCTTGTGCCTGAAACCATGGTATGCCAGCTACAGAAATAAATTTAGCTATGAAAGGTTAAAAAATAAATTAATGAAGCATAGGAGCTGTCTGCTCAATACCTTCTGTCAGGCCTGAAAATCCAGACTGCTATACTTGCATAGAGTTTAATGCAAACACAGAAAGAAGCTGCTCTTCTGGAGTCTAAAGTTAGTTCACCTGGTGGAAAACTGTGGCCACCAACTTTTCCACAGCTGTGAGTACTCAGTGTGAAATTTCTGTCTGTCTGCAGGAAGCTTTGAGATAATTTTATTTGATTGGTATTGTAAATACTGGAATAAAAATCAGTAGGTTACAGACTGCAGCTGAGAGCTGGAAAGTTCTGTGCCAAAAGAGTGCTTAAGCTTTCATTCATTACTGAGAAATTATGTGTATAGAAAGAACTAACTAAGATCCATTTTTATTCACTTGTTCTTATGAACTTGTTGGAAAAAATCCAGAGAAAAGAGGATAAATTAATTTGGAGTGGTATATGGTGGAATTAACTGCTACTCAAATTAAGGGAAGAAGCAGTTATTTGCATTTGACTCAATGAATTGTGTTTTTTCTTCCTGTGTAAAAAGGCATTAAAATTACATGAGTTGTAACAAAATCTTTCCCTTCAATTCAGACCATGACTGAGGGAAATTTTTATGACAGTCTCACTCATCTTTCATGAACCAAATAGTATCTATAACCTACTAAAATTCGGAGATGTTGAATGTGTCCCTGATGAGAATTCAGGAGTGGGAGCACCTGTCCTCAGTCTTGGTTCACTGAAGTCCTGTTCTCTGTTGTTTTAGTTCAGTGGCTTGTTTTCCCACTAGCAGCTGTGAAAGAAGATGGATCTAGGGGAATGAGACCACAACTGAGTGCTGCATTTTCTCCACTTCACTCAGATGGTTTTTCAGCATAGATTGATTTTTATGGCCCATGTCATTAAGTCACATCAGAATTTATATAACTTCAAGGACTTTTTTATAAGGATGAGATGAGAGAAACGGAAGTTTAGATGGCAGTAGAGCCCTTCAAAAAGGCTGAGGTAAGCCTGTGATCTCTGCTCCAATTAATCACTGCCTTAACTTGCTTCACTAGCAGTGGGAAACAGCCTCTGCACATACTTTCTGAATGCTTACATGGGCAAAGTCTTTGAGTGAGAAGACTGAAGTAATTTCGGTAAAGCTAAAATTGTACTTTGTCTTTGGCAAACCAAGCCTTGTCTGGAGATGCTGGACTTCCTTGCATGCAAAGTATTAGGTCTTCTTGAGTACCTTGACAAACAGAGGCATTGGATGACTGTTGTCCATGTTGCTTCTGATGAATGAAGCAAAGGAGTTGTGCTCCTGTGCATATTATCTTTCTTCCAGCCTTTCCACTCCTGTGCCCTGCACTGCAAGTAACATTTTTTTCCCCCTTCTATCTCTATGCTATGATTGACAATATGGTGAATATGACATTATTTCACATAGGTTCAGGAAGGATATTGAGGTCCTGGAGAAGGTCCAAAGGAGGGCAACTAGGCTGGTGAAGGGACTCGAGCACAGATCCTATGAGGAGAGGCTGAGGGAGCTGGGGCTGTTCAGCCTGGAGAAGAGGAGGCTCAGGGGAGACCTCATCACTCTCTACAACTACCTGAAAGGAGGTTGTAGCCAGGTGGGGGTTGGTCTCTTTTCCCAGGCAACTATCAGCAAGACAAGAGGGCATGGTCTTAAGTTGTGCCAGGGGAGGTTTAGGTTGGGTATTAGAAAGAATTTCTTTACTGAGAGGGTGATCAGGCATTGGAATGGGCTGCCCAGGGAAGTAGTGGATTCTCCATCCCTGGAGATATTTAAAAAGAGACTGGATGTGGCACTCAGTGCCATAGTCTAGTAACCGCAGCAGTAGTGGGTCAAGGGTTGGACTTGATGATCTCTGAGGTCCCTTCCAACACAGCCAATTCTATGATTCTATGATAGCATTATTCTCAAAGCTATGTTGTGTACATTAGTATAGATGCAGACTTAATTTTGCTAAGAAAATGGGAGAAGACACCAGGTTTGTGTTTGGTTATGCTGTTACTGTGTTGCAGTAGTGCTGCTGCTAAACAAGGAACAGGGAATTATGTGTAGCTGCATTTAATCATGATCCACTTTTGTGGATGAGGCTTCATCATGGAAAATTTGAGAGCATAGAAGACTTGAGGAGAGTGGGCAACAACTAAGGTTAAGGCATTGCCCTTCTATTCTGTCCTCTCCAGGGCTCTCTGGGGCAAGAATGAATTGCAGAGGGGAACTAAACCATGTCTGCTACTTTCCTCCAAACTCTGTGGTGGTATTTGTTAAGGTCACAGCACTGTCCTCACCAATGTCTGTCATTGAAAAATCAGTGGAGGGCTCATCTCCAGTAAGAATTCACTACTACTCAGGAGCTTCCATGTTTAAAAAGTCTTAATTTTAAAGAAAGAATGGTAAAATATTCGAAGCCCAGGGGAGAGGGAGAAGCTGTGTGTTAGAAAACCAAACTTTTGAGCAAGGTTTTAAATCTGAATTTACCTTAATATTGGAATCAGTTTTCATATTATTCATCTGATGTTGTTGTTTACTGCAGGGACAGTAGTGTACACTGAATTTCTGCATGGCTAATAAAGCAATTCCATACTAATGATAAAATAATGCTATAGTAATCTCTTCCTGCACATTCATGGTGAGCTTGTTTTTGTGGTTTTTTTGTCCCAGATAACTGTCTCCTCATGTACAATTGCTTTCCACATGTACATGTGAGGTTACATTAGTGAAATTTAAACTCTCCATTAGATGTCAATGAACTGTAACCATTGTGACCATGCGGCTATTGACCCAGGTGCAAACAGCCAGAGCCCAATTTAAAGATTAATTTCTGACAAATGGATTAGAATAATGAAAATATGATGAGAAATGCCTGTGTGCTTCACTGACTGACTGAACAGAATCCTTGCAGTTTGTTCTGTGACACATGATTTTTCACAGCCACGGGTGAGTGACAAATCCACCATGTTTAATGTTTCAGAGTTAACTGATGAGAGTGCCTGAACTGAAAGGTAGCTGTATTTTTCCTTCAGAGCAATTTAAACAAAATAGTAAATTATCTTTGCACAGCTAAGTTTTTTTTGGTTGGTTGGTTGTGTGGGTTTTTTTGTGTGAATGGGACTGTTTGAAGAACAAGACATTCAAGTTGTATTTAGAAGGAAAATGACTTTCTGCATTTCTGCTATCATCAATATCTGAGGAACTTAGTTTTAAAGAAAAATGGAGGATAGTGCTTCCAGGATCCAAGTTGCATTGGGTTCTTTCCCCTCTTTATGTTAAATAAAGATCTGATCTGAAAAAAGATGTGATTTGAAAAAGATTTCAAAGGGCGTTTGATTGTGCTCTAATATTCCTTCATTCTACAGGATATATTCCTGTGTTAGCATTTTCCTATAAGTACTTCTTTATATAAAAATCTGGATTTTAAATTCCTTAAAGATTTTTGTTTATAGAAAATCCAGCAGCCATACCTTAGGTGGCTAGATTAAGAGGCTGTTTCACTTTAGAACAGTTTTGGATGTATTCCCTGCTATTATTTTTAATTTTGTACAGAGAGAGGTAGATAGGATGATCTAATTCCTTCTATTATCTCTCTGTTCTATTATCTATGTAATTTTTAATGCAGGCATCAGAAATAGTATTTTTTCAAGATGTTGTAAGTTAAATATTCAGACTCTGATGAAAGTTATTTTAATATTCTAATACAGCAAGCTAATCTCCTATACTATCTCTTTTAGTGAGCTAATGACTGATGCCCGCTGGGCAGTACAGTAGATGGACAGTATTTAATGTGTTGTGCTTTAGAAAATATAGGAAAAATGTGATTCTATTAAAAAAATGTGGGACAGTCATAATTTTATTGGAAAAGTGACAGCATTCCTGAAAATTTAGCTTTACCAAGTGTTTTTAACTAGAATCCTTACCCAAGACTTATCAGTCATTGGTTTTTTCTCCTACTTTTTCTGTTGTTTAAAACTGCTTGAGCATTCAGGCTTTAAAAAAAAAGCTGCAGAGTACATTTGACTGTTAAAATACAGTGTCAGAGCAAGCACTGAAATGAGACTTCCCAGCATGGCATGTAAGGGAGAGATGGATCCACGATCCACTACAAAATTTTGTATAGATGTTATAATTGCAAAGTCAAATAATAAATAGCTGAAAGGGGACAGGCAGAGACTGACTTTGCTTTGCTTTACTTTTGCCTTTTTTTATTGATTTACAGTATGACATTATCCATTATCTTTCTGAAGCAGAAATGCAGTGGTGGGGTTTTTTTTTTAACACTTCATAGGTTTTTACTGTGGAGCCACATTCAGTAGTACATTTCTAATGCTGTATATTAATTTATTTAAATAGGTTTATACTTCAGAGTAGTTTTAAAGTAATTTAAAGCTGTTGGAATGTGGTGTAAATACCACTCTTAAAGTTTAGATTTATTTTGATAGTGGAGCAGGTAGGAACAGGACTTTTTCCTCCAGCAAAATGTGTTTTCACAATACAGGTGAGTATAGTTTGCAATTATACTAATTTCAGTGTAAAATCAGCAATATGTCTACTAGCTCAGCTTTCTTTATACAGTTTCATTATTTGCAGGCTAAGCAGTGCAAAGGAGTCAGTACTAGATCTAGAACCAAATGATGGCTTGGTGTTTAAAGGACAAATTGCTAGTAAGATTACCATAGTGGTAACTATCTTTTGAAGAAGGAAATGGGAGTGTATGGTTTCAGTTAGTATCTTCTGGGTATTAGTAATTCAGCCAATGAGGCTGTAACCATTTGAACTAAAGAACAGAAAAGCTTTAACAAAGTTGCAAACTTGTGATGTGATTTCTCACACTGATGGCTTACCTGAAGTTGTATTTATTGGTGCATTTTTGTCTGAAAACATGTACTTACGGTTAAAAAACTGGTCAGCCTTAGGCCAATTGCATATTTAAATTGTATTTTCTTTACAATCATGTCCCTGTGAAGGGCTCCCTAGGCTCTCCAGTCAGTGCTACCACTGTCAAACTTCCTTGTAAATGGAGCAAAAAGCCTGTCTTTCAGATCTCCAGCTCCAACCTCAACTGAATGGGTATATGTATATATATACAAAATTGTCTTGAGAATGTGACCACTGATGAAACTGTCAAAAATGAGCTTGCTGAGAATTTCTTTTTTAAAGGAAATTCTGGAACTGCAGGATGATTTGAACAAACTGGATTTGGAGATGTCCTGTTTTAGACTAGTTTAATCAATCAGACACAGCAAAAAGCAGGAAGGTGTGGGAATAACTACTCTGTGATTTCTCGGAAGAAGTGAGAGATTTTGTTTTTCCCACTTAGGGAAAATTGTCACTCCCATCTTCAATGAAAACATAATCCCAAGGGACTTAAAGCTACCAGGAATATATTCTTGCTCTGTTTGGGAAGCTACATTTAATTTCATGCTTTCTCTGTTACATAAAAGAGCAGAAAGAAACTTTGAAAATGTGCACATGATAGAGACTTTAACTAAGGAAGTACCATAGCTCGTTCAGCTCATTTGCCATCTGTCCCAGAGAATGAAAAAATTATTATTAAGATTGTGATTTTTTTCACTCTGTGTGGGGATGAATTAAAAGCTCCTGTAATTTTATGTTGTGACTATCCTAGTCCTGGCAAGACATTTTGCTATTGCATTGGTGACTTGGCTTTACACATTTACTTAAGGAGAGAATCTGGGTAAAAATCAGAGGTGACTGAATGGGATGGGTTCAGAATTTACCAATCAGTGGATTAATAAATTGTCTCTGCTCATCAGAAACTTCTAGGTGAAAAAAACTACAAAGGAGTAGCAGTCAGTGAACAAGTGTCCAAAGGAATAAATGTACTGAAATGGGTGAAATTCTGCAGAGGTCCCTCTTGCTTCTGGTATAAACCACTAATATTCACACTGGATTACACAAAGGAGAGAATACCCTTACTATTGATTGTGGCATAAAGGGAGGACAGGCTTCAGATATACTGAAGAACAGGAGTAGAAGTCCTGTGAGGGGTGCTTCAGAGATCTCTGGTAAACATCAGTAAAAATGACAGAAGAATAATTGAATTTTGCCTTGAATGCTTAGAATTAATCAAGAGACTCTGGTCTTCCCAGCCTGATTTACTAATGATTCAATGATGTGCCAAGAGACATACACATATATTCAGGTGAAGAGGATAAAAAGGAGAAGGATTTGGTTGGGAGTCAGCAATTCTTGAAAACCATTTTGGAGGAAAAAGTAACAAAAATAAAGGTTGGAACTTGAGGGGAAATGAAATTATTAAAAGTGACATTTGCATCCTGAGCCACTGAACTGGCTCCTGTTGTGTTGCTCCATTTGGATCCAGGAATGGGTGTATTTTCTTCAGCCTCCAGAAATTTCAGAGCCAAACTTCTTCTCAGCCCTTCCCACTGGTAAGGAATGGCATCCCTGATTGTGGCTAACCACACAGCTATAGGCACTGTGAAGGATCTTGGTAGTTGTAATACTATTAGCAGAAAATAAATGACTCCTTTAGAGGGCTAAATAGATAAAAACTCAGCTGGTTGGGAAGTCAGATGGCATAACACAAATAATCTGTGGAAATATGTTTTTCACACAGAAGATTTCTTGTGTTATTTGAGTAAAGGATGTTAAAGCTTTATCTGAATGTGTTGTTATATGCTTCAAACAAGAATTTGAGTGGCTTGTACAGAAGTATAAACAATACAAATACTGATGTTCAATGACTAGAATAAGGTACTGTAACTATCCTTTAGGATACATGGCATTAAACAAAGGTGTGGATGAGGTGATTTTGGTTATGAAAGGGCATTCTTTGGGAAGGGCTTCTGCAGCACTTTTCCCCAGGTGCCGTCCTGGATGCCAGACCTGCCCAACCTAAGCTAGTTGCTAGCATCAGATTTTGCCACACAGAAAGTTTTCTTTAACAAAAAGTGTTAACTTTGTCTCCTTATTTCTTCTCATGTATGACATCTGCTTGACACGTCAGTGTGACTACATAGGAATAAACCTGTCCAGAGGAGCAAGTTTGGCAGGTAACCTGTCCCAGCTGAGAGCTGTGGGAGTGCAGCTGGTGTTAGTGATGCTGCAGATGCTGCAGAGCCACCCCTCTTGTCCCCAGCTTGTCCGCCTGTCATGGTCCTGCTGCCAGCTGGGATGGCACAGGGCAGGACCAGGTCTTCTTCCTGCTACTCCCTCATAACTGAGGCAGGGCAGTCTATAACCTATGGATGTCACCTGCACAAAAGCAGTAGTTTATTTTAATACAGCCATTAATGAGAACAGGGCTGTTTGTGGTGGGCTGCAAAGCCCCCTGGAGCAGCCTTGACTTGAGGCAGAATTACTGAAGTCTCTCAGAGGCCTTGAGCTGGACACGCTTCTCTGAGATGTTTTTCTGCCCTGCAGTTTCACTGTTTCTGGAATGTCTATTCTGTTGTAACTGGTGCTGGGATAATGAGGGCAAAAATGAGGTAAGCAGGACTTTAATATTGTTGTATGTTCACAGACAAGTGTATGCTGATAGTCTCTTGTTATTTTTTTTTCCTCCCCTTCTTTTCAGGACTTCTGATTTAAGCAACTAATCATCATGTCTGACCGTGTTGTTCTGCGTAGCACCAAGAGATTGGGAGAGGATAACTATGCTTTTGATGTGGATGGCAAATGTAAGACGTTCTTTATTCAGTCAGCTCTTTATTTTATAAAGCAAGTAAAATAGGTGGTGGGTGGCCTAAGCGGAACAAGTAGAGTTAGGTGGTAACTGCTATTATGCGGCCTGCAAAACAACTTGTAAAAACTACGTATGACAATCCCTAATCATAGACAACCTTCACCCATGCTATTTTTATCTTGGGTTCTCTTTTTTCTCTTTTAATTCATCAAATAGTTTGAATGCTTAAACTGGATAGTGGTAAAGACTATGCAGCTTTATTTAACTTCGAATACTTTATGACAGATTACCTCTAGAAAACTGGAGACTCATGTTGAAATGCAGTCCCTCTCTCTTGGAACTATTTTTTCACTCACAAAAAGAAGTCACTGCCAACTATACTAGGCTCTGACAGTGAGTTTTTCTCCCCTGCTTAGACAACAGCTCAGGTTTAAGGCAGTCCAGCCTCAGCCTCTTTTGTTCCATGGCAACCATATACATCTACCTTTTCCTCTTTTCTTTTATTTTTTCCCATGACATGCACTGTCAATGTAGTGAGAGTTTTTTTGAACTGCGAGAGCACCATTCCCAAAGCAAACATCATTACTTTAGAACCCTACTGGCATACTGCTGATTGATCTCTGCTGCTTTGTAATCTCCAGTGAGGTTTGTTTCAATAACCCAATAACTTTTTAAGTAAGAAGTAGCCTTCTCTGGATCAAGTCTTAAACACTACATCTGTAGGCATAGTTAAGAGCTGGCTTTAGTTGGGAACCTTTTGAGTACAATTTCTCATCTTTTGAGTAATGTATCAGATTTCCTCAGGCTTAACTTTTATCATCTTTTCACAATACCAGTAAAAAAACTAAAATTCTTTGCAGTGTTCTTCAGCTTTTCTTTCTGTGCTTTTCTCAAACTGCAAAATTTATTTCTTAAATTTCTTAATTTCTTTTTCAAAAATTTTAAGAATTCAAACATTACTATAGCCTTTTTCTTTGGGGTTAATAATTATTTCATGTTCCCTACATTCTTTTCTTTTAAAAAAAACAATGTTCTGTCCTATTTTTCTATTTTTTCAACTGTAGCAAATGTTGAACTGTTACTCATCTGCTTCCTTCTTTCAAATTAATCATAGGTAACACATTCCAAATTCTTCTCCTGTTTAAAAACTGCTGGCCTGCAGGAGCTGGCCCACAGTTCCTGGCACTCTTTAACAGCATTGATACATTCTTGATTTCCTGTTCAAGTTTGTAGAGCAGGGTTTCTTCACCTTTCACTCTCTAATTGCTTAAACTCAGAAAGCTTTTTCACTAGACTTTCTCGTTCTTCCTATTTTCCTCCCAGAAGCCAATTTCTGCATATTTTGCAAAACACTTTGCAGTGCTGGTATGCAGAGGAAGCTTTCTCTGAACCTTACCTTTTCTGAAAAACCCTGCAGAATCTTCTAGAAATGGTTTGAAACCATTGGAGCTGTTACGACCTGCCAAACTTCAAAAAAATGCAGAGATATTTCTTTTTTTCCGTCTCAAATAGCTCTTTTCTAACATCAAATGATTCTTTGTAATAATAATTTATAAATTAAAACCTTCCTGGAAAATTGACTGGGATTCCTGGGGTAGACATATGTCTGTATTGACAGACGTTTTTAGCAGCCCTGAATAACAAACTGTGCTGAATAAATCCAACAGAGGCAACTTTCTTCCATTGGGTAGGAAAATTATGGAGGCAAAATTTGTGGCTGCAGTGACTTCTTTGCACCCTCTGTGAATTGATGCAAATTCTTCTGTGTCTGTCCTGTGACATGGACCTGTGCACGCTCAGTGTTTTGTCACTGGATGTGAAGACAGAAGGGCATTGGTTGAAGAGCATACCATGGTTCTGCACCTGATGCTGAGCTGCCAGCTGCCTAGTAAGCCAGTAAGGTGCATGTGCCCAGTGCCCTTAGATTATCCCAACTGTGCTGTATACATGGAATGAGCTCTTTATGCATTGTTAGCTCAAGTGGTGTATGCAGATATTTTCTGTATCAGCCCTTTTGATGATGCTTCTTTGGGGCCCCTGAAAACACAAGCTGTGCTCTAGGTATGATGTCTTTAATAACATTTCTTGAAAGGGAGCTAAATCCAGACCTGTTCTGGGGACTAATAGCATAATTACATCTCGTAGTATAATTGCATGCCACTAAACTATGATTCCTTAGAGAGTATCTCAATAACAGAGTGTGTCAGCTTCCTCTTCCACAGGACTTGCAGCCTCTTAAGCTGCTGGAAGTCAATGTGAAGAGCTACCACTCTATGGGCTGCCAGTCAAGTAGTATTCCTTGATGATACACTGTCCAAGTGAACTACTTGAATACTAGAAAAGTGTTTGCAATGAAAAAGAGTTGTCTTTTGGTAACAGTCCTAAATAATGTATTTAGTGAAAACCATTTTGTCATTTGGGGGACTGAAAACTCGTGACTGCTTCTTCAAGAGAAAGCAGACATTAAGTTGCTATAAACTTACCGTGAAATTTTTGAAACCATGTCAGCTCATGTCCCTGGCTAGATGGATCAGTGGGAGTAAGCTGCTTATAACTCGGGAATTATCAGATCCCAGGGGTTTCTAGGATTTATATTTCACATGTCTACAGAAGATCATGTACTTTAACAATAATTATTAACTAGAATGTGCATTTATTTCCCCTAACAGGTAACAGCTTCAAGAAAACAGAGTAAGTCATGTACACAAATGGAAAAACAGTATTTCTAGGAATAGTCAAAGAAGTTTATGTCGTCAGATCAAATGGACGCATTTGCAGAATATCTGGTATTTAATGAAAAGCAGTTTCCTAGGAACTGAACTGCATTATTTGATACAACTGACACAGGTTGATCAAATCAGTCCTAGAAACCTTTAAAAATACAGAGCAATGGCAGCAAAATATAAAATTTCTTCTGGAAATGTTTTTCATACTCAAGTTTAACTTTCTTCAGTGATTTCTCAGGGCATTGTATGCCTTTTTCAGAATTTTTTATCAATCTTGATAAAAATTTCTCCTAAAGCTTTGCTGTGAGACTTTAAAGTAAAAGGATTCAGCTCACATATTTTGAGCTCAGCTATTAAGATTTAAACATAGAATTCTAGATATTTAAAAGCTGAAATGACTTAGAGACCTTGACCTTCAGCTGTGAGATTTGAATGGGGTTAAGAGCCTGTCTCTTCCTAGTTCTTGGGACAACTCTGTAGCAGATTGGACACCCTACTAGATGCTGTAGTTTGTGCCAAATCTTCCTGGTACAGTGTACACAGTCTGAGAACTACTCCTAGAATGAGGAAGCAAGAACATCTCCTAATTCTTGTCTTGGTCAGCTTGCCCATCTCAGAGCGCACCAGCCCAGTATTCAAGGCCTACCATGGTCCTCACACATATCTTGAAACCCAAGTTCTGTTGTGTTTTCACATGTAACATGCATTACTACCTACTACATATATGAAGCATCCTTCAAACTTTCTGGGATCTTTTGTTGAAAAGTGCTCATCACAAATATAGCTTGAATTAATTTGTTTCCTTAAAGAAAAAAAAAACCAAATTCAAAATCCAAATTCAAAATACTTGCCCATTCATCACTGAATGTACATAGGTGATGATTACTTGCTATGGTGTGCACCCCATCCCTAATGGTGCAATTAGTCTTCTAGATTTTAACTGATCATACAGAATAGCAATACATAATATTACTAAGTGGAAAAAACCCTGTGTGGTATGGTGTGAGATTCTACTGCCACTACAGACATATGAACATACAGGCAATATAGGAGGGAATGGGAACAGAACCTTTCTCTGTCCTAAAGAATGGATGAGTCAACAATTTGGATGGTAGTTTTTTCACTAACTAACCTCCAAGAACCCACAATCCACATTACAGCAACAGTGTTTTGAGGGTCTGCTTAAGTAGTAAACAGAAATTAGGTTAAAATTATCTTAAGGTTTGTGATTTATTACTTAAGCAGCTCTCTAAGATATAAAGTCCCTCTCTAAAATATAAACAAATCATCAAATCACTTGTTCCAAAGAAATCTGAAACAAACAGATTGTCTCTTAAAAGTCTGGGCAAAATGTATAAAATGAAATGTACTTACAGAGGAGTAATCATGAGAGCAAAAGCACTGATGTAAAATCTTATCTTTTTTTTTTAGGAACGTCTATACAAACAAAGACCCTTTTATAGAGGAGAATAGTAAAAAGTGAGTTATGTTCAATTCTGTATACTATCTTTGTGTATGGAACAAAATACAGACTACAATACATTTTGATAATTTTATGTTTTCTGTTCTTGAAGGTCATCAGAAAAGAAAGAAAACAGTATTCGTGTTGGCTTCTTTCAGCTGGTAATGAAAGCAATGGCTATAACTATTGTATTTGCAATGTGATATTATAAGTAAAATGACATAAGATGAATAAGTGACCATAAACTAGATAGTTATTCTGGGCAATAGCTGCAACTAAGCCAAAATTTTAAGGATTGAATCATTTGGCACGAAATTTTGCCATTGAAGTCAATGGGAATTTAATAGAACTCTTTGTCATTTTGTCAGCTTGATATCACTTACATATATTTGTGTCATGATTGTCTACTAAGCATATTATATTAAATCTTGCAGGTAGATATGAGGAAAAGAGTTAAGATGCACAGCAAGTATCTATGTGACCTTAATGAATTCTTATTTCTGCCAAAAATATTTGTGTGGCAGATAATCCAGCACTCTTGTAGTTGCTCCATGGGAATTTAAAGATTTGGCAACTATAGAAACTTGAGAATGCACAATACTGTGTGGTATGTCAAGCCTTCGATGGATCTTGGAATCCCATAGGGTGCATCTAAATTTTGAAATTAGTTTGGTAGAGATGTCCAACCCAGCAGCATCCAGCTAAGGGGTTTTATTCTGTTTTGCATTTGGTCCAGACAATTAGCCCATGATATGTCCAAACTAATATGGTCCTGACTGTAATACTGGTATAGTGCAGTTACATCCATGGGGCTTGCACTCTGCCTGGCAAAGTATTTCTGCTCTCAGTTAGATGGACAACAGTCTGTCCACACAGAAGGCTATGTCTATCAAGCAGAGGGCTTTGAATTCTGTGATCTGTTTTGCACAGATGTGTAACTTCTGAAGTGCAGTTCATAAACACAGTATGTTTGCATATGATACCCTGAGAGATTAGTTATCACATATATGTGCATTGTCTGTGTGTAGGTTTTTTGTGGGGTTTTTTTTGTTTGTTTTGATTTGTTTTTGTTTTTGTTTAAACCAAGGCAATTCCTAGGCTTCTTATGAGCAAGATTTGCAAAACAGTGGTAGTGCTACAGTTTCCTTCTGATGGTTTTTGTAGAAAGACCTTTTATTTATACCTCTTTGGTGCTGACTGACTTGTTTTCCCCTTTGTGTTGTCTCTGCCCTAATGTCCCTTTTTTGTATGTGCTCCAAATTCCCACTGTTTCTTCTTTTAGACATGTTATAGCACCTACAAAACCTGGACATGTCCTTCAGCATTCTATGACTCTTCCTTACAATCCTATTTCAAAATATATAGCATTTGATACTGATATTCTATATGGACAGTTTGATCAATATATTTACTCATTACTCCAAGCTGAGAATCAGGCTTCACACAATTATGACAAAGGTAACAAGTCAGTATATAATCTGAGTCACAACCTGCTTGTGTGCATGCTCTTGGCCCGTGACAACTGTAAGGTAACAAGATTTGGCTCGAGCCCTTTTCTACTGCATTTATTATGTTATATTTCTATAGATTTCTCCCCATTTAAGAGCCAATGCACAATTTCCTGGCTCAGCCAACATATTTCACAGCATTAATAGTGAGAACTTGCCCTGAGATGTTTAGTTGGCTTTCCACCACAGCACCCCAGACTCTTGAGAAATTAGCTAACTTATTCAGAGTCTCTGCATAATGCCTGGAGGCTTTTTCTTTCCTTCCCCCTCTCTCCTTTCTCACAAGAAATCTGCAAAGTAGACTATATATATGAATTATAATGGTTTCTTAATCTTTTTGCTACTTTCTGTAATGATAATGTGGAATGATATTGAGCTATTAATATTACACAATAATACATTCATTGACATGGTCATATTCTGCTGTCAAGTAAAAGAGAGCTCATAACTTATGAGACTGTAATCACAGGTGCAACTAGGTTGGATTGGAGATGGAAATTTGTCTTCTTTCTCCATTGAAGATATTTCTGAAAATTAAGGAGAATTATTTTCTATCTGACTCAGTTGCTTAATGATTTATTAGTATACAACCAGCACATGCACACTCTTAGCAGAGATCATATTTTTTTCCTGTCTTTTTAGTTTCGATTTTCTTCATCTATGGAAATTTTAATGATGGTTGTTGGTAGTTTCTGTGCTATTGTTCATGGAGCAGCCCAGCCAGGTGTGTTGCTTGTGTTTGGTGCAATGGCAGACACGTTTATTGAATATGACATTGAAATGCAAGAGCTTAAAGACCCAAACAAGATGTGTGTAAATAACACCATAGTGTGGATTAATGGTACTATTCATCAGAATGAAAAGAACCTCACAGTAACATGTGGGTAAGTAGTATATGTATTTGTTTCTCTTCCTTTGCTATTATGGCTTGTCAGAGAATATATTTCTAGTGAAAGTCCACTTCAGCCTTTAAACTTTACATTTGCTATCCGTAAGGCAGAAAAAGGGCATAGTTCTTGTTACAGAGTTCTGGTTCTGAGCTGAAGATATTACCTGGAGGGAGAGGCAGTTAGCCTGGGTCTTGGTCTTTCAGCTATAAATGTCAGCAAGGGTATTCTTATTAGATGACAATTGTTCTGATAACAGATATATCTGCTACACATCTGAGTTCATTAATCAGTTTTCCCTGATGACTCTGCAGGTAATAAAGACTTCTGGTCATTCTGAATGGACTCAAGTACCTATAGGTGTCTGCTGACTTCTGAGCAAGTTAGCTAAACTTTAGTCATTAAAGAGAAATGAGCACTTCTAGAATTACTTTGTCTTAGCTTATGGGAGATGTCTAAGGCAGGTTAGGTGAACTGCCCTATAAGAGTATCTGTTTCTTTCCATTAACTATTGCAAATGGAGTCTAGATGATTGATTCAGATACATAGATCTATCAAAGGCAAATTTTAACCTGTAAGCTTTCTACAAGCTCAATTTTAGTGCATCATTCAAAAAGTTTTTTAATCCCTCAGTGAAGATTAATTACACATTTAAGTAGAAATAAAAGTTACTTGTCTAAAGGTCTCTGAAATTCAGATCATATGGGAAGTGATTCACATTTCTTGATGTAGAACTGGGGCCATATCATTCACTCCAGGCTGCCCAAGCCAGCTCTCCAATATGAGGCTGTTGATAGATAAAAAAAATTTACTACAGACATCTGTACCTCTGAAGCAGCAACTGTGCACCAGGCATGATACATTAAAGCATTGAAAATGGTACTGGATGTCTTTGTCAGCCAATTGGGTTGTTTCCATTTTTGCTTTTTGCAAGAGATTTGGTCAGGTGCATAGTGTTCTCTTTTGACTTAAAATTTCAGTGTAACAAATTCTAGGCAAACAGTAAAATTTGTTCTCTGTGGGATGTTTTAAAAAGTTATCTAAAGTGTAACCTGAAATGTCTAATTCAGAATAATTTAAATTCAGTAGCAGTAACTCAATGCACTTGCAGATAGGAGAGGTACTCCTACTTGAGAAAAAAGAAATTATAATTTCAGATTAGCAAATTGATGGTACAAAGTAATACTTGAATTGGCTTTATTATTTATTGTCTAAGCCATCCTGCCAGCACCTTGCCCTCTGCAACAGGCAGAGCAAACCAGCCACTGCTAGCCATGGCCACAGTATTAGGAAACAGTGCCTCTGTTACCAAAACAAGCTGGCCTGGCAGCTGATGTGATTCCCACTTGAAGGAACACCAGGTGAGAAATGTAAAACGCTATTACTCACTTACTAACACTTTTTTTATTTTTTCTATTTTTCAGGCTGCTGGACATTGAACAAGAAATGACCAGGTTTGCAGGTTACTATGCAGGAATTGGTTGCGGTGTACTTGTGTTAGGACACCTCCAAGTCAGTATTTTGTTCCTTGTATTGATTTCAAAGTTTAAATCACTAAATAATACATTTTATAATAATTATGTTCAGTTTAACTGCTTAGCCAGCTGCCCATTTGAGTAGAGCAGATGCTTTCAATTCTTATTCTATCATCTGAAATAGATTAGCTCTGGCAATCTGAGACCTCCTTGGATTTGTACATGTGTACCTTTGTACAAGGAATATGTTTTATCCAGTAAGATGAATGCATGCTGCTGCTTTCACACCACAAGAATTACCAGCCTGTGTGGTTGCTATGGAATCCACATGCCATCCCAAAATAACAGCTGAAGGGCACGAGGATTCCCAGTAGGCATCTCAATGGTGTTGAGTCCCGTGTTTGTATTACAGAAATATTACAGACTAATACTAGGGTAAAACTAGTAATGGAGATGAATCACACCCTACATATTCTGTAGTAATAGCTCAGCCCTTATGACTAAGATGAGCCACAAGCTTGGATGATTCCACAAAAGCAGTAGTCCACTGCTTCTGAAGATTTTTATAACAACAATAATATGCCATTCTCCTTCCTGAAAACTATCCCAGTTTTGCTGAGGTAGGATGGCTGCCATCTCTATATTAACTCCAGCTGTTGTCCATCTGACATTTATGTAACAGCACATACCACAACTCTAAGCCTATGTAAAATCAGGCAAATATTTGATCCAGAGGCTTTATAAAATTGCTGGATTATTTAATGATCAAAGGCATAAAACAACTATCATATCTATTTAGCTAGCATATATTTTACCTAAATAGTAATTTTATTAATAAGTAAATTGCTCTCATTTTAGCCAAATTACTTTTTCCCATTTGTAGGGAGTAGAAAGGCTTTTTACTGCAATTTATCAGCCACATTATGCTCATTCCAGATCTGCCTTTGGGTTATGGCTGCAGCTCGTCAAATACAGAAAATCAGGAAAGCTTATTTCAGAAAAGTAATGCGAATGGATATAGGCTGGTTTGACTGCACATCTGTAGGAGAACTGAACACCCGAATTTCTGAGTAAGTAACCTAAAAAACCACATGCTACAGAGAACACTTCCATCCAAACACAACAGAGTACAAATAACTATGCATTTGACAAACACATTCTAATATAAAAATACAGCTATGCTCCTGAGAGCAGGGACAGGGCTGATTATCTCTCCCACAAGTGCTGTCATTGTTAAGCCACAATTATTTCCCTTTTGTGCCTTGTCTGTCAGTAAATGTAGGGTGCCATAGTGCCTGCACATTGTCCCCAGTCTTTTCAGTGCAATCTATAATTTGGCTGCCACTGCACACTCCCCTGAGGCAGGAGATGTGGGTTTGAATGCTTTCTCACTTCCCAGGAAGGAAAATTACATTAGGGGCACATTTTGCTTTTGGTGGCTTTTAAAAGAGAAGATTGAGCCTTGCTTAATCTTCTGCTAAAGAAGGTACAAAGGTAGGTAAAGGT
Organism: Florisuga fusca; assembly: GCA_038090715.1. Lineage (NCBI taxonomy): Eukaryota > Metazoa > Chordata > Aves > Apodiformes > Trochilidae > Florisuga > Florisuga fusca. Next base: position 4,415,273 of record JAAWXA010000031.1, on the reverse strand, counting down.
AGGTGCTACCTTTAGCAAAGGACCCAAGGTAGATGGAGAAACCTTATCCTAGGTAAACATCTGGCCCTGAGGAAAGCAGAGTTTAAAGCCTGCTCCTTCACTCACTGGTTCCTATTTACAGTCTGAAGGCAACTGCAAGGTCAGTGTGCCGACTCTGGATGGCTCCTTGTTCATAGTCGTGCCTGCACCAGAGTACCCAAATCTGCAGAAGATTTTTCTGTAGTTGAAGGGGGCTTTATTTGCTTTACTCAGTGCCTAGTGGTATCTACGAGTTTCTGTGGTGTTCTTTTTAGGAAGACTAAATGCCAATGTAAGTCGCTGTTTCTCTGGCAAAAAATAATAACTGTGCGTGTATCTGTATAATAAATAATTCCCTGTTTTTTTCAAACAATATTGTCCTGTGCCTACAAAAGTATCCTGACTGCAAAAAACATTCTCCAGAAGAGAATATAAATATGTTCTTCAACTCAACACTCCTAAAGTTTTCAATAGAGGACTGTGATTTGATATATCAGTGAGCTATCAACTTCACACTTTAAACCTCAATGCCTCTTGCTTCTATTTTATTCCAGGTGTTCCCAGTTCTTCTAATCTCAGGGGTAAGGTAGTAGCCAAGAGTGGCAAAGGTATAATGACTATTTTGCCTTAAGACATTTTTTTCTGTGTTGTAAATATGTAAGAGAGAACAAATACTCTTCAGCTGCCTAGAGGTCACACAATGTTAACTCCTGCACCACTGTCCCCATGTGATGCCATGTTTTCCTACTTCTCCAGTGACAAAGTAGCCCTCTTCAATTTTCCCACCCTCCCTCTCATTTAAAAATCAAACTACATGATAGGATGGAAAGAGGAACTGGGAGGTGGTAGATGATGGAACCAGAATAAATTTACATCCCTCCTTCCTTTTCCTGCTCCCTCAGCAAGACAGTATGATCCATTCTCTATGGCCCTTGATGGAAGGAAGGCCCTACCAGCTATACTATTTTTCCATTATCAGACAGATGCATCCAGCTGGGATATCTCTGCCCCCTCATTTGAGTCAGCTGGGGCACCATAGTAAGAACCAGCTAGTGAATGGGTATGTTAGCAGGATGACTTTTCCTTGGAAAAGACAGTATCTTCTCTGCAGTTTCCATGCATAAAAACCTGCTACTGCTGCAAAGACACCAGGTTTTCTCACTCTAGCCCAGGGTTTCTGGAAGGGGTGATAGTGGAAAGAACAGGGGTGAGAAAGAGCCCTCTCCAAGAGAAAGCAACTAACCCAAACGTGGCCAAGACAAATGAAAGACATGCCCACCAAGCTTCTGTTGTTTTTTTGTTGTGGTTTGTTGTTGTTTTGTGTTTGTTTTTTTTTTTTTTTTCCCAGTGATGTTAACAAAATTAATGAGGCTATTGCTGACCAAGTTGGAATCTTTATCCAGCGCTTAACCACCTTTGTGTGTGGATTCCTACTGGGATTTGTCAGTGGCTGGAAATTAACTTTGGTTATCATTGCAGTCAGCCCACTGCTTGGGGTTGGAGCAGCTGTCTATGGCTTGGTAAGTGAATTGTGAGAGGTTTTTGTGAAGGTCTGATAAGCAAGGAAGGTCATGGCATAGAGCTCAGAGGCTATTACATCGCTTTAAAGCTGAGAGAAGCAGATTACGGTCACAGTAGCACCAGGGGTGGAGGAGGCTGTCTTTGCTCTCTCTTGATTATTCTGATTCCCAGAATACCATATCCTATATATAAGATGGGAGCAAGCATAACTTCTATTGGGTCCTGTGGATGGACATTGTAGTTCCTGAGATAAGAACCTAGCCTGCACTTTCTCTTTACTACTCCCCACACGATTTAGCTGGTTTCTAGATGTGGACCTTGATTTCTTTGTGTAGATTAGGGGCTTTAGAGATGGCCATGTTTCAGAGTCGTAAAATAGTTGAAAGCAACTACTCAAACTTACCTCAAGGTCTCCCTGCATGACTAAAATCTTCCTTTTGCACATTTTCCAGTAATTTCTGTTGGGCTCCTCCACCCTCTCCCTTCAAGCTCCCTGTCACTGTGCAGAGGAAGGACACTGCAGAGGGAACTGCAGCATCCTCTGTCCTCTCTCCTCTTCCACACCCAGCAGGGCTGGGCAGTTCCTGCTCCTCCTCTGCTGTGTCTCACCCTCTGCTCTTCGGTTGGGGTCAGCCCTTTGGCTATCACACTTCTTCCATGCCAGTGACAGTTTGCTATAATTTTACTCTCAAACTTCTAATGTAACTCTGTCTAGATTCTCATCTGCCTGCTCTCTTAGCATTTTGTGCAGGCTACAACTAGGTGACATCAATAATAACTCAGTGTGAAGAGCAGAATCCTGGCAGGGAATGAAATAACCCCCAGAATGTCTCCCTCATTTGCAATTCGTTGCTGAGATCATTCCACTTTATGTTTTTAATTCCCCCCTTTCCATTCTGATTTCTCTGTCCCCATCTCTTTCCTTTCATGTAGCTACTGTTCAGTGTTTCCTCCTTATGAGCCTTTCCAGCCCAACTGCTTTTCTGTTTCCAAAGGTGACTAATAGATACCTGTGGTCAGGTACTTGAGCAGAGAAGGCAAATAATGACACTTTACACTTTCTAGTGATACATAATTCCCAAAGCCAATTATTGTGTAGAATTCTACACGAATACATTTTCTTCAATTAATCTGAGCACTGTTTGAAGCCTAAGCAAGCTTTTTGGCTCCAGGATGGTCTGAGCTGCTGTGCAGGTAGCTGTTTGGTGTCAAGCCAAGAAACAAAGCTCAGTGGTGGGCAACATCTCTTTCCATCCTACCCCATCAACACCATTACCTCTTGTGCCTGAAGCTGGGGCTCTGCTACAGTAGCTACAGGGGCTGTTTGTACAGTTTGAGATCTTCCCACCAAACGGAACCCCTTGGTCTGCAGTCTGCTCAAATCCAGTTAGAAGAGAGAGAGGGGGTGGCAGGGAGGGAAAGCAAGTCATGTCAGCTGCCCTGCCTGGAGCAGATCTTTTGGCCAAGGGAATTACTGTTCTGCAAAATATATACATCAGAGATATATCTAATTCTAGAAGACAGAAGTCTCCATGTGAGCAGCATTCCTAACAAAAACCTCCTTGGAGCAGAGGAGGTGAGCTCAGGCAGAGCAGGCTGCTTACTGCCTGCACCTACAGTTCTGGTGTAACCAGCACTTCTTATGCTTTTGTAGGCTGTGGCAAAGCTAACAGGCCGAGAACTAAAGGCTTATGCAAAAGCTGGAGCTGTGGCTGATGAAGTGCTCTCGTCCATCAGAACAGTGGCTGCTTTTGGTGGGGAGAAGAAGGAAGTTGAAAGGTTTGTTTAGACAAATTGTAAGGTGTCTGATTTTTTTTCCTGTAGCAACATAATGCTGTGATTCACTTCAGAGTTACAACAAGTAGTCTCTAAAATCCAAAACCATCTGTTTGCTTCAAGAATTATATGCATGTATGTTACAGAAATTTAGGTTTTAAATAATATTACATATGCAAAACCAGTTTTATAGTTCAGTTAATCAATGAAATAAAACATCAGCAATACTATCTTCTAGTCATTCCCACTAGTAGGAACATACATATTTTAAAATTAAGTAAGATGATTAGTTCCAACCAGACATAATGATTTGATCAAAATCATTATGCAAATTTCTCTTGAATTCATTTAAAACATGACATGGCTGTTGGATGTGCCCCGAAGCATTGGCCAGATTCTCAAATCCTGTGTGACTCTGCTAAAACCCCAAATCCCATGATGAGATGTTTGAAGCAAGTGTGGCTTTTTATTGTGTTTATTACTCCAGAACACACAAGAATTTCATGATCTGAGAGCATTTCTGGTTTCAGCAGTGGTCTCTCACTTCAGAGTGAGAGGTATCAACCTTATGTGGACCTTCTATTAACTCTGTAGCGCAGTCAAACATTGAAGATGCCTCATTTTTTTTTTGGTCTTTGCTCATTTTTAATTTTCTATCAAATCAATTTCACACCCTTCCTTTGTTATTTTTCTCTCTCTACAGATATGATAAGAACTTGGTGTTTGCTCAGCACTGGGGAATTCGAAAAGGAGTAATAATGGGATTATTCACTGGTTACATGTGGCTTATAATTTTCCTGTCTTATGCGTTAGCCTTTTGGTATGGCTCTAAACTTGTTCTTGAAGAAGAGGAGTATTCACCTGGCACTCTTTTGCAGGTACCTACTTGATTCAAATTTTCTGGACTGCTTCTGAAAACATTAATTCTGGAACACATATTTGGTGGTTCTGTGGTAACAGTCAGTATATGTGTCTTAAAGATCACTGCTGCATGAACATGTATCATACAATGGGATAAGATTAAAAAAAATAAAATCCATTTTTATTTTAAAGATTTGAAATGCTACGTGCTGCGATCAGAATAATATTTTTGTTTAAGAGACTGCTACACAATTGACAGAGGCCTGAAACTAGCTTTCCTATTTTGTGGCTCAGCACATGGCTTCTGGGAGAATAGGCTTCTCCGAAGAACTTACTGAGAACCCCCATCGTGGTAGAGAAACCTCACCAAAGAAAGTTTTGTCAAAACTAACCTCTCTCTCCTGAACAGTTTCTGTTCTTTTGAATCAGTATTTTCTTTTGCTAATTGCCCACCCAGCTCTAGAGTTGTTGAATAAACATGTAAACATGTATGCTGACAAAACCACACATAGCTGTGGCTCCTTCAGCGTATAAAAAAAAAACATCCTAACCTTCATGCATCCACCTCTGCACACTAGATGCTTTAGCCCCTGGTGACCTAAATGCAGTAACACCAACATCTACAGGTATTTTGGTTATTTGCTTTAAACCAGGACTGCCCAAATGGCAGGCTCCACTCCAGACCCAGAGGAAGTTTTTCTTGAATCTTCAAAAGCCCTGGGTGTGTTGATGAGACATCTATTTCTGCTCCTTCTGTGCCTGCTGTGTGCCATGAAGGCTCCCAGCCAACAGCTGCACGCAGTGCAAAACTTCCTGCTAACTGGAGCTTTGGAAATTACTCTGAAAACATTGTAATACTGGGTATTTCAGTTCAACAAGAACGCCCCTCACAGGAAATCATTTGCAATTGCTCTTGACGCCAGTATGTGATAGAGGGTAGTGCTGTGAGCCATCTCCTGTGCCTTGCACAGGGTAGCTGCAGTTCAGTGCTTCCAAATGGCAAACGGTGGGGAGCTACCCTGTACCTGAGAAATTGTAGCCCTCAAAGAGAGACTCTCCCTTACACTGCCCTTCTGCTCAGTATCTGATCATCTTTCTTGAACTACATGTTTTCTATCACACACTCCTAGGCTGGCAGAGGGGAGGAAGGGAGAGTGTGTGGACACAAAGCATTTAAATATGCTTTTCCTGGTCCCTGAAAAACTGCTGTGAACCAGCCATACTGCATTGAGATACACTAAACATTGCCCTCAGGTCTTTTTCTATGAGACAGAACCTGTTCCCTCTTGTTCATGATGGATTCTGATATGTATGCAGCCTACTTGCTACTCCCTACTTTGGGATTCATTCACACCAGAAAATGTAGTTACACTGAGTATGACCTATGGCATGGCATAGTTCTATAGATGCTATGGCATCTATACATCACATCTATACATCACAGGGTAGATGTTTGCTGTGCCCAGCATGTGTACTGTAGTATCTTCCACTTTAGCCATGGGGTTATTCTCAGTAAGCATCACTATGGCTCAAGGGTTCTGCTAAGTGCTGAAGAATATATCAGAGTAAATTCAAGGGAAAAAATGTTCATTCTGACAAGCACATCCTGAAATATTAGCACTGAGAAGAATAAGCTATATTTAAAATGTAGCTCACTCCTTATTGTAAGAACAGAAAATTAATGTGTTTGCATATGTGTAGTTTACGAGAAGTAAATAAGCCTCTATGGTTTGATGTTCACTATCTTCTGGTGTCCTGTTCTTTGGATCCCCTGTCTTTTATCAGAATTGCCATTATTTTCAGCCTTAGATGGTTCCTGTCTACACTTAAGAACCCTGGGGCTTTGAGCAGCCTGGTTTTGTGTAAGGTGTCCCTGCCCATTCAGGGGAGTTGGAAATTTATGATCTTTAAAGTCCCTTCCAACCCAAATCTTTCTATGATTCTGTGATAAAAACACCTTCATAGGGAATGAAGCATTAGCAGCTCTTAGGAAATTTTGAACAAATGCTTTTACTATTTTGGTTGATGTGCTCCAGCTTTACTTGCTTCTGATCTGCAAGGTCAGACTCCAGGGCCAGATTCTTGGAGGGAAATGTCCTCTGATACCTGAGATCTGTCCAGCTGCCTTTATTGTCTGTTGGTCTTTCCAGGAAGAGTGGATGCTGTGGCTCATTTTCTCTCACATTGTCTTAGGCTTAGAACAAAAGGGGATTGTGGGACTTTCAGAAGAGGGTCACTAGTGAGTAATTCTTGCCTTTCATTCTTGGAAAAGGACTTGAAGGCACAGTGAACCATTCAAATTGAGGTGGCTTAAAAATACATCAGTGGCACCTCAGTAAATATCTGGGTGCATATGTTTTTAAGGCAGTGCAAATACACAATAAGTTGATTTACTTCAGCTTGGAAGCCAAATTGTGAAAGATAGTGAAAAAGGTGCATTTCTTTGCTTTCTCATGGGCTTATGTTCATACAGTGACTCTGCAGCTCTGCTGATGCACAAGAAGTCATTAAGCCACTATAGCTTGATTTGCCTCTCTAGCTCTAAACATCTAATCATCATAAAGATGTGATGTCATATTTTGTTGTTTTCTTTTTCCACTTCTTCAGGTTTTCTTTGGTGTTTTATTAGGAGCTTTAAATCTTGGCCAGGCATCTCCCTGTCTGGAAGCCTTTGCCACTGGCCGTGGAGCTGCAGCAAACATTTTTGAGACAATAGATGAAGTAAGTAATGCATCTCTAAGTTGTCACTTTGTAGTGGAAAAAGTAATTAAACAAGCCTCAAGCAGTAGTAATTTAATCTACTGTGTAAATGAGGAGAAATGAATGCAATTAAAGAAAATTTGACTGTGCAACAGAAAGGTCTAATGACATGCACATAGGTTCAAATTTCTTAAGTGGCCTGTTTCTGAATAATGAAGTTTTACCTCAGCTACTGCTGTTCCTTATTCCCATCCCTCTAAATGAACTATTGGTCAGTGCTGGCCAGAGAAAGTGTACAGGCAGGCAGAAATGGTTGCCTTGCAGCCAAATTTCTGGCAAGCATCTTGCTCCCAGCCTCATGGTGGCATCAAAAGGTGTGGCTTTATTTCCATTAGTGGCAAAGGTGGCTTGTGATCTGTCTCAGAGCTACCCTGAGTTTAAAATGGGAGCAAATGAGCACAGGCACTGGTTATGCAGCAGTCATAAGTGTTAATCACAACATTATCTAGACAGATAGATATTTGAAATAAGGTTGTATGAGAAAGACTGAGAGCCACTGGCATTATTTGATTACATAGATCTGTATAAATTTTGTGGCTGGCAGAATACTGCTGGCTGCTTAGCAATACGTAGTATCTCTGGTCGTTAGCAAGTTTTACTATGCTAAAAGCTATGTAAACACATTAAAATGCTGCTTGTCTTTTACAGAGCACATAAGGGTATATAAAGAAGGCTAGAGATTCTGCAGTGATGCTAATGGACTTTTTAGTAACCCTTTGATGGTCTATAAAATTGTTAGCACATAAGCTTTATAAATGAACTTCATAAGCTAAAGCTCTATGATAAACTGAAAAAGAATTGAATAAGAGGAGTGATTTTTAGAGAAAAATTTTAAAAGCACAGAGACTTGCAATGAAACTCCCCCATCACTGTGGCCTTCAGTTTCATGTCCCTTACCTGCTAGCCCTGGGGCAGAGCCTGCCTGCTGGCTCACAGCAGCCAAGTGCTGTTCAAACAGAAGTGCCACAGCTTTGTGCAGTATTGGGAATACTTATCTACTGCAGCAGTGTTGGCTGTTTAACAGCAAATAAATAACATAATAAATTCTATCCTAGAAACCCACCATTGACTGCATGTCCGAAGATGGCTACAAGCTGGATAAAGTACGAGGTGAAATTGAATTTCATAATGTAACATTCCATTATCCCTCCAGACCAGACATAAAGGTAATTATGTATCATCAGTCCTGTGAACACAGCTATTGTTAACAATCAAAGTATCTTAGTTCTGTGAGGAATTTCTAGATTTTCAGTAGTGTGTTTTCCAGAAGCCCAGACCCTCTATTTAAAAGTATACTAAATATTTCTTCTATTAAAAAGTCTTTCTACTTACCATTCTGCTTATTTTGCCATTCTGACATATTCATTGCCATGTCTACTCCTTGTTGCTGAACATAAACTCATAGCAATCCCAGACAAATTCACCTGCATACACCTGCTCCTAAAGTCAGTTGTGCAGTTCTATCAACATGTGACAGGACACAAAGCAGAAAGATGAATGGTGCATGGAGATTTTGTAAAACTCTTCCATCTTCCACAACCCCAGGGATGTGCTATGTGACCCATTAAAATGCTAGGGAAAGACAGGAGTGTTGCCTGTATAACCCCATTGTTTCTCTAGTACTATGTTTTCAAAGACAAATCCTCCTTGGAAAAGCAAATTATATCAAGCAAACAAGTGTTATTGATTCTAAAGACAGAAGCATATGAAGTATCAGATTTCCTACATAATTTCAGTGTTTACATTCTTAATATTTATGCTTTAGCAGGCATTCAGAATGCATGGACAGTGTTCTTTAAAGAGGACTTACTGCCAGGTTGTCCAGTGCTTCTCCAACTTGACTAGTTCTTTATGATGAACTACAGGAAGAAAGACCAAAATCTGCCTGCATATCATGGAAAATAGTTCTCCGCATTTATAAACTCTTCAGACAATCTAAAATTATTTGATTTTCCTCTTTTTTTTATAATATTTTTCTGAATTTTGTAAAAAGGCTTTGTATCTGTAGCTTAAGATACAGAATATACCCACTTGGTTGAATAACTGTGAGAGAATTAGAACAGATAGATTCTGTTGTTTGGGTTTTTTTCCCTCTCCAGATTCTGGATAACCTTAATATGGTTATTAAAGCACGGGAGACAACAGCTTTTGTTGGAGCTAGTGGAGCTGGGAAAAGTACAACAATACAGCTCATCCAGCGGTTCTATGACCCCACTGAAGGCATGGTGAGTGTAACCAACTAGAATGTGTTTCTCTAGTCTTAGTAACTTCATAACTTAAAAGAATTATATGATTTCTTCTCCTAGGTGGGAAGAAAGACTCCTAATTTTATGGCTTTTTTTTTTTTTTTTTTTTTTTTTTTTTTT